>JAJEJO010048593.1:435669-795383 GCA_020662805.1 Glaucomys volans | reverse complement strand
TTTTTTTTATGAAATTAATAGCCGACTCCAGATTTGTTTAGATTAGTGGTAGTATGTTATCTCTCTTTTTTTTTAGTTGGTTGTTTTGTTTATTTTCAGCCAAGTGGAAAAAAAATTGTGAAAGGGTTTTCAATTTCCTCTGAAATCTCAAGAGTCTAGCATGTATAAAGTTCCTCTGTTCACTTTTTCAGTCTTCTGCTCCCATTTTGAACATCTGTCAAAGAACAAGTAAGTTTATTTTTTATTTTTTATTTATTTTATTTATTTGCTTATTGATTCATTGAGCACAAATGGAGTACAGCTATTGTTTCTCTGGTTGTACACAAAGTAGAATCACACCATCTGTGCATTCATACATGTACACAGGGCAATGATATCTGTCACACATTCTGTTATTATTCTTACCCCCTCAACCCGACCCCACCCCTCCCTTCCCTCTATGCTATCTATCCTTCCTCCATTCTTGCCACCCTTCCCCCCCCCCGCATTATGCATCATCATTCATTTATCAGAGAGACTATTCAGCCTTTGGATTTTGGGGATTGGCTGATCTCACTTAGCATAACAGTCTCCAACATCATCCATTTACCTACAAATGCCATAATTTTATTCTTCTTTATGGCTGAGTAATATTCCATTGTGTATATATACCACAGTTTCTTTATCCATTCATCTATTGAAGGGCATCGAGGTTGGTTCCACAATCTAGCTATTGTGAATTGAGCAGCTATGAACATTGATGTGGCTGCATCACTGTAGTAATCTGATTTTAAGTCCTTTGGGTATAGGCCAAGGAGTGGGATAGCTGGGTCAAATGGTGGATCCATTCCAAGTTTTCTAAGGAATCTCCACACTGCTCTCCAGAGTGGCTGCACCATCTTGCACTCCCACCAGCAATGTATGAGTGTACCCTTTTCCCCACATCCTCGCCAACACCTGTTGTTGCCTGTATTCTTAATAAAAGACATTCTAATTGGGGTAAGATGAAATCTTAAGGTGGTTTTAGAGACAAACCCACATAAATACAGGTATCTCATACTTGACAAAGAAGCCAAAAACATACAGTGGAGAAAAGACAGCCTCTTCAACAAATGGTGCTGGGAAAATTGGAAATCCATATGCAGCAAAAGGAAACTAAACCCATATCTCTCACCCTGTACAAAACTCAACTCAAAGTGGATCAAGGACCTAGAAATTAGACCAGAGACTCTGCACCTAATAGAAGAGAAAATAGGTCCAAATCTTCATCACGTTGGCCTAGGACCAGATTTCCTTAACATGACTCCCAAAGCGCAAGAAATAAAAGCAGGAATCAATGATTGGGATAGAGTCAAACTAAAAAGCTTTTTCTCAGCAAAGGAAACAATCAGCAATGTGAAGAGAGAGCCTACAGAGTGGGAGAAAATCTTTGCTACACACACTTCAGATAGAGCACTAATCTCCACAATCTACACAGTACTCAAAAATCTTTACACCAAGAACACTAATAACCCAATCAATAAATGGGCCAAGGAAATGAACAGACACTTTACAGAGGAAGATCTACAAGCAGTCAACAGATTTATGAAAAAATGTTCAACATTCCTTGTTATAAGAGTATGTTATCTCTTTATATCTTTTTCTAACGAAAAGTCTGTTGTAATTCTTACCCTTGCCCATTTATACATAAGGTATTTATTTCCACTGGCTAATTGCATGTTGTTTATCCTTTGTTTTTCAGCAGTTAAGATGTGATTTGCCTAGATATAGAATTTTTTGACATTGATTTTCCTTAGGAATCTCTGAGCTTCATAAACCTGTGATTTGGTGTACTGCTATTAATTTTGGGAAATTATCAGTCATTATTACATCCTGTATTTCTTTTGTTCCTTTCTTCTTGTGGTATTCCCAATTATGCATGCTACGTATTTTGTAATTGTCCCACAGTCCTTGGATTGTCTTTCCTTTTTTTCTTTAGTTTTTTCCAATTTGAATTTCAGTTTGAGAAGTGTCTGTTGATGTTTCTTCAAGCTCACTTATTTTTCCTCTCTCATGTCCAATAGATGAGCCCATCTAATGCATTTTTTTGTTTTTATTATAGTTCTATTTTTCCTAGTGATCCTCTTTGATTTTTCCTTAGGATTTCCATCTCTCTGTTCATTTTACCTATCTTTTGTGTGACATCCACCTTTTCCATTGGGGCCTTTAGCATATTGAGCATAGATACTTTAAATTGTTACACTGATAATTCCAATATTCCTTCCATATCTGACCCTATCTATTCATATAGTTGTTGTTGTTTGTCTTTTGGTATACCTTATAATTTTCTGTTGAAAGCTGGACAGGATATACTGGGGAAAAAGTAACTAAGGTAAGCAGACTTTTAGTGTCAGTTTTTTTGTTAAATTCTTTTTAGTTATATATATATACCACCAGGATACACTATGACATAATCACAAAATCTTGGAATGTAGCCTACTCCAATTCAATTCCCAGAACTCTCCCTCCCACCCCTCCCCCTCCTTCTACTCTTCCAATTCCTCTTCAAGCAGTTTATTTTTTTTTACAAAAATAGTGACCTGTGGATACCCCTGATTCTGGGACCCACTGTGCCAATTCATGTATGGACATACAAAAGTTTGGTCAGATTCATTCCATTGAAATTTCTTCTCCACTTTTTCCTTTCTCTCTCATTCTTTCTCTTTTTTTACTTCCCTCCCCTTGTTTTGGACTAGCTTCTGCATATCAGAGGAAACATTTGACCTTTGGCTTTTTGGGACTGCATTATGTCACTTGGCATGATAATCTCCAATTCCATCCATGAACTGGCAAGTACCATAAAGTCATTCTTTATGACTTAGTAATATTCTATTGTGTATATAGGCCACATTTGCTTTATCCATTCATTTGTTGAAGGGTTTCCAAGGGCTCCATCGCTTGGCTATTTGTGATTTTTGCTGCAAAGAACAATTATGTGGCTGTGTCACTGTAGTATGCTAATTTTAAATTTATTGAATAGATAATGAGGAGTGGGATAGCTTGTTCATCTGGTGGTTCCATTCCTAGTTTTTTGAGGAATCCTCATACTGCTTTCCACAGTGGTTGCACTAATTTGCAATCCCACCAGCAATGTATGAATCTATTACTCAGCATCCTTGCTAACATATATTATTATTTGTATTCTTGATAACTGCCATTCTGACTGGAATCTCAGTGTAGTCTTGATTTGCATTACCCTAATTGCTAGAGATGTTGAACATTTTTCATATATTTGTTGGCAATTTGTACTTCTTCTTTTGCAAAATGTCCATTTTGTCCTTTGCCCATATTTTGAATGGGTTCAAGAATCCCATAATTATCTCAATAGATGCAGAAAAATCATTTGACAAAGTAAAGAATCCATTCATATTTAAAACATTATAAAAACTAGGGACATAAGGAAACTTCTTCAACATTTTAAGGCTATATATAATAAACCCAAGGCCAGCATTATTCTGAATGGAGAAAAACTGAAAGCATTTCCTCTAGAAACAGGAACAAGACTAAGATGTCCAATTTCACCACTCCTGTTCAACATACTCCTTGAAAATCCAGTCAGATAAATCAAGCAAAAGAAAGAAATGAAAGGGATTCAAATAGTAAAGAAGAGCCGGGCGCGGTGGTGCATGCCTGTAATCCCAGCGGCTCAGGAGGCTGAAGCAGGAGGATTGCAAGTTCAAAGCCAGCCTTAGCAATGGCGAGGTGCTAACCAACTCAGTGAGACCCTGTCTCTAAATAAAATGCAAAATAGGGCTGGGGATGTGGCTCAGTGGCTGAGTGCCTGTTCAATCCCCAGTATCCCCCCAAAAAAATAAAAAATAAAAAAAATAAAGAAGAGCTCAAATTATCTCTTTGCTGACAACATGATCCTATATTTAGAAGACCCAGAAAACTCCCAACAGAAAACTTCTACAGTTGATAAATGAATTCAGCAAAATAGCAGGGTACAAGTTAAACATGCAAGAAACAATCACATTTCTAATATACCAATAATGAATCTGTTTGAAAAGAAATTAGGAAAATGATCCCATTTTTAAAAACCCTCAAAAGTAATTGGGAATCAATGTAACCAAAGAGGTGAAAGACCTCTACAATGAAAACTATAGAACACTGAAGAAAGGAATTGAGGAAGAGCTTAGAGAATGGAAAGACCTCCCATATTCTTGGATAGGCAGAATTAATTTTATCAAAATGGCCACACTAACAAAAGCACTGTACAGATTCAACACAATCCCCATAAAAAAGTGCAATGACATTCTTCACAGAAGAGAAGTAGTTCTGAAATTCGTTTGGAAACATAAGAGACCCTTAATAGCCATAGTGATCCTTTGTGAGAAAAATCAAAGTAGAGGCATCACAGTATTGGACCTCAAATTATACTATAGAGTAACAAAAACATCATGGTACTGGCACCAAAATAGGCATGAGGTCCAATGGTGTAGAATAGAAAGCACAGAGACACATCCACATAAATATAGTTGTCTCATACTAGACAAAGGTGCCATAAACATACATTGGAGAAAAGACAGCCTCTTCAACAAATGGTGCTGAGAAAACTGGAAATCCATATGTAGTAGAATGAAACCCCTGTATCTCTCACCCTGCACAAAAGTCAACTCAAAGTGGATCAAAGACCTCGGCATTAGACCAGAGACACTATGCCTACCAGAAGAAAATGTGGGTCCAATTCTCCATCGTATTGGCACAGGAACCAACTACCTTAGCAAGAATCCTGAAGTGCAAGAAATAAAGTAAAAAAACAATAAGTGGAATGACATCAAATTAAAAGGCTTCTTTATGGGGCTGGGGTTGTGGCTCAGTGGTAGAGCACTTGCCTAGCATGCATGAGGCATTGGGTTCGAGTCTCAGCACCACATATAATTAAATAAAATAAAGATCCATGGACGACTACAAAAATATTAAAAAAATTTTCTTTTACAGCACAGGAAACAATTTTGTGAAGAAAAAGTCTACAGAATGTGAGATCTTTGCTACCTGCTCCATTAATATCCAGGATATAAAAAGAATTCAAAAAATGTAACACCAAAAAAAAGCAATAACAACAAAATAATCCAATCAATAATTGGGCAAAAGAAGTAGAGTCAGTTTTTGTGTTTACCTGAATAGGAGTTAGGCTGTGTTTCATATGGTTTTATGCATCCAAGGGCAAAATTCCCCTTAGTGTTTTTGTTTTATGTCTTTACTGTATATTTGTGTTCCCATTTCCAAGAGACTTCTTAAATGAGGTTGAAGAGGCACAGTACTTTCAGTTGTAGTGCCCCTGTTGTTTCCCAGGAGTCTTAGTGAAGTGGTGGTAGGGTGTAGAGGAAGGGCAAAATTCTATAGTCCTGTGATTAGGTTTCAGTGTTTTACTGAGCCTGTGCCTCTGTTTTGTCTTTTTTATAAGTGCTTCTCTGTTTCGTTTTCCCCCTTTAGGTGACTAGGAAGGCTAAAGGGAACTAGAGTTGGATGTTGACTTTCTTCAAGTTGTTGAGGCTTTGGCAAAATGGTTTCTCTTCAGGGTCAACCTTATAAGAAGAACAAAATTCTCTGAGTGTGTTATGAAATTACTCTATTTCCCCTCCCTCTGATGGAAGCAGGAGGATATTTTTCACTGATCTTCATTGTAAGAAACTGATAGGACTCATGAAAATGTGGGGTCTCTCTAAGACAAGACCCCTCAAAATTTCGAACTCAAATTTATCCACAATGAGCCTTTAGCTAGTCTTCAATTACTTTTAGGTTCCCTTACCCTGGCATAGGTTCCTGTGAAAGGTTCTGTTTGTATAAATTGAGATTCTCTGCATCTGCCAGTCTGTCACTCCAATTTGGGGAGCAGTGATTTGCTCAGTGACCTCAGCCCTCATGGATGTAAGAAGAGTTATTGATTTTTGGTTTGTTAAGCTTTTTTTCATTGTAAGAAGAGGAGTTAGGACTTCCAAACTCATATGCAGAATCAGATACCAGAAGTTCTTCCTTTGTTTTTACTTGGATATTTGTTTCTACCTTTTCTTTAACTTTTATCAGTGATGGCACAGATGTATTGCTTTTTTGTTCCTTTCACTCATTTCATTGAATAATTCTCTTATGCAAAATGTTATTTATTTATTTATTTATTTTGGTGCTTGGGATTGAACCCGGGGTGCTCAACCACTGAGCCATATTCCCAGCCCTTTTTTATTTTTCTATTTTGAGACAGGGTCTAACTAAGTTTCTTAGGGTTTTACTAATTTGCTGAGTCTGGCTTTGAACTTGCAATCCTCATACCTAAGGCTTCCGAGCCATTGGGATTACAGACATGCACCACCATGCCCCCTCTTTGTTTTTAGTAGAAGCGAATTAATCCATTTTACCACTTTACATAACCAGAAGTAATTTTGTATATTATCCACATCTGAGATAAATATACTATACTGTGTGTTTTTAAAAATTTTACTTTTATTTTTTGGTACCAGGGATTGAACCCAGGGGTACTAAACCTTTGAGCCACATCCCTAGCCCCTTTTTAATTTTTATTTTGAGACAGGGTCTCAACCAAGTTGCTTAGGGCCTAAGTTGCTGAGGTTGGTTTTGAACTTGTGATCCTCCTACCTCAGCCTTCAAAACTGCTCAGATTACAGTATGCAGCACTGTGTCTGGCCTGTGTTCTTTTTATAATCAACTTTTAAACATTCCATCTGGAATTTATTGCATTATTGTATATGTTATAATAATATGTTCTCAATTTTGATATCTAGCAGTCCCTCAACTACTTACTAAAATGTTATTCTTATATTTGCATTTCTTCTACTTTATAGAATATTGTTACTTTGAATAGTTTGGGTCCATTGCTAAAATCTCTACTTTCCATTCAGTGCCTTTAGATTTTAATGACTGCTTCTCTGTAGAAGTTTAAAATCTATAGGATTAGGTTTGCTATATTTATATTTAAGAAAATATATATACTAGTATCCTTTCCTACTTATTCTTTCAGATGAATTTCACTATTAGTCTGTCAAGTTATAGAAAGGGTGCCATGGAGGTTTTCAATTAATACATAGAGCTAATATAATTTAAATTGCTGTATTTAGACTTTTCAACCAAAGTCATGATATATGTCCATTTACCTATACATTCTTTTTTTCCTTCATATTTGGCTTTTATAAATTTTAACAGATATGTGTTTTAAATATATGCCTCTATCATGAATTAATTCTTTTATAATTGTATTTCTAGATCTATGGTTATTTTCAGAAGTACAATTTTTTGTAGGTTTACCAAATAATTTCTGAATTTATTACCCTTCACTATTTGTAGTTGAAATTCTTAGGATTGTATAAGTATGCATTCATATGATCCAAACTAGGATATCATATTTCTTCCTTTTGTACATGAATTCCTCAGTTTTTTATTTTTTATGTTTTTCTTATGATGTTAAATATAATTGACACCAGGAGGTATCATTGCCATCCTGTTTCAAGGGGAATGATATTTTGCTTTTTGGTTTTAATTTAAATAATCTGTCATGTTCAGAAAGAAAAGTTCCATATGGAATATTTTTTAAAAATTTAATCCAGAATGACTATATATTTTAAAAGTCCATCCTTGACATCTGTTTGAGATAATTATGGATTGAAAAATTTTATCTTTTCATTTGATAACTTATGTTGACATTTTTCCTTGTGATACCAGTTTTGCATTCCTGGAATAAATCCTTCTTATATATTATAGGGAAATCTTAGAATGTAGTGCTGTATTCAGCTTGGTAAAAGTTTATTAGTTTTGTTTGTGTGCTCCAAAGAGAAAATAGGTCCAAATCTTCATCATGTTGGCCTAGGACCAGATTTCCTTAACATGACTCCCAAAGCGCAAGAAATAAAAGCACGAATCAATGATTGGGATAGAGTGAAACTAAAAAGCTTCTTCTCAGCAAAGGAAACAATCAGCAATGTGAAGAGAGAGCCTTCAGAGTGGGAGAAAATCTTTGCCACACACACTTCGGACAGAGCACTAATCTCCAGAATCTACCAAGTACTCAAAAATCTTTACACCACGAACACCAATAACCCAATCAATAAATGGGCCAAGGAAATGAACAGACACTTTACAGAGGAAGATCTACAAGCAATCAACAGATTTATGAAAAAATGTTCAACATCACTCGTTATAAGAGAAATGCAAATCAAAACCACCTTAAGATTTCATCTTACCCCAATTAGAATGTCTTTCATCAAGAACACAGGCAACAACAGGTGTTGGCGAGGATGTGGGGAAAAGGGTACACTCATACATTGCTGGTGGGAGTGCAAGTTGGTGCAACCACTCTGGAAAGCAGTGTGGAGATTCCTTAGAAAACTTGGAATGGATCTACCATTTGACCCTGCTATCCCACTCCTTGGCTTATACCCAAAGGACTTAAAATCAGATTGCCTCAGTGATGCAGCCACATCAATGTTCATAGCGGCTCAATTCACAATAGCTAGATTATGGAATCAACCTAGATGCCCTTCAGTAGATGAATGGATAAAGAAACTGTGGTATATATACACAATGGAATATTACTCAGCCATAAAGAAGAATAAAATTATGGTATTTGTAGGTAAATGGATGATGTTGGAAACTCTTATGCTAAGTGAGATCAGCCAATCCCAAAAATCCAAAAACCGAATGGTCTCTCTGATATATGAATGATGATGCATAATGTGGGGGGGAAAGATGGCAAGAATGGAGGAAAGATAGCTAGCATAGAGGGAAGGGAGGGGTGGGGGTGGGTGGGGGATAAAATTAATAACAGAATGTGTGACAGATACCATTGCCCTGTGTACATGCATGAATGCACAGATGGTGTGACTCTACCTTGTGTACAAACAGTGAAACAATAGCTGTACTCCATTTGTGTTCAATGAATCAATAAGTAAATAAAAGAATAAAAAAAAAAAAGTCAAAAAAAAAAAAACAAAGTGAAAATGATCTATAAATATCTAGTGTTGCCTTTGTCAGGCCTGGCAGTCCCTTATTCTTAAACCTCCAGGGTGCTTCTGTAGGCATCCCATTTATCACACTCTTCAAAGGCTGTGTAACAGAATACTGGTCATTATCTGAAGACTCTCTGAGATAAAACCAAAGAAAAACTCAACTGCTAATGGAAGGTAGTATATTATTGTTTAATTTATCTGAATTATTAAAGCCATTTTTTAAATAATTTTTATTGGTGCATTATAATCATGCATAATACTGTGACATATTCATACATAAACATAACATAGTTCGGTCAATTCATTCGCCAGTACTTCCCCTCCCCGTCTCCTCCTTCCTATCCCTAGTCCCCCATCTTCTCCATTGGTCTCCCTTCTATTATCTTTGAATTCCTTTTTTCCCTTTTTTTCTCCCTACCTTCTACAAATGTGTACAACCCTTGACTTTCTTAGTACACCTTATTTTACTTAACAATGTTCTAAAGTTCCATCAATTTATCTACAAATGACATAATTTCATTCTTCTTTTTGGTTGAGTAAAACTCCATTGTATATGTGTACCACATTTACTTTATCTATTCATCTGTCAGTGGGCACTGAGACTGTTTCCACAACTTGGCTATTTTGAATTGTACTGCCATAAACATAGGTATACATATTTTCCTATAGTATGCTGACTTTAATACTTTTGGATAAATACCTAGGTGTGGAATATCTATGTTATATGGTGGTTCCATTCATAGATTTTTGAGACATCTTCATGCATATTTCCATAGTAGTTTTACTAATTTACAATCCCACCCACAGTGTATAGGGGTTTCTTTTTCCCTATATTCCTGCCAATATTTTAATATTTGTATTCTTCATGATTGCCATTCCAAATGGAGTAAAATGAATTCTCAGTGTGAGTTTTATTTGCATTCCCTTGATTGCTAAAGATGTTGAACATTTTTAATATAGTTGTTGATCATTTACATTTCTTCTTTGGGAAGTGTCTGTTTAGCTCATTTGCCCATTCATTGATTTTTTTTTGGTAGATATTAATTTTCTGTCAGAAGAGTAGCTGGCAAAGATTTTGTCCCATTCTATAGGTTCTCTCTTCACACTCTTGTTTCCTCTGCTGTGCAAAAGCTTTTTATTTTGATGCCATTCTATTTACTTACTAGTCTGTAGTATGATTTTCTTAGTGTAAGGTGTCCTATTGAGGAAGTTGTTTCTTGCACCTCTGTGTTAGAGTATTGTCCTGTGTTTTCTTCTAGCATTTGCAAAGTTATTATTCTAACTGCTAGTGTTTGACCCATTTTGAGTTGCCTTTTTATGCATATTCAGCTATAGGTATCTCTTTTCTTCTACATATGGATATCCAGTTTGCCCAGCATCATCTGTTAAAAAGTTTGTTTTTTCTTGAACGTCTTTTTGGCACCTTTGTCAAGGATCAGATGACGGTACCTGTATAGGTTGCCTCTGTGTTATCTATTCCATTGGTCTCTGTGTCTGTTTTTATGCCAGTACCATTCTGTTTTTGTTACTATAGTTCCATAGTGTAATTTGAAGTTGGGGGTTGGGATGCCTCCAATGTTATTTGTATTACTCATAATTGCTTTGGCTCTTATGGGACTTTTATTCCCAGTGAATTTTAGGACCTTTTTTTCTAGTTCTGTGAAGGATGTCATTGATATTTTGATGGAGATTGGATTAAATCTGTGGATTGCTTATGGTAATATGGCTATTTTGAAGATGTTAGTTCTGCCTATTTATCTGTTGAAATTCAATTATAATGATTTAAACAATCTCTTTATAAATCAAGGCTATTACTCCATTGAAAAAAATGCATAAGGTATTAGTATAAGGTATTGGCTTCATTTTCATAGCCCACAACCTCTGACTGGTGTATCCTCTTTTCTCTTCTCATCATTCATGGATATTGTCCAAGTACAATTTCTCTAAGCTGAGATCTCTTTCAACTTCAGCAATTCTTACCATGCTGTCTGTGGGTTCCTGAGATCCTTTTCTGAGAGGGGGCTGCAGAGTCAAAATTATTTTCATATTAATAATAAAATATTATTTTCATTTTCTACTCATTTTTTACAAACATAGTGGAATTTTTAGAGGATACGTGATGAGTGGTGATGCCATTGCTCAGATGGCTATAGAAAATATGACGCAGAATCCAGCTATCCTCTATTAAGCCAAACATTAAAGATGTTTGCAAAAATTTCTCTCATTTTTGTTTTTGAAAATCTAGTTCTTTTTAAAAACATTAATGCTAACATAGTGAGTTCAGTATTGTTACTTATTTAGTTTAATTAACTAACTAATTTATTTATTTTATGGTGCTTGAGATGGAACCAAGGATCTTGCCAACACTCTACTGCTGAGCTACACCCCTATCTCTATTACATTGAGATTAGTGAATAAATATATTTTTAAACATGTCAAGTTTTAATATCAAATGTGGTAATTAACTGTATATAAAATCCCTGTATATAAGACCTGTTTAGAGCCAGGTGCAGTGATACATATGTATAATCCCAGCATCCCATGAGGCTGAGGCAGGAGGATCCCAAGTTCAAGCCCAGCCTCAGCAACTTAGTGAGGCCCTAAGCAACTATGGCAGATCCCGTCACAACCCTGTCACAAAATAAAAAATAAAGAAGGGGTAGGAATGTGACTCAGTGGTATTAATCCCTGGTACAAAAAAAAAGGAAAGAAAAGCTGTTTAGGGTCCTCAATTTGCAGACTACAGGAATCCTGAGGCCCAAAAGTTTAAGAACTGCTACTCTGCTATTGCCTGTTCATCACCCTTGCTCATTTGTGAGGATGACTCTCAGATGAAGGCCAAACTGTAAGAAGCAGCACTATGATTTCCTTCTGGGCCTTTATACCTGAAATTCTGAAAGGTGAGAACGTGCCTTGGACTAAGTATTATCCCAACTTTTGAAATAAGTACCTTCTAAGGCATCTAAGAGATTAACATTCAACATCTGCATTTATTTATGCTTCTCAAAATAACTAAAACTGGAATTGGAGTATAGACTGGATTATTTTTTGAACCCTCTCTTTGCAGTATGCAGTTGGGAACACAGAGTTAAGTAACCCTGTCATTGACTAACTAAAAGTATAATGGGCAGACAGAAAATGTTTTTATATGTGTGTAACTTTCATGCCTTTCACTATTAAACTTTTAGGACTGTCCTAATATTTTATATTAAATGGGATGACAGTACTCCTTTCTTGGTCAATTTTATAATGTCTCTCTTATACCCCCTTCTTCATGTGTTGTGTTCCCTTTTCCATGTAGTATCTGGCATATATTACTTTCCCAGAATGCCACATGCAGGTCAACAGATGTTTTTGTGGAGTAAAACCAAGAAATAATATAGAAGTTTATTGCTGCTCTGTGCTTGTTAGTATTGAAGTGTATGACATGCTTTATATTTTCATTTGAGAGGTCATGTATGTCACCCCACCCACATATTGGTTTATACAGTATTTGCTAAATGGATTACTTCAGATGAGAGTATTAATTTATTTGAACTAACACGTGTCAATGTCACTAGTAAAACAGGATACCAACATGCCTTACCACAAACTAGCACCATCCTGTTCACACCCAACACTTGGCTCTTGCCTTTATCTTAATACCAACTGGTGGGAATGTGTGCTCCTCCTCTTCTTTCTGCTCTTCCAAGGAAATCACCTGTATTGAAACTGGAAGTAACAATTTTTTTCCAGTCTGTTCCTTCTCCCTTTATTCCACTCTACTGCTGCCACACATACACTTAATGTTTTTTATCTTATTTGTTTTTAAAAATCAGTGATTCCACTGGTTTCCCAGGTCCTTCATGACCTACCACTATGCAGTAGCACACAGATTACTGTACTCTAGTCAGGCACAAATGCCAGCCTCATTCTCATCGTTATGTCTTTGGCCATTTTGTTTCCTGGGTGTTATGGTTTAGATATGGTGTCCCCCAGAAGCTCATGTGTGAGGCAATGCAAGAAGGTTCAGAGGAGAAATGATTGAGTTATAGAGTTAATCAGTGAATTGATCCCTGATGGGATTAACTGAGTAGTAACTGGAGGCAGGTGCGGTGTGGCTGGAGGAAGTGGTTCGTTGAGGGTGTGGCCATGGGTATATATTTGTATCTGGAGAGTGGAATCTCTCTCTGCTTTCTGATCACCATGTGAGCTGGTTCCCTCTGCTGTACTCTTTTACCATGATGTTCAGCACCATCCAGAGTCCCTGGGGAATAGAGCTGGCTGTCTATGGATTAAGACCTCTTTAACCCTGAGCCCTTAAATAAACTTTTCCTCCTCTATAGATGTTGGGTTGGGTCTTCAAGTCACAGCAGCAAAGAAGCTGACTAAAACACTGGGCCTGGAATAGATTCAGCAAGTCTTCTCTAGCTCATATTCTCCTCTCCATTTTCTGAATGCCAATTGCACATTTATTCTAACCATTGAACACTTAGCTGTTGTGTCACTCCATTTTGTGAAGGCTCTCTCCCCTTCTCGACCATAAACTCCTTGAGAGTTAGTGACAAGGCAATAAACTCCTTTTGTATCCCCAATCCCTCCCCTCATAATGCAAGGTATAAATTTATTGTCAGGCATATAAATAAGTTGATTATCTCTTAACCCTTCTTCCTCTACTGGAATTCTCCCCAGTGAGCACTTAATGAACACCTTCTCTGAGACAACACAGGAATGGCTGAAACAATAGAAATGAGAAGGAAACTGTGTAATCACAAGGCTCAAGTGAAAGAGATTATGTAGTCAATGTAGATGTCTCAACAAAGGGTGAATTGAGGGAAAAACATATTTGACCTGGCCCTAGGTGGATTGAATGGGATTTCATCAGACTGAAAATAGAACAGGGGTGGGGATGGGTGGGATTCCACATACAGCATCTGGCCTGTGCAAAGGCATGGAGGCCTGAAAGTGCAGCCATCCCTCCATATCAGTGGGGGTTTGGTTCACTCAGGGACCCCTTACAGATCCCAAGATCCACAGATGCTCAATTTCCTTATATAAAATGTCACAGTAGGGGCTGGGGTTGTGGCTCAGTGGTAGAGTGCTTGTCTGGCATGTGTGAGGCCCTGGGTTTGATACACATATAAATAAATAAAATGAAAGTTCCATTGACAGCTAAAAAGAATTCAAACTATTAAAATAAAGTGCCGTAGTGTTTGCATGGAACCTACACCTATCTTCCTGTACCAACTGTATTATTTCTGGATTATTAATAGTATTAAATACATTGTAAGTGCTATGGAAATAGTTGTTATTCTATATCATTTAGAGAATAATGATAAGAATTAAAAGTCTGTCATTGCAGTGCAGAACCAGGTTTTTCTAAATACTTTAGATCCATGTTTGGTTAATTTAGCAAATACAACATCCAGAGATACAGAGAGACATCCTTCATGCCCTATGGTGGGGTATAACAAATTTGTGATAGGAGATAAGTCTTTCTGGGTAGATAGGATCTAGATTTGATAGGACCCTGAATACATGATGCAATGAAATTTAAACTTGACCCTATAAGCAGTGAGGTAACAGTGACAAAGTGACAAAGGGCAAATATGAACTGTACAACATTTCCCCTTGATTGTCCTCCACCTTAGACGTCCTTGTTCTCTATTTGGGTCAATAACTAAATTCTCTTTCATTGTTCCTTGCTACCCCAAATTTTGGCTAACCCCAGGCTTGTGCCATCTAGAGTGTGATTTATTCCAGATGTGCCTTTTCTTTACCTTTTTCTTCCTTCCTTTCTTCTTCTTTATACTGGGGATTGAACCCAGGGATGCTTAACCCCTGAGTCACATCCCTAGCCCTTTTTATTTTTACTTTGAGGCAGGGTCTCACTAAGTTGCTTAGGTTCTCACTAAGTTTCTAAGACTAACCTCAAATTTGAAATCCTCCTGCCTCAGCCTCCCAGTTTGCTGGGATTAAAGGTGTGTGCCACCTTACCTGGCTAGATATGCCATTCTTTGGATGGACATGTCATAGTGAAGCCCCAAAGTGTTATGGAAAGAGCACTGGGCCTGGAGTTCAGCTGGACTTATGTTCAAAACTCAAGTTTAAGGAACTTTAAGTTGTTTCCTAGCTTTACTGCTTTAATTTTTCATGAAATCTTTACATCTGCAAAGTAAAACTAAACACTATCAGAATGAATTATCTGTGAGCAAATACCACTTTCACTTTTTCTGATTGTATTTATTTCCTTTGTTGAATTCCTATTCATAGGATCTGTTTTGCTTGATATACTCACTGCTTCTAACTTTCTTTTGTTGACCCTTCTTTCAATACATTTATTAAGGAAACACTTATAACTCAAACAGTGAACCAGAGGGCTGCTTCAGGAAATGTTTGAATTGAGGCTGTTCAGTTTAACTTGATTGTTCCATGTCAGTGGGCTCCAGGAAGGAGTTTGCAAGGTCCCTATGGAGAAAAAGAGAAGTTTTCCAGCTTCTCCTTTGTTGGATCTTCTCTTGTAGCATCGTTATTTTGTTTTAATGAATTCCCAGAACAATAGGTACACCCATTTGAAACTATGGCTACAGGACACATTCCAAAACCAAACATAAATTATTTTTGGACTTCCTATACTTTTTTCTCCCTATGATTTGTGTGGTTAATATAGAGTTGCTGGAACCATGTATGTTAAATCACTTCCTGAATGAAACGCATAATCAGTAGGGAGAGGGGGAAGGGATTCTGCATCGCCTTACAAATTTTCTTGCTTTTTTTCAGTGCTAGTCACTGTATGAAACTCATGAACATTTAATAAATTTACACAAAAAGAAAACTTCTTGAGTTGTGTTACTCTGTTAGCCTCATTATTATTTTTTTTTTTGTCAGCTAAAATGGTGGTGGTTTTCAGATAAGATTTCTAGGTACCAGGAGTGCCTACTGTAGAGATTGGGTACTTTTTGTAGATTTGCTGAATGTAGTGAATCCTAAAATCAGACAAAAGTTATCTGTAAATACTGACCCTGATGTCACCTGCATTTAAAAAGGAAAGTTGTTGTGGGGTTGAGGTCCCAGAACATGTCTTGTTTTTGCTTTGTGTTTAGGTTAATATTGTTTCCATTGTTCTTTCATTTTCTTCCTGCCAAATTTGAAGTAGCAACAAAATGTGTCAAATGGAGTACCTGGAATTTAGGACTAGAATTTAAAGGAGTGATGAGAGTTAGAGATACAGGTTAAGTATCCTTTATCCAATATGCTAGGGACTGGAAGTGTTTCAGATTGCAGAATTTTTCAGATTTAGGAATATTGCATATACATAAGGAGATATTTTAGGGATGGGACCCAGTCTAAATATGAAATTCATTTATGTTTCATATGTACCTCATACACATATAGCATGAAGGTAATTTTATACAGTATTTTTAGTGTGCTTGCATTTCGACCGTGGCCCATTACGGGAGGTCACACGTGCAAGTTTCCACTTGTAATATCATCTTAACCCTCAGAAACTTTGGGAATTTGGAGCATTTATAAGATTTCAGGTATTCAGATTAGGGATGGCCAACCTGCAGAAGGTTTTCTTAAAGGACAAAACAGGTAAATCAGATTAAAGCTGGGAAGCATCTTTTATCTTAGTTAATGCTAAGATCGAGAGTTAAGTGGAGGGGCTCTTTTTGCTCATCTTTTAAAAATGATTTGTCTGTTTATTTGTTGTTCAAAGGGGACATCTGTGCATGTGGGTGGTCAGAATAGGGAGTCAGAGCCCAAGTGTGAGAAGGGCACACACTCAGAAAGGTGTTAGTTTGGGGTATTGAAGCTTAAATATATTACAGATAGAGATAGTGTCAGGACATCACACAGGGCCATCTGTAGTATCATAACCTGAGCAGGATAAAGGATAAAGAAGGCACTTATGTGCGATAGTGGCTGTTTTGTGAGTCAGAACCTGACAGGTATGAGAACACCTAGATAGAGAAAATAGTTGGGAAGGAGATGGGAGATTGGTTATATGCAGGGACATTGTTCAAGAAAGAAAAAAGAAATCAGGGTTTATAGGATATAGGTTTTTCATTGTCATTTGAAAGAAGGTACAAATATAGGAAGGGAAAAAATTAGGTTGAACCCTGTCATGTTTAATGGAAACCAGAGGTGTTAGATAAGTGAGAACTTATGGTGTACTGTATGTGTTTTTGTGTAATGTAATATATAAAAGTTAAATAATATTTTATATTTATAAAATGTAAATATGGAGAAAGAATGTTTAGTCAATATATAGGTATGGATGTGAAAATGTATGTGAAAATATGTATGTACTTCCTGCCTATGTCCACTGAGAGAGCTTGGGAATAGCAACGACCCAATAAAAATGAACATATTTAGACTGTGTCTTGCCTTCTAAAAACTAAAAGGATTCATTGTTCCTTGTAAAGACAGATGGTTCTAGGAATAGAGCACATAAGTACAAGACGAGTCTGGGATGTCCTTTGTGACAGAGATTAAGGGAATTGTCAAAGCATGATGGGAATGTGTTAAAAGGACACATAAACCAACTTGGAAGAGGTTCCCACTAGCTAAATCTTAGAAAATTTAGCATTAAAGTAATAATGGCAATGGATTATAATCCAATGAATGAAATAGGATTATATTTCATTCATTGGATTCAATCTAAATATTCATTCTATATTCAATCTAAATATATAGATTGAAAAAATAAAATATTTTATAAGAAATGGTCTATTTGCCTAGTGCTAAAGTACTTAATCAGAAAATAATTAGTATTACAAGGAGACAAATAATATATTCACAGTAGAGAGGCCTGAGACATACTACTATTTTGGCAATACTAAGGATTGGACCCAGGACCTTGTGCATGTAGCATGGTGGTAGGCAAGTACCCTACCACTGAACATCCCCCAGTCCTTTTAAATTTTTTTTTTTAAGACAGGGTTTAAGTCACCCAGAATGGCCTCAAATTTTTGATCCTCCTCCCTCATCCTCCCAAGTAGCTGAGATTATAGGCATGTGACACTGGCCCAGTAAGATACCACTTATATCAGGTTATCAAATAAAAACCATTAATAGGACAAAGAAAAAACATGTACCCTCTGATAAGAAATAATTAGGAGAAGGAAGCTTTCTTCTAAGACCTCTGATCTTCTTGCTAAAGATATATAACCTGAATCTACTCATGAGGAAACATCAGACAAACCAAAATTGAGAGATTGTCCACAAAATAACTAGCCTGTATTCAAGAGTGTCAACATTATAGCCTCAAGAAAAAACGGGATCTATTCAAGGTAGCAATTTCTGTCACTTTTCCAGAAAGTTAATATTCCAAATTTTGTATCCCTCCAAATGTCATTTGAGAAATTATAACGTAGGAAAGAAGCAATCAATGTAGAAATCATGATGGTTTGAAGGAATCCACCTGTGTCAAGTTCAAAGCAAGAGTATAAAACACTGACAGAAGGACTAGAGGTGTAGTTTAAGAGTAGAGCCTTTGCCTAGCATGCACGAGGCCTAGATTCTATCCCTAGCACTGCAAATGATGATGATGATAATAAAAAAAAGAGGAGGAAGAAGGAAACAGTGTCAAAAGTTAAGGACTACATTTTCAGAACGGAGGCCAGAAGTTTCTAAGAGGAAAAAGTCATGGTTTAAGCAGTTAGTCTGGGATGTAGCAGTTAGATATGTGTATGTCTATGGACTTGTCTGCTGCTAACAGTGAGTCATTCTTGTGAATAAAATAAATAGTAATAAGTTTATGTGCATAGTGTACTTTACTCCAATCCTTTGAGTGGTGTTCCAAGAAATAACAAGCTTAGGAAGTGAAATAAGTCCTTAAATTGGCAATTCTGTATAATGTCCTTAACCTTGCTTAGGAGATCCAAATGTTAAGTTATTTGAATACTACCCAACTTTTGCCAGTCATGTCCTCATTATCTAATGCAATGTTCACTATGGAGTACAGTAACTTGCAAAGTGGGAAACAGATTTTCACTATTAAAAAAAGGAAATAAGCTCATATGAGCCAGCATGTGCCCCTAAAGTCCAAAGTGGAGATGTTTTTGAATGCAGTCATGTTAGTTTGACCAATATCAACACAGAAAGAAAGATTTTTTTCTTAAATATTAAAGACACTTCTTTCTGAATGAGAGGAATGAAGGCAGAGTAAATACTTCCTAAGTGTTTTTAAGTAATAGGAAAAAAAAGCTTCTAAGAGTCCTGTTTTGTCTGACTTCCTAGAAGCAGAAGCTGAAGCAAAGAATTTCGTGTAAGAGCATTATGGAGTGGGTTCCTCTCAGGAGAAGGGGAATGGAGGAGGCAGAATAGAGGGGTAAAAACCCAGCAAGGATAAGTAAAGGAGCTTGGCAGAGATCGCAAAAACATGGATTATTAATATCCAGGGACCCATTTAACCCACACAGCAAGGTTAGATTGTACAGCCAAAGAAATGACTTTGTGATCAGCTGGGCACAATGGTACATAATGAAAATCTTAGTGATTTGGGAGTCTGAGACAGGAGGATTGCAAGTTTGAAGCCAGTCTCAGCAACTTAGCAATAACTTGTTTCAAAACAAAACAACAAAAGGGTTAAGAATGTAGCTCAGTAGTAGAATACCCCTAGGTTCAATCTCTAATACCAAAAAAGGGGGATTATGATCAAAACTTTATACATTATTGGTACCTTAAAGTAACTTTGTTCCCTTTCCTACCTCACTGCATATCATGAAACACAGCAATGTTCCAGTATAACCTTTCATTTAGTTCATATGTGCACAGATTTCAAGCCATTTGTGCATACAGTAGAATAATGAGAATGCATTTCTTTTATTTGCATTCATACTTATCCACTAGTACACAGAAAGTTTCCTGTGGGGTATTTGATCTTTTGGTTTGAACCACAACCTCAACATTATTAACTCCCAAATCTTTGCCTCCCAATCTTCATCTCATTCAGCCTACCCGGCATCATTATTCTATCTGCCCCACTATCCCACAATGATCATACATAGTACATGGTTCTTAAATGTCACTCACAGTTAACTCAGGCTGGTCACTTATCACAAGGGAGGTATTTTAAAGTTGAATATGTGATTTGAGCCCAATGTAAAAATAATTAACTGGTCATCACTTAGCATTTCCAAGCTTCAGTTTCCTTGTCTGCACTAAGACTTACAATGCCACAGTATAGAAATGATGGAGAAATGAAATGAAAGAATTTACTTGAATTACATAGCCCAGTGCCTGGAAATGGATAAGTAACTAGCAATATTGGTTCTTGTTCCTCTATGTGCAGTGTTTGAAATATTTTATCTATTCTGATTCTACTTTCTTAGGACTTTTATTGAAGTTATCTTAATTTGATTCTTACCACACTCATCAAGCATCATTCTAACAACCTAGAAAAAGAATTTTCTATTGATTGATTGATTGACACTGGGGATTGAACCCAGGGGCGCTCTACTCCTGTACTACATTTCCAGCTATCTATCTATCTATCTATCTATCTATCTATCTATCTATCTATCTATTTTTGAGACAGGGTCTTGCCGAGCTTCCAAAATTAGATATTAATTTGTGATTCTCTCGCCTTAGCCTCCTGAGTAGCTGAAATTACAGTTATGTGCCACTGTGCCTGGCCAAGAAGTTTTGTAAAAGAGTAGGAAACCTCAAAACAAATATTGTTTATTTCATTCAGTAGCATTTTACTGGTGATGATCGTTTACTAAGATTTCATTTTTTTCTAAATGGAACAAAGGGTAGGGCTACATATAGTTGTTCATAATGATTTTCTGTTAAACAGTATACTGATTTTTTAAAGTGAAAGATACAATCTGGGTATTTACACTTAGGAGGTTGAAAATTTATATGAAATATCCAGTCAGCAAGTCTATAGAGGCAAAATATACAATGGAAGCTACCAGGGGCTGAGAGATGGGGAGTGATTGTTTACTGGGTACAGAGTTTCTATTTAGGATGATAAAAAAGTTCTAGAAATGGATAGTAGTAATGGTTGCACAACATTGTAAATGTACTCAGTGCTACAGAATTGCATACTTTAAATGATTCAGATGTTACATTTTATGTGTATTTACCACAACTGAAAAAGGAGAGGTTGGGGACTTAGATTTCATTATTATAAGCTCCCTATTTTTCTTTCCTCACAGGAGCCATGGACAACAGAGGCTTTCAGCAGGGGAGTTTTAGTAGCTTCCAGAGCAGCTCCAGTGATGAAGACTTGATGGACATACCAGGAACAGCTATGGATTTCTCCTTGAGAGATGATGTTCCTCCTTTAGACCGAGAAATAGAAGGTATCATTACTGATGACAATAATTTCTTTTAAAAATTACTTTAGATTTATTCACAGTAATTTATTTATTTATTTTTTTTTTTGCGGTGCTGGGGATTGAACTATGTACAGTAAAATTTATTTCCTTTCTGGCACCCAGTCCTTTGAGTTTTAGCACATGCCTAGATCCTAGTAACCTCCAGCTCTGAAAGGTTCAACCCCATAAAGAATTCCCTCTTGCAGTCAGACTTCCCTCCTCTCTGGCCCATGGTACCACTGATCAGTCCCTGTATTTTTTTCTTTTTGAGACTGTCATATACATGAAATCAAATGTCGCCTTTTGAGACTGACTTCTTTTATCCAGCTTAATGCCTTAGAGATTTCTCTTTTTTAATTAATAGCATACCCAGGAACGGGATTACTGGGTTATATGGTAAATGTATATTTACTTTTCTTCCTTCCGTCCATCTGTTCATTCATCTGTCCTTCTGTCTGTCCATTTATCCATCCTCCATACTGGGGATTGAACCCAGAGGCACTCTGCCACTGAGCTACATCCCCAGCCCTTTTTATTTGTCATTTTGAGACAGGGTCTCACTAAGTGGTTTAGGTTGACCTTGAACCTGGGATTCTCCTGCCTCAGTACCCCAAGTAACTGGAATTTCTCTATTTACTTTCTGGCATGTGGTTCTCTGAGTATTAATACATGCCTTAGCATATGCCACTCTGAGCTGGTATGTTTAACTTTATAAGAAACTGCCAAACCACTGTCCAAAGTGCCTATACCATTTTGCATCTGATATAGCTATAGACCATGAGAGTTCCACTTGCTTCACTTCCTTGACAGCTCTTGGTATTTTTAATAGGTTTTATTTTAGATGTCATAACAGGTATATCTTGTTTTCTCATCATGTTTTCAACTTTTTTTCTTTAATGGCTAATAATGGCTAACATCATGTCTTGTGCTTATTTAACAGCCTTGCATATTCTTTGATGAAGTATGTGTTCAATTTTTCTCCCCATTTTATAACTGGATTTTTTATTAACTAGAATACACCTACAAAGTGAAAATTCTCCTAATCAGTTGTTTGGTTACTCACTTCCATGATTTTATATGGTCTCATGATATGGTTGGACCATAGTCAACCAAACTTCTGTTAATGCACATTTTAGTTGTTTCCTATGTTTTGCTATTACAAACAATGATGCATTGAACAATCTTGTAGATACATATCTGAAGCATTTGATCACCATTTTTGCAACTTGAATGTATGGGTGTTTTTTCCCCTAACAATCTCACTGTGCTGAATATCACCATTTTTTAAACTTTACAATATGATAGGATAAGTAAATAATTTCCATTATTATTTTAATTTTCATTGAGAATATTTTCATTTTATTTTGTTTCGTAATGGGGATTGAACCTAGGGATGCTTTGCCTCTGAGCTACATCTCCAGATGTTTTAAGTTTTGTTGGGTTGGCCTCCAACTTGTAATCCTCCTGCCTCAGTTTCCTGAGTCATTGGAATTACAGGTATTGCACCATCATGCCTGGCCATTTAAAAATAATTTTTAATTAATGAAGTTTAACATGATTTCATATGTTTACTAAATATTTTGCCTTTTTTTGAAATTTCACGTTCATATGATATTTCTGTTTTTCTAACAGGCTGATTACCTTTAATATTTATTTATTGGAGTCTTTCCTATATTATTACTAATTCTTTGTCTGATATAAGTTGAATATATTTTTCCATTTCTGGTTTGTATTTTTAACTTTGTTTTCACAAATCTACAAATATTTTAATTTTTATATATCCAGTTATATCACCGTTTTGGGGGGACTTCTGTGTTTCTTCTTGTACTTAGAAAGTACTTTATGGCTTTAAGATTAAATTTGTAGAATTACTTTAGAACTATTGTCTTGTTCTTTGACTGACTAGTATTGCCATTGCCAAAGACAGAAGACAAGGAAGTACTCTCAGGATTCATTACTTAGCAAATTTGCATTAAGGGCATGTACCTTTGTGGACACTGCTAGGTTCTGGGAATTAGCAAGGTTTTGACACCATCGCTGCTTTCATTAAATTGATTCTAGCTAGCTAAATAGCCACACAAATTACTTATGATAGTATCTATCTCTTAGGATTGGTTTAGGATTAAATGAGATAATACATATAAAGTGCTTATAAATGTACCTGGCATAGACTTAAGTGCTCAATAAAATATTAGGGATCAGCCAGGCATGATGTTGCACTCCTATAGTTCCCATATTGGGGAGGCTGAGGCAGGAGGATCACTTGAGCCCAGGAGTTCAAGGCCAACCTGGGCTACATAGTGAGATACTCTCTCAAAAAAATTTAGGTATTATTGTCATATTATTATTACTGCTAAAATTCTATAGTACAGGTGCTGTAAATTATGTCTCATGTGTGTTTATGTATCTACAGTGGTTCAGAGATTTCACAGAAAAGGTGTATTGGAGCAGGGACTTGAAAGATTAGTTATTTAGTAGAAAGGAGAACATGCCAAATAGAAAGCAAGCTTTTGCAGAAAGATATCAACAGGTATAAGACACAGAGGTATAAAAAGTCAGAATGTAAGCTCAAATAGCTAAGTGAGAACCTTGAATGTCATGCTAAGAAGTTGAATTAACTGGGTGTGATAGTGCATAAATAAATTCCCAGCTACTCAGGAGGCTGAGGCACGAGGATCACAACTGAGGCCAGACTGGACAACTTAGCAATACCCTGTCTCAAAATAAAAAATAAAGGTCTGGGGATATTGCTCAGTGGTAGTTCAATTGAACCCCTTAGTTCAATCCCTAGTACTGAAAAAAATAAGAAGTTTGAATTAACCTTAACCTTATTGTCACTGTGAGGACAAAACTCCTTCATCCATTCATTCAACAAATAGTTTTTTGAGCACCTACTGTGAATGAAACACTATTGAAGATACTGTGTCTGCAGTGGTGGAACTGAGACAGATATTTTCCTGACTTAAATCTGGAGAGGGAAGATTAAAAAAATGAGTAAATAGAGTTGTCCCTTGGTATCAGAGGGGGATTGATTTCAGGACCTCCTCAAATTCCAGATCTGTGGATTCTCAAGTCCTTTATATAAAATAGCATTGTCTTTATATAGAACCTGTTCACACCCTCCTGTATTATTTTCTTAAAAATATTTTAGTTGTAGACAGACACAATACTTTTATATTATTTATTTATTTTTATGTGATGCTGAGGATCAAACCCAGTGCCTCATACATGCTAGGCAAATGCTTTACCACTGAGCCACGACCCCAGCCCTCCTCCTTCATTCTTTAAATCATCTAGATTAGTTATTAATACCTGATACAAACTAAATGCTATAAAATACTTGTAGTATTATTTAGAGAATAATGACAAAAAGAATAATATATATATATATAAAGTCACAGTTTAATAAAAAAAATACTTTCATCCTCAGATGAATTCCACAGATGTGGAAACCTTTGAATACAGAGGCCAATCATAGATTACATAGTTATAATTGCTCAGTGCAATAAGTACTAGGACTAAAATAAAGTGAATGGAAATAGATGATAACTGAGGAATAACACTTAAGTCAGGAAAGGCCTCTCTTTCTGAGGTGTTGAATTTAGGATGAACCTATCAATATGAAGGCTACAGTTAAAAAGGATGAACAGAAGTTTTCTTAGGAGAGATAACTCAGGTAAGTGCCAGCAGGTGACAACCCTGAATTTAAAGTTCCCAAAAAGGAAATACTCATAGTTTGGTATTTAATGATTTTTCATATTTGCCTACTTCTACAAAAAGAACTGTGTTTATACATCTCTTGCACTTAAATGTATTTATATCTATAGTGGGTCAGTTATAATAGCAATCATGGCTGTATCTGGCTAAACCAGTTTGGCCTAGCTAGTTATCATGGTTGCTTCTAATAGAAAATGGTCTCATCTAGCATCTGTATCACCAAAGTACATTTTGTGTGCTCATGTTGCTCTCACTGATGGTTGGGGCAAGTGACTGTTCATTATTCCCATTTCATAGAGTAGAAACAAGAGGCAGAACAAGATTGTTTTTACAGTGCCTGTGATTATAAGAATGAGTTTTTACATGAGAATTCCTTCATCACTTTTCACTAGCTTTTATAGGAAAATTACTGCTTGTGGTTTACAAGGTCTGACCATAAAAGAATGAGGCTGCTTTCCATGAGCCACATACAGAAATCAGTTTATTTACTATACTCTCTAGTAATGCTTTTCTTGCTTTGCTTTCAAATTTTTCTTACTTTATTTAATGTTTTCACATGGGGTTTCCTAATAAAGACAGCACCAACAGAAAAATGATCACAAAGTCCTTGATATGTAATGGTGAAACTGCATAAAATACTACATTTTATAGCAGGCACAATAGCACGTACTAAAAAGATTAGTTGGAAGGAGCTTGAAAGGCAGTAAAAGTGGTTCTTGTTTTCCAGATGGCTAGAGGAATTGATTTATGGGGAATGAATAAATAAATTATGCATGGCATGGCTAAATGCATCTGAGGTAGTGTTATAGTAGTCTGTAAATTAGAAGAAACATAAACACAGATCTGAAAGAAGCACAGGGGGAGGAAAATAGAAAAAGGAAAACATTCAGAGCTGTTCTCATAGTCCATCTGTTCTCACTTGCTGCCTCTGCAATCTAGACCTCATGGTCAGCACTGCATTCATTCACCATTTAGTATTTATGGAGGACTCAGACATGAGCCCAGCACTGTGCTATTCTACTAGTGCTCTCCCATTCCCTTCTTTCCCTCACCTCCTTGTATTTCTACCCAGAATGCATTAACTATTTGCATGAAGAGATATTCCAGGTAGAGGGAGTGACATACGTAGAGGTGCAGCAGCAGGAGAGTGCCTTTTGAATTCCAGAAACAGATTCTGCTTGTCTAAGGTCTAAGGTTCCTGGGGTGTGGAGGGTGGTGGCCCTTGGAGCAGATGGGAGGGCAGCAGGGGATAGGCTGGATAGCTAGCTAGAAATATAGGTGGGGTCAGATTGTGTATGCTTTGGGGTATTATCTTGTGACCAAGCCACCTCAAATTATTTAAAAGCAGAGGAATGCCATGATCAGATTTGAGTTTTTGAGAATTGGCAGTATAGAGGGTGGATTGAGAGGAAGTGTCAGTGACTGTAAGACCAGTAAAGCTGTTACTGTTTTAAAAATCTAGGCAAAAGATCAAAAGGCCTGAATGAAGACAAAAGAAATGAAAAGGAAAGAATAATAGGTTCTGGAGAAATTTCACAGGGGAAATTGATATGACTGATTAGATGTGGGAAATAAAATAGAAATGGGTCAGGGATGACTTCAAAGCCTAAGCATATTATGAAGTAGGCTTGTGTTCCCACATAACACCTGTCGAGACTCAGCATAACCTCCCAATGTCCCAGAGCAGAACAAAAATCATAGTAGTCAAGTGAAATGAACAGTCAATGAAAAACATGATGGTACTTGAAATCCATCAAGTAACTTGTGAAACAGTTCTGTTTGTTCTGCCACACTGTATAAAAGGCATAACTTTCCTCCAGGGAGAAATGGAAAACATTTTGGGTTTCAACTCATGGAGAAACCTACCATCCTAACTTCAGTTAGGCTTCCCCCAAGCTGCCCAACTAAAGCAATAGCATGGATTGTGTGTGGAGGAAAAGAAAAGGTACTTTGGATCCATCATCCTCATAAATCTGGAACTCCCCTAGGAGGGTGGCAGTTAACTGCTACTTTTTAAGTTTGAAAAAAAACTGTCCCATTTCTAAACCACATCAGTTGGGGCCATAAACCACATCAGTTTCATATGCTAAATCTTTAAAATGACATCCACAATGACGTCCATAGGCTTTAAAGGTTTCCTTTTGGTTACTTCCCAGGAAAATGGGCAGCTTTTAGAATTAATGTCCTCTAATGTTTCCCCCTTTTATTTATTTGTATTTTTAATTAGCTAAAGTACATACTTCGTTCAGAT
Organism: Glaucomys volans; assembly: GCA_020662805.1. Taxonomy (NCBI): domain Eukaryota; kingdom Metazoa; phylum Chordata; class Mammalia; order Rodentia; family Sciuridae; genus Glaucomys; species Glaucomys volans. The sequence continues at coordinate 768,132 of JAJEJO010048593.1, read as the reverse complement.
TTACTTAGTGTTTATCTCATCAAGAATTTCACATTACATGGAATACATCATGTCTTGTGCATATTCTCAGATTTGCCTCGTTTTTGGTGACTTTAAGAGCTTTGAGTACTGCTCAGTTATTTTGTAGAATGTCCCTGAGTTGGAATTTATGTGATGTTTTTCTCATGATTAGACTGGGTTATGGGTTTTAGGGAGGGAGACCATTGAGGTCAAGTGCCCTTCTCAACACATCAGTCCATTCTATCAACATGATTTACTGCTGTTGATAGTAACCTTGATGGCCTGGATGATTGATTGCTTGTCAGGTTTCTCTACTGTGAAACTATTCCTTTTTCTACCATTCTATACTGTACTAATTGGAAGGAAGACACTGTGTAGTCCACACTTAAGGACTTCACCTCTTTGGAGGTAAAGCATCTACAGATATTTGGGATTGTTTTGCATGGGAAATTTTTTCTCTCCAATTCATTTATGTAGTTAATCATTTGAATCACTATGGATTCATTTACTTTATACTTTGGGTTGTAATTCACTTCTACTTTATGTTGTTGTTCAAATTATTCTAGCTTGGGTCATTGGGAGCTGTTTTGGTCGGCTCTGTTTCCCTTTGATAAACCCTTATTATTGTGTGTTTTTTTTTAATTCACTTCCTTAGTTTTGGGCATTACAATATACTCCACATCCATGTTATATATTTCCTGCCCCAATACTAGAATTAGGCATCTCTACAAGGAGCCCACTTTCATTAGAGAACAGTATTTGGATCCAAGCTATGGGCAGTATGTTTGCTCATTTCTACCAAGACATTGTTGCTTCTAGGCTGCTCAGCCAACTGAGAAAATATATGTGTGTATGCAGATACATAAAAAGTCATGTGGGCTGGTGATGTAGCTCAGCAGAAGAATGCTCAATCACCCAGCACCATAAATAAATAAATAAATAAATACCTACTGGGTAAGGTGTGTGTGTGTGTGTGTGTGTGTGCGTGTGCAAAACTACTTAATTCTAAATTAAGCTAAACATGAGATCTAGGCTAAAATTGAGTCTAAATTAAGGTAAAAATTTAAATGGATTGATTCTAGTTCTAACCCATTTTTATATAGATCATCTTAGCCTTCTCCCCTTTCTTATCTTTAACCTTCCTCTCAAAAATGAGAAACCTCGCTCCCATGATTCATCACCCATTAGTTCATGACTATATGTATAGTGAGAATTATTGAGAAGTATCTTCTATGAGAGACAACTTTACTACAGTGCAGTTTTTATGCACAGTTCTTTCTGCTTTGCTCTCACAGAGTCCATTCCTTTACCATTTACTTGGTTCAGCACCTTCTCCCCTGATCCCTGTCAGTGAGGCTATTTCACTAATTTATGATATAGTTATTCTTTTGTCACATTCTGCATTCCACCCTTGGATCCCATACTCTTAAATGATTTTTTTAAATTTGGATACATTAAAGTTGACTCTGTACTGTGAATTTATATTTGTTTTGACAAATGCAGAGTGATAGGTATCCACTATTACAGAAGCATGAATATTTTCACTACCCTAAAAAAATCTTCTGTGCTTTACCTATTCAATCCCTACCCTTCCAAGCTCCCAGAAATCACCAGTCTGCTTTATTATCTCCATGAATTTGCTTTTCCTAGAACATCACATATGTGGGATCAAACAGTATGTAACCTTTTCAGACCAGCTTCTTTCACTTAGCAATATACATTAAAATTAGCAAATGTTGTGGGACACAATAGTGCATGCCTGTAATCGCATTGACTCCAGAGGCCAAGACAGGAGATCCAAGTTTGAGGCCAGCCTCAGCAATTTACCAAGGCTATAAGGAGCTTAGTGAGATTTTTTCTCAAAATTAAATAAAAAAGGCTGGGGACATAGCTCAGTGGTAAAGCACTCCTGGATTCAATCCCCAATTCATTAGTAAATAAATAAATGAATAAAAATACACCAGAGTCTTTGTGTGGATTATTAGCTCATTCTTTTTTTTTTTTGGTACCAGAGATTGAACCAAAGGGTGCTCAACCACTGAGCCACATCCCTAGCCCTTTTTTTAATTTTTATTGTGAGACAGGGTCATGCTAAGTTGCTCAGGGCCTCACTAAATTGCTGGCTGTACCATTTTTGTGTTCATAGCAACAAAGAATGCAAGTTCCTCAGTATTGGCAGTGTTTTAGATTTTGACCATGCTAAAAGTGTGATATCACATTGTTGTTTTAATTTACATTCCTCTAATGACAAATAGTGGTGAGTTTTTTTTTCATTTACCATTTGCCATATGTATATCTTCTTTGATAAGATTCAGGTCTTTTGCCCATTAAAAAATTTTTTTTTGAATAGCACTTTTTAAATTTTTACAGACTGGGTTTTGATTCATTGTACACAAATGGAGTGCAACTTTTCATTTCTATGGTTGTGCACAATGTAGATTCACACCATTCATGTAATCATACATATGCATAGGGTAATACTGTCTGTCTCAGTCTACTATCTTTCCTTCCCTCACCCCTCCCACCCCATAGGTTCCTTTCTTACTGTTGAGTTTTAAGGATTCTTTGTATTTTGAATACCAGTCCTTTATCAAATATGTTTTTCAAGTCCATGGCTTACCTTTTCATTCTTTTTACAGTGGATTTTGCAAAACCTTGCACATGGTAGACAAGGGCTCTACCCCTGAGCTATATCTCCAGTTCCTGTAGTTTTCCTTTCTTATAATATCTTTATTTGGTTTTCATATAGAGTAATATTGGCCTCATGAGTAAGTCAGGAAGTGTTCACAAATATTTCTGATGTCAATTGATATAATTATGTTACTATTTTCTGGAAGAGATTGTGGAAAATTGGTGTTATTTCTTCTGTAAGTGTTTAGCAGCACTTGCCAGAGAAACCATCTTCCTCAGGTAGAAGTGTAGGCTATTAAGTTTTTCTTCTTTTCTAATGTTAAATGCTATAAATTTCTCTATAACCATTGCTTTTGACGCATTCCACAAAATTTGATGTGTTGTATTTTCGTTCACTTCAAAATATTTTAAAAATTTGCCATCTTTTTTGGCCCATAGTTTATTTGGAATTTTCATAGGTTATTTATAATTTCCAGGTATTTGGATATTTTCCAGCTTTCTTTATTTTTCTGGTACTGGGGATTGAACCAAGGAGCCCTCATCAACTGAATCACATCCCCAGCTCATTCTCTTTTTTATTTTGAGACAGGGCCTCACTAAGTCTCCGAGGCTGGCATTGAATTTGCAATCCTTTTACTTCAGCTTCCAGAGTCGCTGTGATTACAGGTGTGTGCCACCATTCCTGGCCCAGAATTTTTTCCTCTGTTACTAGTTTTTATTTTAATTTCATTGTGTTAATATTTTTGGCAAACTGCCTGCAAGTTGGGTAATAGTTACTGTATGGTATAACTAGGTGTCAGACCAGATTTCTATATTGTTCTTGTTTTTGTCACCCTTCTTGATTTTGAGTTTCCATAAATACTTTTCCTCTAGAGATTCTCTGTATTGAACTCTTTCAATTATAATTTACTATTATTATACTAGAGCCCTTTGGTAAAGTATGGGTGAGGAGGCAATTCTATAATCTTCTGTTTAATCTCAGTGTTTTGTTGGGGCTGTTTTACAGCTATGGTCTTCACAAGTTTTTCTCCAGTGGTATCTAGCTTTTTGTTCTCCTTGCCTTGATTCCCTTCTGTGACTATATCATTCACAATCTACTTCCCTGAAGCCCTGGCCCTTGTTATGCTTTCCCCCTTAGGCAAAACTGGAAAGCTAGAAGGGGCTGGAGTAGGAGGAATGCCCTTCCCCCAACTGGAATAAGGCTCAGGCTGAAGTATTTTGCCCTGGAGTATATTTCACAATGAGTATTCTTCTCCTTCCCTAGTAAGAGTGAGGAGGGAATTTTTCTTGGATCTTCACTGTGAGAACTTGGTCAGGTTCCTGGAAGTAGAGGTTTAATCTTGGACCCCCTCCCAGACCGTGGATCCCAGAAGTTTCTTAGACTCACATTGGTCTATGCCTTCAGCAATTCATCCAAATTGCCATTTAAGCCTTTCTACCCCACTTGTGGCTCCAGCCTTTTCAGGTAAGCAGATTCATCTGTGTCTCTTTGGATAAGCTTGTTTCTTCAGATATTGGGGTGGCAGTTTATTTTGTAAACCTCAGTTCTCTGATGGGTCCAGGAAAAGAAATCACTGATTTTTCGGCTTGTCTAATCTTTTCTTATAAGGATGAGCAAAATAAATACTAAGTTGTTTACTTAGGAGCTGAGTTAGGAAGCTTTCGATTTATTTTTCAATCAGTGAAACACTTTGGTCTGCTCTTGATAGAAATGTAGTATTTTACAGGGCCTTTGGAAGTACTGTAATTCCTGAGTGGATTATTTTCCACCTCACCTTGTTCCAGTTTCTGCCATGTGATAGAGGAATCGTGGTAATGTGTCAGGGATGTGGGCTGCATGTTCCTAGGGTCTATGGATACCAGAAATAATTTAAACATATTAGTATAGCCCTAGTTAACCATATTCCAGAAATGTTGGTTCCCCAGAAGCTACTAGGTTGTCCTGTATTTGAATGACAGAGTCTTACCTCTCTTCTAAGGATTGGTAGTACCATTTTATGATCTTGCCTGAAGAGTGTGCTCAGATAACTATGCAATTAAAATACCATTTGGAATTCCTCGAAGATAAGGTCCTCAAAGAAGTCATTCCATGCATGAATGATCAAATAATCATTGCTCAAATAATAAAGCATGAAGTTAGAAGGGACCTTAAAAAATCAAACTTGCTCATATCCCTCCATTTTACAGATGACAAACCTATAAACTCAGCAAGATTATGGAAGTTGCCCAAGGTAACATAGTAGTGAGTTGTGGAGCTCAGATTAGAATTCACATCTTCTTGCTGCTGGAAAATAGGTCTCTCCAATCACAAAGGCTTTTTCCAATTAACTTTCATTTATAAACCAGGCTTTCCTGCTAGTGTTCAATAGCCACTATCACTTATCTATCCCCAAATATTACAGTGGTCTGCCTCCTAGAATATAGGACTGCTCTGCATATCTTGTCTCTAATGTTCTAGCTGAATTAACTATTTTTATTTTCAAAATCACTTCTATGGGGGGGGTGGAGCTGGAGGTGTAGCTAAGTAGTGGAATCTTTGCCAAGCATGCATGAAGCCCTAGGTTCAATCCTAGCATCACACACACAAAAAACACTTATATAACACATAAATATACCTCACCATAAAAGATTCAAACACTACCCAGGTCTATAAAATGCAGAAGTCCCCTCTTCTTCCCACTCCAAACACAACTGCTAAAATAAATCAGTATGATCCTTTCAGTTGTTTTTACATCTAGTCACATACAGAGATACACATAAGTACATATTCTAATTATGATTTTTTGACTTTCTTTTTTCATGTGTGATATGTCAGGGCGACCTTTCTATTTCAATACACATCTGTCTGCTTCTTCCATTGCACTAGTCCCCTATTATTAGACACTTTCATTGTTTCCAGATTTTTTAACTAATACAAACCAATACTAGATTTTTACTAATACAAACAGCACTACATTGAATAACATTCACATAGTGGTGTGAAAAAGTGTAACTGTTTACTTAAGGGTAATTTCCAGATGAGATATATGTGCTTTTTTTAACAACTCATTTTTCTTTTTTGTCTATGACATCACACTCTTCTCATGGATCTGAGAAGTCTCCTGATTGGTATTTCCTCTGTTGGAAGTATTTTCCCCCATCAGAGAATAATTGCTAATCTCTTGTCAGGATTTCTTTTTGGAGATTAATACACAGAAACTAATGTAAGCTTTTTTAAAAAAATAACATTGATTCATTGAACACAAATGGAGTACAGCTATTGTTTCTCTGGTTGTGCACAAAGTAGAGTCACACCATCTGTGCATTCATACATGTACACAGGGCAATGATGTCTGTCACACATTCTGTTATTATTCTTACCCCCCACACCCCCACCCCTCCCTTCCCTCTATGCTATCTATCCTTCTTCCATTCTTGCCCCCCTTCCACCCTGCATTATGCATCATCATTCACTTATCAGAGAGATCATTCAGCCTTTGGATTTTTGGGATTGGCTAATCTCACTTAGCATGACAGTCTCCAACATCATCCATTTACCTACAAATGCCATAATTTTATTCTTCTTTATGGCTGAGTAATATTCCATTGTGTATATGTACCACAGTTTCTTTATCCATTCATCTATTGAAGGGCATCTAGGTTGGTTCCACAATCTAGCTATTGTGAATTGAGTAGCTATGAACATTGATGTGGCTGCATCACTAGTAATCTGATTTTAAATCCTTTGGGTATAGGCCAAGGAGTGGGATAGCTGGATCAAATGGGGATCCATTCCAAGTTTTCTAAGGAATCTCCACACTGCTTTCCGGAGTGGTTGCACCAACTTGCACTCCCACCAGCAGTGTATGAGTGTACCCTTTTCCCCACATCCTCGCCAACACCTGTTGTTGCCTGTATTCTTAATAAAAGACATTCTAATTGGGGTAAGATGACTAATGTAAGCTTAATATAGAAAAAATAGAGTATTACTACTTCTAAAAATAATTATGTATCTTTATAAAGAATCATGCTACCAAAAGAATTCCCAACACTATAGGATGTAATGTACATTTTAGGGCTCACTGTCCATCACATTCTGCATCCACTTGGCAGTCCTACAAATATGTCAACTTGGGAAGGAATGAATGAAAAGCAAGTGATAGAGCAGAGCTCTGTTTTCTTTATGTACACAGCTCTCTTTGCACCTTTGACAAATCTAGCCCATTTACTTCCAGTTCTACATTGATTTCTGTGGCTTTCCGTTCAGTGGGATCCTGCAGATGCTAAGCCAAAATCCTCGTGCTGTATGTCCTAACAATGCTAATTAGCACCCTGGCTCTACTGGTGTAGCAGGTTAGGAACTTCCAGATTAGAGCAGATGCTGGGAGTAGGAGGTATAAAAGACAGAGACCCCAAGCAAATGTCTGCATCCCAGGAGGGATAGGACTGTGTCCATTTGGAAACTAGGAGCCAGAGGTGGTATCAGAATCTAGATTCATGCTTGTTTCCAGTTTACCCTATTCCTTTATTCTATGTCTCTTCTTCCTGTTTTTTTCTTAACTCTTAGAAATATTTTCAGTACTATATAACATAGATTTGTTGCAGTTTTTACAGTTCCATTACCCATATCCTTCAGCACCCCTTATATTGTCTAGCTCTCAGTAGAGTTAGTATAAAGTTTCTTCTTCCTTGTTCTTCTGGTGTCTTAGACACCTGCAAGTTTTAACCTGCTATGAGCAGGAACAAAAGCAGTGGATCCCTAAATGAGAGGAGGGCAGGGGTGATATTCAAATCAACACAGAATACTGAACTGTCAGACAGAATATCAGACTTAACACTGAAAATGAATCCTGGAGTGTCTTGAGATTCTAGCTGCTGGATCCAGGGAAAATTCAGGAGTTTCTAAGGGACAGTGGAGGTGGGGGTTGTCCTCAGGAAAGAGGTTATTTATCTATGGCTACAGGGGTATTTCAGTATTTGTTGACCAGTAGAGCGTACAAATGCATACCAATAGAAGAGTCTCCTGAATAAGTTGTCCAGGGTCAAACTAAAATAGCACATTAAAACATAACGAGGGCCAGGTGCAGTGGCACACACCTGTAATCCCAGCAGCTCTGGAAGCTGAGACAAGTTCAAAGCTGGACTCAACAATTTAGCAAGGCTTTGAGCAACTAAGTGAGACCCTGTCTCAAAATAAAAAATAAAATGGGTTTGTGATGTGGCTCATTGGTTAAACGTCCCTGGTTTTTAATCTTTGGTACCAAAAAAAAATTATAAAAATGTGGCTGGGTGTAGGGGCACACACCTGTAGTCCTGGCAGTTGGACAGGCTGAGGCAGGAAGATTGCAAGTTAAAGGTGAGCCTCAGTAATTTAACAAGACCTGCCTCAGAGAATAGCAGGGGCCAGGGATGGAGCTCAGTGGTAGAGCACTTGTCTAACTTTCATGAGGCTCTGGGTTTTATCCCTAGTACTGAATAATAATAGTAATAGTAGTAGTAGTCATAGTAACAATAATAATAAAGATAATAATGTGGTCCAGCAGTACCATCCAAGGTTTAGATGGGAGGGCTACTCCACTACCATTTCCTTTGGGGCCACTGGATTTGAATAAGTGGTAAAGCAAGATTGAAAGCAAAATAGAGGCACAAGTTGCAAGACAGAAGGGTCCTACAAATGTTGATTAAAATTAGTCTTTTAGTACTTTAGCTGTAATGTAATCTCAAACACATAGGTTAAATGGAATGTGAAAGTTTATGACTTACTGTGAGATCTAGAATGGTTGAAGCAGTCCATGAATGGGAAGTGGGGTGTGCTGGTATGGAAGAGATAAGTGGCATATAATAGCCTCTTAGTGTTTGCTGTTATATGGAGGCAAAATTTAAATGACCACAGGATGGATATCTGTTGATGTGTGCTAGGCATCATGTTGAATTATTTTGTTGATGTGGTTGTTGTTCCAGCCTTGCAAAAGTCAATATATCCCTGTGAAACTGAAATACATTTTGAAAGAGACTATATTGAAGTCCTGTGACACATACCAGTAGCCCAACCCCATTTCTCTCCGTGCTCATTTCTTTCTCTAGGCTATTGGCAACAAGTGAGCCCTCCCACAACTATGATCTTACTAAAGCCAGTACTTCAAGATCTATGCATGAGGTTTCTTTTTCTCCTTTTTCTCATTGTGTCTTTGTTAGTGTTTAACTAGTTCACTTAATCAGTTACTATTCAGCCCCCAGGGAAATTTCTAATGGCTTCTTGGTTAAACATTGAAGTAAACATTATTCTCAAATCAGAATTTCTTTTTCATGTATTTTAAGGAGTGTTTCTAGCTTTAAGCATCAGGTGATTTTTAGAAGAAAAGTTAAGGATTGGTTTCCATAATAAGAAATAGGTTAAATGCATTCATTTATATGCCTCCTCATTCAAACTGTGTGTTTCTAAAGACCCTTTGTTAAAAAGTCTAAACCTAAGTATAGCCTACGGGGAAGACTGTTTCAATATTGACTCTTTTCTGACTAGTTTACTCTATGTTTTCCCTGGACTCAGCTAAGACAAATTAGCTTTTAGGGGGCTTTTTTTCTATCGTTCAATTTAAGATCTAATTGTAATTTAACTTGAATCATTTTTCTGTAAGAGCATTAAACTATTTTACCTATAACATTTACTGTGCCTTCAAAACTTGATGAAAGTTTTACTTTTTTCCGATCAAAGGCAAAAATCTAGACTCACCTAAGTACCCCATTCTGACAGTAGAAGAGGAAAAGATTTATGTGATCTGAAGAGATACTAGAGTCCAATCTGACAGTTAGGCTCATTGTTCAATTTTGCTCTGCTTTCCTTGCCAGTACATGTACACACAAGAAGCTTAACTCTTAAATCATTGTATTTTGAAAAGCCTTTTGATTCTTGTTGCTTTGTCTGTACCTCACTATTTGGTCCTGCTACCATTCTTTTTTTTTTAATTTTGTTTTTAAAATTTTTTTTAGTTGTAGATGGACACAATACCTTCATTTTATTCATTTATTTATATGTGGTGCTGAGGGTTGAACTCAGTGCCCCATGCATGCTAGGCAAGTGCTCTACCATGGAGGCAGGACTCCAGCCCCTCTGCTGCCATTCTTGACCACTAAGTTTTATGAATTTATTCTTCCTATTAAATTGAAAAAAATGTTGACAAAAGAAACCAACCAGACGTGTAATATGACTAACAGCTTATGGCTACTTGTAATCAAATCACATATGGGCCAGGCACAGTTGTACGTGCCTGAAATCTCAGCAACAGGGGAGGCTGAGGCAGGAGGGTTGCGAGTTCAAAGCCAGCCCCAGCAACTTAGCAAGGCCCTAAGCAACTTAGTGAGACCCTGTCTCTAAATAAAATACACAAAGGTCTGGGGATGTTGGTCAATGGTTAAGTACTCCTGAGTTTACTACCTGGTACCAGAAACAAACAAACAAACAAACAAACAAAAAACCCCAACTCAGAATTAAAAAATAAATAAAAAGGGCTGGGGATGTAGCACCGTGGTGAAGAGCCTCTGAGATCAAACCCCTCCCCCCAGAAAATCAGATATGGACACCGAGATGAAAGAGAACAAACCATTTAATCTCTCTCACTGATGAAATCTAAAAGAGTAGTAGTGTCATTATCACCATCATCATTATACATTTAATATATTTAGTTTTCTTATCCTAAAAATTACTATGAATATTTTTAAATTCCTGGTTCACACATGTGACAAATTCACATTAAATATTCTTCACTTGCTAAACATTTTCAAAACATTGTTGTAGGAGCCTCTGACAACTTAGAAATCAGGAAATGATCTGTTCAAATCTGCATTCCAGAAAGATAACTCTGCATGCTCCAAAATATTAACTCTTGGGTATTTATCCTAAGATGCATTAAAATTGGAAAACATTTTGTCTTAATTTCATAATAAAACCATTGGCCACCAGGCACAGTGACACATACCTGTAATTCCAGTGTCTCCATAGGCTGAGGCAGGAGGATCACAAGTTTGAGGCCAGCCTCAGCTACTTAGTAATACCCTGTCTCAAAATAAAAAGTACTGGAGATAAAGTGCTCCTGGGTTCAAACCCTAGTACTGAAAAAGGGGAAAAAAAACAATTATTCTAGACTGAGCACTCTGTAAAATGAACATATGTTAGAAATTACAACTTTGGCAGAGGAGGGAATGGAGGATAGAAAAGAATGAAAGAAATGTAGCATGTCAAACTCTGAATACTTGTGCTTCATTTCTTAATCTAAAATGTAAGTAAATCTCATTTTAGCATGAAAACTTCATCACACCTACCAACTCTCTACTACTTAAAGAAAACAACTTTACATGAGAAAAGAAAAAAGTCCCTTCCATAGAAGCACTGATACAGCACTTGAAAAGCACCAGAAATTTCAGTAACAGGTATTAACATGGGCCCAGCTATATAATCTATAGAAATATATATTTTTGAGTACCAAAAAATATAGTACCTTCCCTATATTGGCTGCTTAATACTCTATCTGCTGAAATGTGAATAATCCAACAAGGTAAGTCTTATTAAATTATGTAAGTGGATTTTGTGGAGGTCTTCAGATACTACAGGTACAATCCTATTTAATAAAGAGTGACTTTGAAACAGCTTATGGGATTGGGTACGTAATGCTCTTTGAATAAAATATACCTAGTTTTCTAAAATTTGAGTTGTGTAAGATAGTCACACACTTGGGCCATAAATGACTAGGGTTTTTTTTTTAAGTTTTGTAACTCATTGCCACTTGGTATTGGTTGCCAAATAATCTAAATTTTCCTCATTAATGCTATATTAGTTCAAGAGAGTGAGATGTTAAAATTATGATGAACTGAAAGCATACAGATTTCCTGCAATGCCTCACATTTTATAAGGTTTTGTTGTGTCAACTTTTCAGGACATATCAGACCTTAAGAGCTGATGAAAGTAATAACATTTCAGAGCCCTACATGGAGGCTCTGAATTATTGGAGCATACTGTGTCTGGGTAAATGTTTAACAGTAACTGTCCTCTTGATTCACTTAGGGAGTTTTAAGATGGCAATTTTATTCTTTTCCTGGACTGGCCTTATTGCACTATTAATTAAGACCTGCTTAAAATAGCCTTCGGAAATGGGCCAGGGAAGGGAAAGCCTTTAAAACAATGAAAATATAGTAGTGAATTTATTGTCAGGACTGCTGTAACTGCTTTCACCCAGGTGGGATTAATGAGTGTCAAAGTCAATGTTGCTTTCTGGGGAGAGTATTATTATTTTTTTTTTCTTTTGTGGTACTGAGGAATGAAACCAGGGGTGCCCTACCACTGAGCTACATCCCCATTTCTTTTATTTTTATTTTGAGACAGAGTCTTACTAAGTTGCTGAGGCTGGACTTGAAATTGTGATCCTCCTGCCTCAGTCTTTTGAGCCTCTGGGATTATATTCATGTATCACCACACCTGGTGGGAGAGCACTACTACTAAGAAAGAACTCATTTTATTGATTTTACTCTGAGGTTTCAGAGTGTCTGGGTGCTATTAAAGAACTGACCTTGTATGGTAAGTTCATATGCAAGTTAGTTTTTCCATGTGTGTCTTTTCCTTCCCTCCCTTCTTTCCTTCCTTCCTTTCTTCATTTTTGCAGTGTTGGGGATTGAACCCTGGGCCTCATGCCACTAAGCACACACTCTACCACTGAGCTGCATCCCCATCTCCAAAATACTTTCTTTTTGAGATGAGGGCTTACCATACTGTCCAGACTGGCCTCCAGCTCCTGAGCTTAAAGCAATCCTCCTACCCCAGCTTCTTAAGTAGCTAGGACTATAGGTATACAACACTGCACCTGGCTTCACGTTATTCTTTTTATAGTACTGGGGATTGAACCCAGGGACACTCTACCACTGAACTATATCTCCAGTCTGTTTTTTTTTTTTTAATTTTGAGACATAGTCTCACTAAGTCACCAAGGCTGGCCTCAAACTTGTGATCCTCCTGCCTCAGCCTCATGAGTTGCTAGGATTACAGGACTGTACCATGGTTCCTGACTTCACATTTTTCTTTAATTATGATATGTCCATAGCAAATAAGATATGAAACATGTACAGGTCAAACGGTAATTAAAAGTGATCACTCAAGTGACCACCACCTGGATGAAGAAAAATGACCAGCATTCCAAAAAGCCAACCCTCTCCACATGCTCCTCCAAGATGACAACCTTCTCTTCTGGGTAACTCCTGTCTTTCCTTTGGTCATTTTCTTCCTTTGTAATGTAATCACATGGATCCTAAAATGCTAAAGTGACATTTACTAGGCTTGCCTATTTTTTAACTTACAGATAGAGCATCATAGTGTTGTGTGCTCCTTGCTTCTGGAATCTTCCACTCAGCATTGTGTTTGTAAGATTTTATCCATGTTATAGCTATCCAGTGCCTTTTTAAAACCCCTTGTCTCTGTTTGCCTCTCCTTTTTTAAGTTAAGACCCCTGTAACTGTAAATGATTTGGGACTTTCTGCTAAATGGTTGGTCTGAAGGCTAAAACTTTGTCTGGACCCCAGTTTTCTGAGCTGACATGACTGCCCCAAGTTTGGTGGCATTGGTTTAGATGAGACTACATCTTTAAGGCTTCTGTGCTCCGTTAAAAATCTTCCTTTCTCCAAGGCTGGTCCAAGGGTCTGGTCACGTGATCCCAACAGTGACATCACACTCTGACCGCCGGGGAGCACTGGTGGCTCTTTAGGTGGCGTTTGTTGCTGTGAAAGGCAGAGAACGCAGCAAGTGCCCTTCTAAAGCACCGGGGAGCGAGCGGCGCTCCTTCCGTAAAAGCGCCTCAACCTAAATGACTAAATGCGGGCTGCCAAGGTTATTTCTTCCTTGAGGCAGAAAAAAGAGAACTGTGATTGAAGGTAAGCAGACTTGAGCCCGACCCAGGACTGAAGCATGCCCAAGGGAACAGGGGATCTGGAGAATCACAAGCAATCTGTAGTAGGATTCTAATCACTGCCTGCCCTTTGCGAGGGGCCTGACAATTGCGTCTCTAACAGGAGACCGACCACGACAAAGGAGGATGATGCGGTGGTGCTCATGTTACCTAGTGATGTAATAGGATTCTTTCTTTCCTTCCAGGACGCTGTTGCAGATCTTCATTTTGCTTTAAGATATTTAAAGCTGGGGGCCTCATTTGATATATATATAGAGTAACATTAGATAGCTTTTGAATGCTTTTTAAAACCAGTTTCATGAAATTCTTTCATTTTTTTTTTCTTCCTGAAAGAACTCTCAAACCAGAGAAAATTCAAGGGAGCCTTAAGCTGCTTTTAAAAGTCAATTTCTGGTTATCTGGTGTCCTGTGTTCATGTCAGCATTTGACTTAGGAATTGAAACAGTGTGGTCCCCCTGGCCCCCATATGCACTTTATTCTCTTTCTGCCCTTATTTCCTAGCTGGCTTTCCCCTCCAAACTCTCAAACAACACACCAGCTTTCATCTTTATCAGCATGACACTGACATGATAGGAAATGCTGGGCTGGTGATTCAGCAACCATCCATTTTACAGCCAGGTACGAGTGAAGATATGGAAAGGACTTTGCTTTGGGGTTTTAAGATTAACTTGTTCACTTCCTCCATGCCACCTCCCTATCCTACCCCCACCCTCCAGATGATGTGAACTCTGTTGAGTTTTTCCAATCAAATATGTACATTGCTTGTATGAAGTATGCTGAATTCGACATTCAAAAGAATTACAGTGGGTAAACAAATACAGCTTGGTGTATTCATTCAAACTTACCCCATGAGAGTGCTGAAGTTGTCTGGTAGGAGTTTCTAGTGAAAGTGGGCATGCAGATTGGGGGAGAGGGATTCAGTGGAGGCCCACTCACGCCTTCTCTGCAGAAGAAGTCATTACCAAACTGTCTGGATGAAACCTTGTCCTGCCAAGGTTGTCCCTGCTGCAAATGTGAGCTTTGGCTGGGTGAATTAAATAATGGCATTACTCTGCATTTTCCCTTCCTGTGTACATTTGCATAAATTCCCCAATACTGTTTTACATTTTGTGTTTAATAGCAAAATATTGTTTCATCAGATGATTCTGCCAAAATATTTTGAACAAGTGTGTTAAGCAGTACTTACCATGTGTGAATACAGCTGTTTCAATACTTCTCCCTCATCCCTGCCATCCATCAAATGAATGCATCTTGTTTCAGCTGATATTTATTGAGTATCAGGAATGTAGCAGACGCTGTGGAGAAGGCAATGATGAATCAGATACAGGACTACCAGCAAAGAGCTTCTAGTCTAGAAAGGAAGATAAAACATGTACATAAGTAATTGTGATGGAAATGCTAAAAGTGAAGCAAATAAAGGACCATGACAGATGGGCAAATGCATGTTTCTTCTGGTTCAGTGAAGGGCATTTTGTCACTGAGCCACTGTTCTCTAAATCTCTACTTGTAAATCTTTGACTTTCTGACATAGAGTTTCTATGAGCCCATTATATTAGGGATCAAAGTCTTCTGCCTATTGAAGGGAAATTTTTACATTCCAGCTAGCTTAACTCTTGAAGAGGCTTATATGCTTTCTTTGGAGTTCCCAGTTAGGCAAAAGCCATCTCATAGAATTGAATTACTCCTTATAATTATAAAATGGTTCTTGATGTGATATGTCTGCAAAGACCTTTGACCCTTTTGTCTCTCTTCCATAAACTGACGTAACTAAACTGCTCCAAACTCCTTCCTGTTTTTTCTGTAAATCCTTTTCCATTGCATTATCAACTCCTGTCATTACTCTCTTTGTACTGTTGCTCTCGTCTGTCCCTTTCCCTTCACACTGCCTTTAGCTACTTGTCAAATGGGCCTAGACCACAAAACCTCTGAATGTGATGGAAGTACCTACTGGGTGATGATATTGCACACTCTAACTATAGTCATGTGGTAGTTTAAAGGCTCACCTGTTGGAGCTGAGAAAAGAGGTATTAAAAATGTTAAGGGTGTCTGAAGTAAAATGTCTCTTTCCCATTCAAATATAGGGAACAAGTCATACAATGGTGGAGGAATAGGTTCTTCAAATAGGATCATGGACTTCTTGGAGGAGCCAATACCAGGTGTAGGGACCTATGATGATTTCAACACAATTGATTGGGTGAGAGAGAAGTCTCGAGACCGAGATAGACACCGAGAGGTAAGAAAAAAGGTGGTAAATGAGTGTTAGGATACACGGGGGGAGAAGATAAAGATATAGGCTTTCATTTTTTTTCCTTTCTTCAGTCCTGGTTGTGACTGAATTTGATTGCTATTATCAATGTGGGGTTTAATTTGTAACTTATTTTTAAAGACATCTTATATATTATTTTTATCCTAGATGCTTTACAAAATTTTATTTAATGATGATTTGTCTTCCTAAAATAAGTGACTAAAAAGCCCTGGAATGCCTTTGAAGAGGTGAAAACAATCTTCAAAGAGGGTGGCAAAATTAGAGTCAAAGATCTTCCTCCCTCTTCTCATCTCCCTTTTATGGATTTTTCCTTGAAGCAAGAATTTTAAAACTAAAAAAAGTTTGTGGGCTCCTTTTAAAGGAATGAAAGAAAAAAATTCTCATAGTGCTGGTGTTTACCAAATCATAGGAGATAAATTCATTATGATTATAGCTCTTGTACAACCATAAAACTCAAATAAATTCATGCATTCAACTGAAACCACAAGACCAATCAGAGTCAGAGTAAGGGCATTGATTCAATGCAATAGGTCGTACTTAGGGCTGTGGCACAAGTTCTTTTGAATTTGGCAAGAGAATTTCCACACTTATCTCCTTTCAACGTACTCTGGAAAACTCTCAGAACAATTTGCCAAGGTCATTTGCCTTTAATTTGTTGCTGTGTATCATTTAAATTAGGGAATCCCAATTTCTAATTTCTGTAAGGGCCACGATGGAGAGCTTATTAAAAATAGTAGGTGTCCAGTCTTATCCCAGCAATTGTCAGTAGGTGATCCCTTGTCATTTCTTTAGGTCCCAGTAGTGGTAGTATTTTTAATGTTTTTATTTAGTTGTAGAGGGACACATTCATTTATTTTTGTGGTGCTGAGAATCAAACCCAGTGCCTCACATGTGCTAGACAAGCATTCTAATACTGAGCCACAACCCCAGCCCAGTAGTAGTAGTATTTTTTTCCTTACCATTTCTGCTTCGACTCAAATTAAAAATGTGATTGTTCAGCTGACCACATTCTCTCCTGAGTTCACAATTTCCTTCTTTCAGAGCCAAGCAAAGCTCCTGAGCAGTCAGGTGGAAATCTTCTTTCTTTCTTTTTTTTTCAATGCTGGGGATGGAACCATGCCTGGCAAATGCTAAGCAAGTGCTCCACTACTGATCCACACCCCCATCCATTGCCTTTCATTCTTAAGCCCTTTCCCAACTCTTGATTGATTTTCTCAGGACCACCTGAACCCCTGGGAGTCAGGTTGTCCTGGACGCAGGCTTTGAGAAATTCCTTTTTAATCCTTGGAATTGTGGTAATCCCACTGAGTTCACCTATCACAACTCAAAAGAGTGATCATATAAGACATTCTGTGTTTTTCCTAAGATTTCTGGAACATACACACACAATATTTTTATCATATTAATTCATCAGGCAGACTTTAGAATTGAGAATCTGGCTTTAGAATTTCTATTCCAGAGTTCATTTATCATCAGTTGCATATTCACATTATTCAAATTGTGAGAGTCACCTGTGATACAAGAGCATATTTCTCATACTAATGGTTGCATCTGAGATAAACGATACCAATTAGTAATCCAAAACTGAAGTGTAGTTATCACATAGTCCATAGGGACATTTTTTTCTAGTATTAACGGTTCATTATCAGAAAGGAAATAATGTCACAGGGAAAAAAATGTAACCTCATCTATTTTCAGCACTGAAATTGGAAACAAAGTCATAGTTCAGAATGCATTTTAAAATTCCTTTTGAAATTTTCAGTTTATTGGTATTTGTAATGTTGTAAGTAAAGGTAGGGCAGCTAAATCAACTGCTTCAAGTATAAGAAATAGTACTACAGAAAAGGGGCAAGTACCAGTGACAAAGGTGTCAGAATGTTGGTTTCAGAAATATGGACGCTGAAAGGTTAAACTGACAAGGCTGGGACCTCGAAGGTAAAACTTTTTGCATCTTCTGATAGCCTCAGCTTGTGTCTTCAGATTTCTAAAAAATGAGACACATCTCTGGTATCACTAAGTAACTGTGATCAATATAAAATTAGGGGTTCATGGGATTGGGTCTTAGAAATTGCCTAATCTGAACCACAGCTGTATGAAATAAACCACAGACTGTGCTTTCATCATTCAATAAGTCTGTGTTTGTTTATATTTTCAAGACAAATATTTCCTGGGAGTCAAGTGACTATCCTTGGGATAGCTGATGTCCAGGACAGAAAGAGACACCTACAATAAGTAAAACATTGACATTCTAAGAAATTATTGACTAAGTAGAGAAGCCCTAAATATGGTACTTGTGAGCCTCACAATACTATAGATGAAGGTAGAGTACAGGAAACCTCAAAGTTCTTGGTGAAATCTGTTCAGCTAAAGATGGTGTGAGAAGTAGTTTTCCATGGGTGTCTGTTCCCAGGTGATGTATCATTGTATTTATTTACTGAGCAGTTTTGAGGTGAAGGAAGAGTATGCATAGAGTATAACAATATTTTTTTTTCATTTTCCCTTAGATCACCAATAAAAGTAAAGAGTCAACATGGGCCTTAATTCACAGTGTGAGCGATGCATTTTCTGGCTGGTTGTTGATGCTTCTTATTGGACTTTTATCTGGTATGGTAAACTATGGTAGTTTTCAAAACAAATCTCTCAAAATTGTGTTGTGCCCCTCCCCCAAGTTATGAACTGGCTGTTTTTCTACCTGAAATGAATCATGGGTGAACTTTGGGAAACTTAATATCCCCATCTGTAAAGAAGTACTAATACCTGTTTCTCCTACCTTAAACAAATGAGGAACTGCATTTAAACACCTTTTGTATGTTAGAAGATACCATTTTCATTTTAAGGTGATGTTCACCCTGCATTTTAGTGCTTCTCTTGAGGAAGAGCCCTTCTGTTGGAGATAATCAGTTTTTTGACACATATATGTTAATTTTTATTTTTTAAAAAACTATGTTTTTAAAACATATTCTGAATGGAGTTTAGGAGAGCAGATGCAGATGAGGATTTCCTTATATATTTTGTAGATGTTTCTTAAACTTTTGTCTACTCTTTCATTTGGTGGTACATAAAGGCATGTGACGTATGGTCCATACTCTGAAGGAACTTCTCATTGCATTGTTTCATGATGCCTGAGTGTGTGATAGTACCACCTCTTTGTTTATTTCTTTATTTTTCTTATTTATTTATGTATTTATTGGTACCACCTTTTTGTATGAGCTCTGTCAGCTTCCTTTTCCATTGAAAATAATATAGGCTAAGTAACCCTTATCCAAAATACTTGGGATCAGAAGTATTTCAGATTTCATATTTTTTTGTTTTGGAATATTTTAATATGCATAATAAGATATTTGGGGGAAGAGACCTAAATCTAAACTTGAAATTCATTTATTTTATTTTATGTTTTGTTGTGCTGCAAATGGAGCACATGCCTTGTGCTTGCTAGGCTTGCACTCTCTCAAGGAGCTACATTCCCAGTCCCCATTTATTTTTTATATACACCTTGCACACATAGTTGGACGGTAATTTTATATCATATCAATCACAAATTTTGACTGTGATCTATCTCAAGAGGTCAGATGTGGAATTTTCCATTTGTGGTATCATGTTGGAGCTCAGAAAGTTCTGGATTGTGGAGCTTTCCAGGTGAGGGATGCTTAAATAATAACAAAAAATAGAATACATGCTATGCAAATATAACTTTAAAGCAAGTCCTCAAACAGGTGTCTATTATGGTGGAAGCAGAGAGTCAACAATGCCAGGCATAGATACCAAGAGGTATGTATTCATGGCACTAAAAGATGGGGCCTAGGCCAGGTACAATTGTACACACCTGTAATCCCAGCCACTTGGGAGGATGAGGCAGGAGGATCACAAGTCCAAGGCCAGCATCAGCAATTTAGTGAGGCCCTAAGAAACTTAGCAAGACCCTGTCTCAAAATAAAAAAGTAATAGGGATGTGGCTCAGAGGTAGAGAACCCTGGGCTCAATCCCAAGTACCAGAAATTAAATTGAAAATAAAAGATGGGGCCTAGATGTGTCTGGAATCTTGCACTGAAATAGAAGTTGTGTGTGGCCAGGCATGGTGGCACGTGCCTGTAATCCCAGCAACTCAGGATGCTGAGGCAGGAGGATCACAAGTTCAAAGCTAACCTTAGCAACTTAGTGAGGTTCTAAGCAACTTAGTGGGACTCTGTCTCAAAATAATAAAAGGACTGGAAATATGGCTTAGTGATGAAATGCCGTTGGGTTCAATCCCTGGGATAAAAAAAAAATAAAATAGAAGAAGAAGAAGTTAGGAGGGAAAGCTGGAGGAGATAGTATTAGAGAGCGGTTAACAGTCCAGAATCTAGTTTCAGGCAGCTGGAGATTGAATTCCAGTCCCACTACATATTTTGGGGCTTTGGGCAAATTTCTTGTCAACCCCTAGAAGTTTTAGTTTACTGACCTGTCAAATGGAGATAATAAGAGTACCGATATTAAGAGTTTTCTATGAGGATTAAATAAGATGTGCCACTTAACACAGTGCCAAGTTGTTAATAATACTGCTGTAGCTGCTGTTACTTAGGGATAATAATGCATGAGCCACAAAGTAGAAAATGACTATAGCAAATAAGAAATGGCTTATCCATAACTGGATTTTCAAAAAATTGTCTAGGATATGGGTCGGAAAACTTTTTCTATAAGAGGGCCAGATAGTAAATATTTTAGGATTTGTGGGCTGAATAGTCTCTGTAGCACTTACTCCACTCCGCTGATGTGACATGAAAGCAGTCATAGATCACAGGTAAACAAATGAGCCTGGCTCCCACCAGGACATTTTTATTTACAAATAAAGGATTGACCCCTGGGAAGTAGTTTGCAGACCCATGGTCTAGGTTGTTAAGAAAGATTGCTCTGCCCTTTCTGACTCTTAAGGGAGAGAACATGGTGAGTTCAGAGCTGGGTGATAGGGTGCTTTGTGATGCCAATTATTACAGAGACTGAAGAGAAAGAAGATGGTGGAGAAAAGGATATACAGCCTAGCAGTTAGGAGCACATCAATAACCTTGAAAAACCATCTCAGATAAATAAAAAGAGCCAGATTTCAAGGCAGGGAAGCCAGTGTAGAGGTTTGAGTAGTCTTTGGGAAAAAACGAGGGGCAAAATCTTAAAATGATAACAAGGAAAAGGCATTTTATTCTTTCAGGCAGGGGAAACCGGATAAAACTTGTAATCAGCAAAGAAAGGGTTGATTGAGAGAAGAAGGAAGACAGGTAGAAGTAAAAGGGAGGACAAAATGTTGGATACCAGCATTGAGTAAAATAAGACACGTATACATGAAATAACCAGAAAACAAGTCAAACCATATAACATCGTGTTAATTTTCTGAGTTCAGGCAGTAAGTGCAATATGAGTTAGAAAGAAGAGAAGGCTGGAAGTTGGGGTGGCCAAAAGTAGGTGTCAAACAACGTGCTAGATTTGACTAGGGTATTCAAGGATGTAAATAGCCTGTGCTAACACTTTTAGCGCCTACCAAAACACACACATGGCATGGCCTCTTGCCTGGTGGAATGTAGGCGTCATATCCTCCATATTTTAATGTATTTCTTGTCACTAGGTGGTCAGTGACTATTTTTCTTTCCCTCATACACAAGGGTATTTTGTTTTTAAGCACTGGCGAGCAACAATAGAAGCAGTGTGTCTGAGTGCAAGAACAGTCTGGGAATTCAGGGGCTGTGAATTTTATGATGTCTTTACTATTTCCCTAAAGCATGACTCTGGGTCATTTAATTTCTCTATGCCAGAGTTTCTTCATCTAGAGGACAGAAATGAGGAGAAGGCCAGAATCTAAAGTACTATAACTACCTTAACCCTATCAGTGGACTAACCATATTACATATGTCACCAGTTCATTGTTAGTTTTCTTATGTTTTTATGAAGAATGTTCCATGTATAATAATAGCACTTATTCCTCCTCACTAAGAAAAATTCAGAAAGTTCATATCCTAGGTTCCAAAGGCTTCAATGTATCTGATTTTCCTTGTGCATCAGAGTGTGTGCTTTTATAAATGCAGTTTCCTCAGCCTAGAATGCCTTCCTGCATTAGTTACCTTGTCCATGGAGTAAAATCTTGCTACATAGGATCAGCCTTTCTTTCCATAAGCTTTCCCAGCTCCCCAACCATTTCAAATAACCATCATTACAGTATTTCTCAGGATGGGCAAGTCATGTTTTCTTGACTCTGTGTGTGTGTGTGTGTGTGTGTGTGTGTGTGTGTGTGTATGCATACATATCTATGGAGAATGAAATAATCTCAAATATACTTTACTGTCTAAATCAAAGCAGTGTCTTGTCCAGGTAGATTCAGTTTAAAGACAAATCCAGTAGCCCCTTAACTTCCACCCAACTATTCTGCTTTCCCCTGAGTCCCTCCTATATACAGGAACCAGTGTTTCATGGGGAGATAATAAGTGAAAACCAAGTCAACAGGCAATCAGAGAGAGATGGCAGTTGAAATGGGAAAGTATGTGCTTGTCAGTTATTTTGATTCCTTTTCCCTTGTTTTTACTGACAAAACTTTGCTGAAGAGCAGAGTTTCAAAAATGGAATTTAACTTTGGCCTTGTCTTCCCTCCCCTGCAAATCAGGTTCCTTAGCTGGTCTGATAGACATCTCTGCTCATTGGATGACAGACTTAAAAGAAGGTATATGCACAGGAGGGTTCTGGTTTAACCATGAACACTGTTGCTGGAACTCTGATCACGTCACATTTGAAGACAGAGACAAATGTCCAGAGTGGAATAGCTGGTCCCAACTCATCATCAGCACAGATGAGGTAACATGCAGTGATGATTTCTGAACCACTGGATTTTATTCTTACATTTATTTTATTTCTGATATTGTACTTGTGGCTCTTGTGGAATTGTCCCATTTTTCTTTTCACAAAAAGAGGAACACATACCAACTGCCTTGTTCTGTGGTTTAAGCACAACCATATTTTCATCTCTTCTGACATGGGGAATCAATAGTTGCTGATCTTTAAAATGTTGGTTTGTTTAAAATAAGCCTGGCATATCTTCTGTGTTGTTAGTATACAATATAACTGAATTTATCTTTCCCTAATAATTTCAATGGGCGTGTCAGAAGCAGCCAACAGGTAAGCTATAATTTCCAGTGAAGCGGGGAGTGGGTTAAAAATGTATCTAGGGCTAGGGGTGTGGCTCAGTGGCAGAACATTTTCCTAGCATGTTCAAGGTCCTGGATTTGATCCCAAGCACCACACAAAAAATTCATTTAAAATCTGCTTATCATATGAACGCCAAAAGTGATCATTCCCTGAGTGTTGCATTAGAATACTAAAAAATATGATCTATTCCATGTCAAAATAACAGAAACCCAGGAATAAAATTGCTTACAGTCACGTCTTACAATCAAATCAACCTTTTCATTGTCCTCTAGCATGTGTTTTTTGGTGCAAAAATGACTTTGTTTTTCGGTTCCTTTCCTTTCTCTTTTTTACGTTAGATCTCTCCCACTGAAAATGAAAGCACACAAAACAAATGCTCAACTCCCAATTCCAGTATGACTTTCACCAACTGCAATGGGCACTTCCTGTTCATCCACTCTGTTGGTAAAGTGGGGAAAACAAGAGTAGGATATATGTTTGTACTCTGAAATTTTATCTTTGAAAACTAAAAACATAGAGGTAGAGAGTAAAAAAAGAAGGAGAAATCAAAATAGTGGTCACTGGAGGCTGAGAAGTGTAGGTGGGATTGGGGAGAGTGAGAAGTTGGATAATGGGTACCAAAATCCAGTTAGAAGGAATCCACTCTTTCTCCAGCACAGTAGGGTGATTATAGTTTACAACAACTTCTTATATATTTCATCAAGAACTAAAAGAAAGAGACTTGAAGGCTTCAAACATAAAATCATGAAAAATGTTTAAGGAGATGGAAATGCTAATTAACCTGATTTGATCATTATACATTGTACATGTATCATATTATCACACTGTACCCCTTAAATATGTGCAATTGTTATGTGCCAATTAAGAGTAAATTTAAGAATATTTTTATTACCCACTCGGTCCCTAAACAACTTGAGTCATGTACACACTCACACATGCACAGTTGGTCAAGGGAAAGGAAGTGGAGGAAAATAATAAAGCCAGAAATAGGAGTGTTTATGTGCATATGTGACTATGAATATTGACTTAGGAAAGGGGTTCAATAAAGAGGTAGACATATGCTGTATGTCATGAGGGTTTCAGTCTGTGCTTCTTAAACTGGAGAAGGTCAGCATGCCAGAAAGCAGATAAAACCACAGAATGAATGTTATGTGCTTTCCCAGAACATCAGTTTTCCTGAAATATTTGAAGGTATTTTTCAAAAATTTTCTGTAAACAACTATTATAAAATGGAATGTAAAATTTCCAGGTCTGTTAAGAAAATTCAAGGTCTCTGTTTTAGCTGTTTCTGGGCACCACCTCCCTTTACCTTATGTATTCTCCTAGATTAGAAGGACCTGGGTAGAAAATTTTGAGTGGTCCTAGAATTTAGGGTGAGTGAAGGTGGGTGGATGTGTTTGTTTCCTTGCTTTTTATGTGACATCTTTGGGGGAAAAGAAGTAATTATAGATTTATAGGAAGTATTAAAACAATGTACAAGGAGGTCCTCTGTACACTTCACCAAGCTTCCCTCAGTAACACCTTGTATAATGATGACAGTAGTATAGGAAATTAACAGATACAGACCACAGACCTAATTTTACCAGTTTTACACTCATTTATTTGAAATAGAGTTCTTTGTGATTTTAGCGCACATGTAGTGTAACAACCAGCACAGTGAAAATCTCTAACCACAAGGCTCCCTCATACTGTCTCCATATAGCACTGTGTGTGTGTGTGTGTGTGTGTGTGTGTGTGCGCACACGCACGTGCGCACACACTTGCTCTAACGTTACTGTCAAACCAGAGCTGGAGCTTGAGATTTGCTTGAGCAACAAATATCTCTGGCTTTCCTTTTTATGAATGAAATCCTAGCTTGTGGAAAAAGTCTAAGTTTTAAGAAGCCTTCTCCTGCCAAGAATTTGGCCTCATCCCTGCCTCTGGCCCGTTTCTGTTACTTTACCCTTCACTTCCTTTCCGTCTTTGTTTCACACCCCTGGAGTCTTTATGTTCCCAGCCTACATTTGAAAGGCAAGGAGATGCCAATTGTCTGTGCCTTTGAGGAGCTAAGATCATGGAAAACCTATATCAAGCTTGTAGGCCAGAAAAAAAAAACCCTGAGTATTCTGGATCTCCTTGTCTGGGTCAGTGAATTATTTTAAGTACATTTTGTGTTTTGAAAGTCAAAGAAGTCCAGAGAGTTTTGTATTCCATACAGTTTGAATGAATTTCAACTTCTAATATTTCTACCAGCAAGCATAACCTCCTGGTGTCCAAAATTGCTTTTTTGTAAGGCATGACTCTTTATCAGTCCATTAATTTTGATGAATCCTTATTAGTGGTCAAAAGTAGATTTATTTTTTCAGCATATTTCATTATCATAGGGGGATGGTCTCAAAGGTATGTTGTCTCCATTTTAAAAATAGTTAAAGGTGCTGGGGATGTAGCTCAGTGGTAGAGCATGTGGCCCTGGGTTTGATGCTGAGTATAAAAATTATTGCCATTTTATTTTTTGGAATATCTGTCATCATCAGGACCTGAAAACTTTCTACTCATGTACTTATTGCTGAATCTCTAAAGATGTCATCATTATATATGGGATCTTAAATAAACTAGGTTGAATACATAGAAATGGGGTAAAATGATGGTTAGTAGGGACAGAGAGTAGAAGGAGATGGGAAGAACGCTAAAGGTACAAATTTGTATTTGGGTAGGATGAATAAATCTAGAGATCTACTATAACATGTTAGGATTATAGTTAATATTGTTGCTGGGTAAAGTGGCACAAGCCTGTAATCCTAGCTACTCAGGAGGCTGAGGCAGGAGGATTGCAAATTCAAAGCCAGCCTCAGCAAATTAGCAAGACTTTGTCTCAAAAAATAAAAATAAAAAGGGCTGGAATGTTGCTTGGTGATAGAGAATTCCTGGGTTGAATTCCCCATACCAAAATAATAATAATGTAGTACTGAAATTCTGCTCAGAGAAGAGATTCTAGATGCTTTTACCACACATATGAAGTAAGACTACTATGGAAGATGATGGATACATATGTCTGTTTGATTGCAATAATCATTTCATTATGTAGATGTGTATGAAAACATCAGGGTCATGAGTATAACTTAGTGGTAGAGTGTATGCTTTCGCATACACAAGACCCTGTGTTCAATCCCCATCACCTAAACAAAAAGGAAAACAAAAAACATCATATTGTATAACTTAAACATATACAATAAACATGAAAAATCACCAGACCCAGTGGTGCATGCCTATAATCCCGGTGACTCAGGAGGCAAAGGCAGAATAATCAAAAGGTTGAGTCCAACCTCAGCAACTTACAAAGTCCCTGTCTCAAAAGAAATAGAAAAGGGCTAGGGAAGTAGCTCAGTAGTGGAGCACTCCCAGGTTCAGTTCCCAGTACAACCAGAAAAAAAGAAGGGAGAATGGGATGAAGGAAGGAAGGAAAACCACCCAAGAATTTTAGTCACTGTAATATCCTGTGAGATTCAGACACCAAGGTAGGTAGCCAAAGGTGAATGTAATGGAACTTTAGAGCTGGACTTCCCTTCAAGTGTGTAGCCAGAGTTCAGCCATTCCATTAAAAGAGCTGGTAAAATGCTTGGCAAAATTGATACTGAATCATGTACATTAGACTATAAAACCTATCAAAGCACTCCCATAAACAGTGAATTTTGTTTCAGGGTTTTCAGTTTGATCTTCCTACTTGTCTATTCTTTTTTTCCTACTTGTCTATTCTTAAAATCCATTGTAAATTTCCTTTGGTTTTAGCAAAGTATCTTATTTTTAATACCAAGTGACCTGACTATAACAGTAGTTGCTTTGCTGAACAATCTGGAAAGAAATAGTTGAGCAAATTAATGTTGGCCTTATTCCTTCTGACCTCTTTCCTGGAAAAACATTACTCAGAAGAGCCACATGCCTCACTGAAGTAATCTCAGCTAAAATGAGCTTCTCTCTTTTTTTCCCTGTTCTAGGGGGCCTTTGCCTATATTGTCAATTATTTCATGTACGTCCTCTGGGCTCTTCTATTTGCCTTCCTTGCTGTATCTCTTGTCAAGGTGTTTGCACCTTATGCCTGTGGCTCTGGAATCCCTGAGGTGAGTATGTTAAAATGGTATATGAATGGTAACATTATTAATCCTTTTTGGTTAAAAGCTTTTAGTGTGTGTTCTGGCATATACCACAATTTGGTAAATATTAAACAGAGTCAGATCCTGAGATCTCTCTAAGTTCTCCCTCAAGCCTTCTCATAGCCTAGGTGACCTGGAAATTAAAAGAGGTTGAATCTGAGTGCCCTGAGTGTTCCTGTTAAAACAGAATCCTGAACACCTCCCCCAGTCCTTACCCAAGAAGTCCCCAGAGTAAGCCCCAAAACTCTGACCTCAAATAACAGCAGAGGCTATACATGGGTAGGGACGGAGTATCCATGGGTAATATGTGTACCTTCTGCTCAATATTGTTGTAAAACAACTCCTCTAACAAGTAAAGGCTATTTAAAAACTGAAAAAAAGCAATGGAATATTCAACTCTGGTAGAGTGAAATAAATAAAACCATTTCCCTACAAATTTTCCCTACCTTTCCCACAATATGATTTAGGCTGGAGGGAATGATGGTGGCTAAATTCTTATTTCTAACTACTTTTGTTTTAGGTTGCTTGATGGTGACTGAAATCACTGAAATTTTAGGTCACCAGAATGACCTTGTCTCTCTCTGTTTCTTGACCAAGTAGTAGTCATTTCTTTGGCAGGGGATCAAATTACACCTAATCTTTCAGGTTGGTTCGGGAACATTAACCTTGCTCTCTCAGAACATGCCTCTTGGCTACCATTTTGTAAACTAAGGAAAACACCTGCTCCTCCCCATCTGCCTTCCCAAATTTCTCTAGCTACACATTCTCATACAAACTATGCACTTGTCCAGATGGCACCTGGATCCAATTCTCACCACCACCACCACCAAAAAAAAAAAAAAAAAAAAAGGAACATGAAAGCTTGAAGAACAGTTCCAGCTTCCTTGAACTCCTGAGCTCCCTCCCAAACTGGTTCACTTTAAATCAAGCATTTATAGGTCCCTTATTCAAAAGGTGCAGTTTGTATGATGAGGCCCAGATTTTTGCTGCTTAACTTGTTTTACTTCCTTAGCCTATGTTCAATATCTCTGTTTGACCTGCAGATAAAAACTATCTTGAGTGGCTTCATTATTAGGGGCTATTTGGGTAAGTGGACCCTGGTTATCAAAACCATCACCTTGGTGCTGGCAGTGTCCTCTGGCTTGAGCCTGGGCAAAGAGGGCCCCCTAGTGCACGTGGCTTGCTGCTGTGGGAACATCCTTTGTCACTGCTTCAACAAATATAGGAAGAATGAAGCCAAACGCAGAGAGGTAATGACAAATGCCTTTAATAGTCTCTTTCTGCATGAGAGCTTAAGTGGTACAGTCTTATGGGTGAAAATCTGGGAATTCTACCATAGTGAATGCAAACACCCTTTGACTCAGAAAATCCACTTCTAGGAATTTATCCTATAGTCATCCTAGCATGAGTGTTCACACAGGTTTTTGGGGATAAGTCAGTGTAGTGTTTGTCAAAATGGTGAAAATTCGAAACTACCAAAATGTCCATTAATAGGGTACTAATAAACAATATCCTGCCCATACTGTAGAATACTATGCAACCATTAAAAAGAATGAGGTAGTCCTACATATGACATTCTGGTGATAAAACAATATTAAAATTTGAAAGTCAGTAACATTTGAAAAATATTTACACCTATGAACTGGAAAGTGGGCTTAACCTCAAAATGTTAAAAATGTCTACTTCTGGTGAGTGGGCCAGTGAGCTGGTAGGGAAAGAAAAGTAATGGCTTTAACTTTTTATTGTATAAAATCCTACACAAGTATGTGTTGCTTCTTTACAAAAGGAGTTACAAAAATAACAGATTTTTGTAGAAGATTTTTATTCCTCCTCCTGCCTTGGTATTAGAGATTGAACCCCCAGGTACCTTCTCACTCTCAGACATTTTTATTTTTTATTTTGAGATAGCCTTATGCTAAGTTGAGTGTCTCACTGAGTTGCTGAGGCTGGCCTCAAACTTGAGATCTTCCTTCCTCAGCTTCCATGATGCAGTGCTGCACTTGGCAGAAATTGTTTATTTCCCATGCAAGAGTAAATATAAATGCAGTGTGCATTTCAGATGTCAAACTTTTAATCTCTTTTCTACCTAATGCCACACTTGAATTGGTTTCTCTCTGGATTGAACCTCACTCTGCCTCCTGCCTCAGCTCAGCTGAATTATACCCACCCCAGCTAAATTAGCATTGCTATAGTTGTTCTCAGATTTAATTCAGTTCTTAATGTATGCTCTTTTGAAGAGCAACATTCTTAAAATGTTCCAAGCCATTGGTTCCTTTTTTGTCCTGCTATAATTAAGGACCTAAGAAAATAATGGTTCTGCTTATTTTTCTTGAATTACAAAGAAATCACATATGGAATGGATCAAAGATCAAGGTGATTTTGTTAGGAATGTTTCACATATCTGGAACCTAGCGATGTCTTCTGAAAACAAAAGAAAGCAAACAAACAAAAAAAGGTTAACCACAAGACCTAGAAGGAAACTGAAAGGCATTGAGTTTTCAATATGGAATAAATTTTGAGAGTTCAAGGGAGAAAGTTCCTGACGCACATAGAAAGGACAGGAAAAATAGTAGAAGTGAGATGGGACATGTGAGTAGATAAACTGTTTCTGTATCTGTCATGTATGAGAGGGACACATAGGCCATGTTAAATTGGGGAGGTTGTTAAGCAGAGATAATATACAATGGAAGCAAAAGAGTTGACGAAAAAAACATTCTAACAGGCAAGAGTAAAGTGTGGATTGTTGCTGATTTTTCATGGGTGGAAGTGAGTTTGAAATTACAGATTGATGATTCCTTCCAGAAAATTGTCCTTTTTGCTCAAATAGTCTCCTATAGTGTGAAAGGGGAATTTTATTTGCCTGTTTCTCTGTACAGATGCCATATATTTCTCTGACTAGATTCTGGATATTTGAATCTCAAATTTACTTCCTACTGCTCATTTAGACTTTCCAGTTACTTTTTCCTATTGTTCTTATCATCAGTGGCAAACCTTTTGTGGCCAGTGGCTTTGTCAAAGTGGGTAGATGGTTGAGATTAAAGGTAATTGGGAAGGATGGGCATAGATCAATTCTACCTTCCAGGAAAAAATTAAAGCAGCAGCCAACTCATTTCTCTCTTCTCCCTCCTAATTCATTCTAAACACAGTAAAATCCTCTGTCTCAAGTTGCATGTTAGCTGTCTGAAATGAAAAGCAATTTTAGCTCTAAATTCCCTTTCTCCCCAAATCATCTCTCCCTCTCTCTCCCCACAGAAACTAGAATCCAAGGGAAAGACTCAGTTTTCCCACCAATTCTGGTTTGTTTGTCATCATCAGTGTTTATCCTGTACATTTTACATATTCACACACACCTACACACAGAGGTGGCACTCTCTAAACACCACTTGTTCTCTTTCACTCTTTGTCCCTCTTTTGCTCTAACAGCTTCTTCCTCTCCCTCTTAACCCCTTCGCTTGCTACACCTAAACCTGTTTAGCTTTTCCTCTTCCTTTCAAAATATAGCTGCCTTCCAATTTCTGTTTCTAAAGGTTAATGGGCATAGAACAGGGCACACAGTATGGAAAACGAAATGTCTGTTGTATGAATAATGCAGCTTCTAAAGAGCCGAGAGCCGATTGTAATTTCAGTTTTGTATCATTAGAGCCTTCTTTAACATTTCATTTGGAAAATATTCCTTTGCAAAGTGCTATGTAAACCTCACTGTAAGTACTTCATTTAGGTGGGGAATAAATACACTGGTTACTGAATTGGGGGGATTGCAGATGGAGGACATAACTTAGAATACAGCACATGACTTAGTTAATCACAAATGGAAGAAAGTATGGGAACCATGTATGTATGTTCAACATCCAGAAATAGTGGTTGCTTTCAAAGAAAATAGACATTGAACTACATTTTTGATGACATGGAGCATGTACCGGATTTTTCTTTAAAGAAAATGTTTGGTAACAACATTCCTTTAAAAATGTGATTGAACATGGGAAAGCAGCATTATTTTATTGCTAATTTTGAGTTTTGGATGTAGGTCTTGTCAGCTGCAGCTGCTGCTGGTGTATCTGTAGCCTTTGGGGCACCTATCGGAGGAGTATTATTCAGTCTGGAAGAGGTAATGACTTTTTTTTTTTTGATACTGGTCATTGAATCCAGAGGCACTTAACCCCTGAGCCACATCTACAGGCCCATTTTTTATTTGTTTTTATTTTGAGACAAAAAAAATTATTATTATTTTTATGTTTTGTTTTGTTTTAAGCTAAGTTGCTTAGGACCTCGATAAGTTGCTAAGACTGGTCTCAAATTTGAGATCCTCCTGCTTCAGCCTCCCAAGTCACTGGGATTACAGGCATGTGCCACCATGCCTAGCATATACATGCTTGTGTGTCAGGAATTTTGGCCAATATCTATGTATGTTGCAATCCCTGAGTGCTCAACCAAACTCAGTGATTTACCATGTGACCAGAAATCCCTGGGCAGTTGTTATTCTTGACTCTAATGCCAGCAGCACCAACTTTTCACCTTAAACAATTTCTCTGTATATTTACTGAGTTTGCTTTCTTACCTCCTCTCTTATAGGTCAGCTACTATTTTCCCCTCAAAACATTGTGGCGTTCATTCTTTGCTGCCCTGGTGGCAGCCTTTACTCTACGCTCCATCAATCCATTTGGGAACAGTCGCCTCGTTTTGTTTTATGTGGAGTTTCACACCCCATGGCATCTCTTTGAGCTTGTACCATTCATTCTTCTGGGCATATTTGGTGGTCTTTGGGGAGCTCTGTTTATCCGCACAAATATTGCCTGGTGTCGGAAGCGTAAGACCACCCAGTTGGGCAAGTATCCTGTCATAGAGGTACTCATTGTGACAGCCATCACAGCTATCCTGGCTTTCCCCAATGAATATACCCGGATGAGTACAAGTGAGCTCATTTCTGAGCTGTTCAATGACTGTGGCCTTCTGGACTCCTCCAAGCTCTGTGATTATGAGAACCGTTTTAACACAAGCAAAGGTGGTGAACTGCCTGACAGACCGGCTGGTGTGGGAGTCTACAGTGCCATGTGGCAGCTGGCTTTGACACTCATCCTGAAAATTGTCATTACTATATTCACCTTTGGCATGAAGGTGAGGAATTCTTTTGGTACTTAGTGGCTGTGTATGTGGTTGTGGGTTTTGGAGGGCAAAGCCAAGGTATCTTACAGTTATAATATTTCATGTGCTTTCCATTTGCCCCAGCGTGATTACCCCACCCCCTAAAAACCTCTTTTACCCCCGACTTGTTCCTATAACTTCCTAGATAATTTTACCCCATATCTCAAATTGTCCAAGCTTATTTTGAGAGCAAATGCAAACCTTAGTGATGAGATTGTGGGAAGAAATGTCTTTGCCTTTTCTGTGGGAAGCAGTTTGCCCCTCAAAAAGGATGGTGAGATATTTATTCTGGTGCCTTTTGATTCAGAAAACAATATTTGACCCATATAGTATTAATCCTTACAGGGTGGCTTTAGAGTTTAGTCATAAAGCATATTAGGCTGAGCCACATGAAGTTGATGGTATTCAATCATTTTGACTGCTTAAAAGAGCAATTTCATATGAGTCAGCCCAATATATATATAGCTACTTTTGTTGCTTTTTACAGTTGGAATCAAGGCTCACTAGTCAACAATTGGGATCAATTTCACAAGTTAATATAATTTTGAAACTATTACAAGCAGATATTGGCATGTTCTCCCTGATATGTGGAAACTGAAAGAAGTAGAGGCCTTAGGAGAAAGTAGAATAGTGGTTGTCAGATCCTGGGAAGGGGAATAGGGAGGAAGAGATTGAGAATGGCTGGCTAACTAGTACACAATAAAATTAGATAGGAGGGATACATTCTAGTGCTTTTTAGCTCACTAGGGTGACAACAGTTGACAATAATTTGTTGCATATTTCAAAAGAGAAGAGAGGACTTTGAATGTTCTCAACACAAAGAAGTGATAAATGTTCAAGCGGATGGATATGGTAATTACCCTGATCTAATCATTATATGTTGTATACATGTATTAAAATATCATACTGTACCTCATAAATATGCATAATTATTATATGTTAATTTATTTTTTACCAAAAGCAGACTCAGGCTGGTATGTTTTATTTTCAATACCTGTTATCATTTCCATGTTTCAGAAGAAACTGGAAAGGGAATTTTGTTAAGGTATTTTCTTCCTCCTTCCTAGGTTGTTGTTTGTTTCTTCTCTTTAGCATCCTACTACCACTGTATTTCCCTCTATTCTCTGGGGAAACAGATTCAAACCAGAAAATAAGGGACAGCAACATTACTTTCTGAGACATCATCTATCCATCTATCCTCTCAATACAGAAATAGGATAGAGACCCTGAAAAATATTTTAGTGTCTCTTTGGTTAAATAAAACAAGCCATGGGGTGAAAATTAGGGGGAATTTTTAGGCCATTGGAACACCAGATTCAAATGCATTCCAAAATGAAATGCAGACTATTTTTAAATAATCTGCTGTTTTTATTATCCTTGATATCATTTCCCTCTTAGCACAGAATAATAAAAATTCACAATAGCATCCTAGAAAAAGAGCAGGAAGATAGATGAAGTTTCCTTTATTGCTTAAGCATGCAACCATAGGCATTTGCTTATTTAAATTTTTTGTTGAATATTTCTTTATTCTGTTGTAAAATAGACTGAAACCTCATGTACCATCCTTTTTGTGTGCACTTTGGGTTAGAATTCAATGTATGATCATGGGTGTGAGCATTCCATTTAAATCCCAGTGCCAGTATTTACTAAATCTTGATGTTGCATGAGCTACTTGATGCCTATGAACCATAGGTTCTTTGTCACTTGGGAATAATAATACCTACCTCCTGGGGTTGTTATGAAGAATTTATAAAATCTTATAGGTAGAGCATCCAGCATAGACCACAATAGTCAATAGTTGTTACTGATAAGTATTCAAAATGGGGAAAATGTCTGCATAATTAAGAAACTCCATCTATTTTCCTTTTTCTTTGGGAAAGGCCTAATTTCTGCCTCCAGTTCTGTGTTGGTCTGGAGAGTTCAGGCTCTTGCCTGATGGACCCCGAATCAGGGTAAGCTTCTTTGCAGTCATCCTTGCCTGCACGTCCCAGAGAACCTCTAGTCCCTGTAGTGTTACACAAGTCTTTACAGCCACTTGCTAGCATAGTGCATAGTTAAATTGTCAATGGCCTGTTTGCTTCGCAGAGGGTCAGTCCTCCAGCCCTGACCATGTGCCAAGCAATCGCATCATTTGTCACTAACTATCCCTTGCTTTCTCTTTGCAGATCCCTTCTGGCCTCTTTATCCCTAGCATGGCTGTTGGTGCTATAGCAGGTCGACTTTTAGGAGTAGGAATGGAACAACTGGCTTATTACCACCATGACTGGACGATCTTTAATAGCTGGTGCAGTCAGGGAGCTGATTGCATTACCCCTGGCCTTTATGCAATGGTTGGAGCCGCAGCTTGCTTAGGTGAGTAGGGTTCGCAGTGATTTCAAAGAAGTTGCTACCAGCTATCCAGCTGACATACAAAAGAAGAGTGATATTAAGCACAGACTGCAGAATTTTATAAATGATTATCCATTTCCTATTGTGTTTGCTATTTTTCAAGAGTATCATGAAAGCTAATTCTACTCTCTCACACTGGGAAAATAATCAGAAATTTAGACAAAGAGGGCTACACAAGAATATGCATCACAGTATTATTTATAGGACCAAAAGTTTCCAGTCAACCTGAATTTGCACAGTAAGGAATTGAATAAATAAATTATGGTTCATCCATATGTCATTATGTTATGTAGCCTTTAAATATGATGTTAACATGTTCAACATCTTTAAATATGTTAGATAAATTGATAATATGTGAAGTATTCTCAACATAAAGTAGGGGAAAAGCATGGTGGAAAATTGAACATAATGTGGGCTTATCTATGTTTTTGTGTATAAAAAACTTGAAAATGTCCTTCAAAAAATTTACTCTGCTTACTTATAGGGAGTGAGCTTATGAATAATGACTTTGTTTCATATTTTCTAAATTTTCTATAATGGTGTGTATTACTTTTATAGTTAAGGAAAAGAAGCACCAAGTGAAAAAAAAGAAGGCATCTTATACTTCTGTGGATGTTATTTTGAAAAATCTGAGTCAGGTCGATTATGACATTACTGTATTCTTGGGGTCTATGTAGTTATAGGTAGGACTCCATTTTAGCATTAGTTCTGGGAAGTAAGATTTTCCTGGATGGGGCCTGTGACAGGCCCATAAATGGAATGAAACCTGTGCTTTCTGTCCCTTCAATAGCCTGTGTCTATTTCTTTGCAGGGGGCGTGACTCGGATGACTGTTTCTCTTGTTGTTATAATGTTTGAACTGACTGGTGGCTTGGAATATATTGTGCCTCTGATGGCTGCAGCCATGACAAGCAAGTGGGTAGCAGATGCTCTTGGGCGGGAGGGCATTTATGATGCCCATATCCGTCTCAACGGATACCCCTTTCTTGAAGCCAAAGAAGAGTTTGCTCATAAGACCCTGGCAATGGATGTGATGAAACCCCGGAGAAATGATCCTTTGTTGACTGTCCTTACTCAGGACAGTATGACCGTGGAAGATGTAGAAACCATAATCAGTGAAACCACTTACAGTGGCTTCCCAGTGGTGGTGTCCCGGGAGTCTCAAAGACTTGTAGGCTTTGTCCTCCGAAGAGATCTCATTATTTCAATTGGTAAGTATTTCAGAAAGGAGATAAAAGAATCTGCTATGGAACTCAATAAATAAGCATGAAATAGGGGAGGACAGGGGATAGGGGACTGGTTAGGGGCCAGAAGGATAGAACTAGCACTTCTGTTTTCAACTTTCCCCCTTTCTGTTCAAATAGAAAATGCTCGGAAGAAACAGGATGGAGTTGTGAGCACTTCCATCATTTATTTCACTGAGCATTCTCCTCCAATGCCACCATACACTCCACCTACCCTGAAGCTTCGGAACATCCTGGATCTCAGCCCCTTCACTGTGACTGACCTGACACCCATGGAGATTGTAGTGGATATCTTTCGCAAGCTGGGACTGCGACAGTGCCTCGTTACACACAATGGGTAAGGACTCTTGGGCAAAGGCAAATTACTTGTGGGAAGAAAGAGAATGTGGAGACATAAAAAAGAAGAATCCAGTGTAAATGAGCATTAGTAGTACTTTTAGACATTTTGAAACTCTAAGATGAAGGTAGATATGTTACTTTTATCATCATAATTAATAGAAAAGGAATTTGGGGAAGAGAATATATTTGAAAGTTGTGAAGTATTAGTTGCATGTTATCGATAACTGAGTTCCTCACCTACAAAGGAAATAGTTATGTTCTCATGTTCAGGCAGCACTGAAATTATAATGGTATCTGGTAGAATATGTATAGAAAAATAGTCCCCCTTATCCTCAGGGATAATAACTTCCATGACCATCATCAGATGCCTGAACCTGCAAATAGTACTAAACCGTGTATAGACTCTGTTTTTCCTGCTGGGGGCTGTAGTGTGTGCCTATAATCTCAGCAACTGGGGAGACTGAGGCAGGAGCTTGCAAATTCAAGGCTAGCCTTAGCAACTGAACAAGACCTGTCTCAAAATAAAAAATAAGAAAGGTCTGGGATGTAGCTCAGTGATAGAGTTCCCCTAGGTTCAATTGCCAGTACCCTGCTCCCACCCAAAAAAGACTATATTTTTCCTATACATACATATCTATGCTAAAGATTAATTTATAAATCAGGGACAGTAAGAGATGAACAACAATAAATATTGCACAGCATTGTTTTCAGACCACATTTGATCATGGGTAACTGAAACCACAAATAAGAGTAGACTACTGTATTTGGCCCTTAGAATCTTTTGTTATTATTTGAGGACAAGAAAACCAAGTTTCAGTGAGGTCTAGTGATTTACATGAGGGTCCCCAGTTAATACATAGTAGAGGTAGCTTTAAACACAAACCTTCTGACTCCCAAGTTCAAAGCTCTTTCCTTCCCAGGATATTTCTTGTCCAGTAAAGGAAGTCGTGCAGATTTTACTGGAAAAGAGAGGAGGTAGAGGAGAAGGGTGGAGTTTTTTCTGAACATGCTTCATTCATCCAGCAACTATAAAAGAATTTCCCCCTCCTGTAAAAAAAAATTTTTTGTGGTGCTGGGGATCAAATCCATGGCCTTGTACGTGCCAGGCAAGTGCTCTATCACCGAGCTATATCCCTAGCCTTTTTATTTTGAATTCTGAGACAGGGTATCAGTAAATTGCTGATTCTGACCTCAATCTTGTGATCCTTTTGCATCAACCTCCTGAGTAGCTGGGGGTTACAAGAGTGTACCTCCATGCCTGGCTGCCCCCTCCTCTAAAATTTTCAAGTGGTATATCAGACATCTAGCAAGATATAAATCAGTAAAGGGGCTTTCTTACTGTTGTTCATTCAACAGTTATTTAAACCCACTTCATGTATTTTACTGTATTCTGAGGAGGCACAAAAATAAGACAAGACCCTTGTCCTCAAGGAGTGTGCAGTATTGTAGGGAATGCAGGACACACAAATAGTTATAGGACAGTAAAAAAGAGGACAGTTACTATAGAAGAGGTCTCCATAGAACATGCTGTTGCTGGGAGCAGGGTAGTTTTTACTGGATCAGGGAAGGTTCTGAAAGAAAAAAAAAGCATTTGGGCTGGGCTGCAGTAAGAAAGAAAGGTTCATATTTTGGGGAGGGAGTACCAGGGATTGAACTCAGGGGCACCCAACCACTGTGCCACATCCCCAGCCCCTTTTTGTATTTTATTTAGAGACAGAGTTTACTGAGTTGTTTAGCTCCTTGCTGTTGCTGAGGCTGGATTTGAACGTGTGATCCTCCTGCCTCAGTCTCCTGAGCTGTTGGAATTACAGGTGAAGATTCATATATTTTGAGAATATTCAGACAAGAGGAAATTGCAGGACCTGAGACCTAGAGATAGAAGTGCTCATGGATGTATAGGGACCTGTGCATTGTTCAGTTTCCCTGGAGCATGCATTCAACTCTTGTTATCTCAATATTCTGGAAGTACAGATAGTGTTTAAAAGCAAAGTTGAAAAGGACTGAGGAGGACAAGTGTCATCTTTGGGAATGCTGTTTTAACTATATATTTACTTTTGTTTTGTCGAATTGTGTTTGTCTTTTAGGCGATTGCTTGGGATCATTACCAAAAAGGATGTGTTAAAGCATATAGCACAGATGGCGAACCAAGATCCTGATTCCATTCTCTTCAACTAGAATCATGGGGTTATTCTGGATATAAAACAGGAAGGACATTGCAGACCATGGATATATTTTATTAACTGGGTACCCAAAACACATTTCCCATATTTGGATGGTGAAGTCATATTAGTGTGTTGTCTCTTTCCTACAAGTTAACCAGTTGCACTACATAATCTCTGGAAATTAATCTTCTCTTTAGGAGAAAAAAACAGTTAGGCTTCTGTGATACTGCATTAGGAAGACTTCATGAAAGAGTAAAAAGATTGCTATGGTTTAATTACGTTTGTTTTTTTAAAATGTTTTTTAATTTAAAAATAATCATTAGCCAATATGCAATCACTGAAAACTATGCAAGAAAAATTCCAACTGTCCTGACCTATAGCCTGCAGGAAACTCATGAAAAAGTTACTTTGGGGGATCTAACTGTCATTGGTGGAAGATGAAGTGTAAACTAAGGGGCTTTGCTTTTCAAACCACAGAAAGGAAAGCCAGAAGGAAAATAGTAATGGTATTTTCTAGACTGTGAAGATTCAGTTCAAATGTTATTCTTGTTCCTGTTACAATATTTAGCATTATTAGTTTGTTCTGTGTTTATGTGTATGTTAATTTTAATTTCTGATTATAAGACAATGCTGCTTTAGTTAATCTCCTCTAAATGAGTTGAGGGAGGTTGACTTTTATAGCTTGCTTGTTCCTGGTACTCTTTTGAAGTGCACAAAGATAAGTTGTAGAGCTTTTTCCTTGTCTGCAAAAAAAAAGGGTAATTTTCCAGATGGTATCTGTTAGCTAGTAGACAAGGACTTTGCCATGAATTTGTAGCAACGAATGATTTCTTCCAGCTTCCTTGAAATGAATGATTAGTAAAGTTCTAAGCAAAGTCAATGACTAGGAATTTCACATTTTTGTGAGGTCCTAATTGATTCTCTTACCAGATGCCACCTCCATGAATGATGGTGCTTTAGGCTTCTGGGATATGTAAGAACAGTAAAGGGAACTAAGTCTAGACTGCATACTGGTAAACCAGGGAAGATTCAGAGCTGCATCAAAATAATCATGCATTCCTTTGTAAAGACCACCAGGATTGAAATAACTGGCACTCATGCTCCTCCCAGTGTTAAGTACTCATAACAGGCCAGCGTTGTCCCCCTGAGCATGAATTAGGCTTGGGATACTTTCAGATATATTCAAGGCTTTGGAACAGGATGGGCAACTATGACTCCCTTGGGGGGTCCATAGAGTTCCAAAAGGCAGATCCATCCTAAGACCCAGGGATGTGGACAAGACCCGGTGACACCTAAGGTGCTTGTATCCAATTGAAAAAGGTGCCTGTCTCAATTACCTACCACATTTAGAACAGTTTTAAAAAATTTACACTATAGGGACACCTGGTGGAATTAAAGAGCCACCACCATCATTCCAACCACTATCTTTCTTTTCCTATATAGTCTCGCCCATGTGCAATTACTCCCTTTCCATTCTGTTCCCTGTCCTGCTCTTCAGTACTGAATCCTGCCTTTGGGATTGAGCACTATGGCTGGTTAATCATTCCTAATAACAAATAATAACTACTAGGGCTAGGTGAATGGTAAACCAAGGCTCAGCAGTCTAATGGCATATGGACCAGAGGCGATACACAGCCCTTTTCTTTGCCATATGGCCCAGTTGCTGCTGCCATGTCTCTGTTTCTGCCCCATGTGCCCATGGCAGTGAGACTGCATTGTCAGGGGTGAGGGTTCAGCCTTGCTCATTTTATGTGTCTTTCCCCAGCACTTCCTCCCATCCTTCCAGCCCAGAACAGCAGTCACTCAGCACATTCCCCTAGATTCAACCCCCAAACACCTCAGTGTACCTCGTTTTAAAAGTTGTTGATTCCTGAGTCTAGGACTTTTTATGCCTATGTCTCATTTTTCCAAAATCTGAAATTCTTTTATTGCTCAGAGCTAGATAGCCAAGGCTTGTTTTGATTTTAATCTTTAAAATATCAAAGCAGCCACCAGAGTTTATCCTTTTATCACTCTAGCATTTTAATGAAAAAGAAAAAAAATCTCCAGGGTACATTGCTATCATAGTCATGGCTCAGTAGCTTTATGTCCTTTGTCCCTTCCATGCCACTGATTCTTTCCTGTGAGATGAGACTCTGCCTGACCACCCTGTGTACTGTGTAGAGATCAAAGTTCTAATGTGTATATTTCTGGTTGAATACATGTCTTATTAGCTGTCCTTGCCCACTAAAGTTTGCAAAACAGGAAACATGACTATTTCTGGTGTTTGGTGGCAAGGGGAGGTTTGGTCATATTTTATCGTGCAGCAGTGACATGGAGGGTGTCTTGCTTACCTTTGTGTTTCTTCTAGGCTCTGTTCTTCATTGTAGACAGATGAGCCAGTGTTAAGGTGCTAATTCAGAGAATAAATTCAAGAAAACAGATGACACTGTGCCAAGTATACTTTAGATGCTAAGCACCGATTGGCCCTCCAGAGAAAGACAATGTCCCTTTGATACCTCACTCCTGATAAATCTCATTCATTAACCTCAGCTTCTCAGGAATCCTTGTAGCCTATACATTAGAAGTAGCTCTAATGCTTGGTGTCCACTATATGTCCGATCCTAGGGTTTGGCTCAAAGATTGGCTAATTGTGGCTAAAGAGCTATACAAGATTACTAGCTCAGCACCATGACACTCAAGAGTTTCTTGTCTTGAGGTAAAGGAAAATGTTCTTCCTGCCAATGACATTTAAGCAGTGAGACATACTTACCAAAAAAAAAAAAAGAAAAGAAAAACAAAGCCGATATGTAGAGGTCTGTCAGTAGCTATAGGTGGTCACCTCGATGGCAAAAAACTAGATTATTTGTGATTTTAAAAATGAATGAGTTGAGGCTAGTCTATTGGTATTAGAAAATCACCTGCCACAAGGGAAGGGTTTACAAAAGAATACCAAGAAGTGCTTCAACTGAGTTTGGATTTTCCAAGGGAAAAATGTCTGGTGGCCATCCAGCCATGAAAGGAGTGAGAGTTCATAGATTTGTAAAAGTCTGACTGCTGTATTTCGTATCTTCAGCTCTCCAATTTAAACAATTTAAGGAAGCTAAAAAAATTAATGCATGAAGAGTTAAACCAAAGAGAAGCAGTAGGGGACTTATAATGCAAAATAATGGCTATGTTAAAGATCATTATCTTTTGATGTTTAATTTGAAAGGAATTGCAATGCTCTCCTTTTTCTCTGGCCCCAGCATCCTGGCTCAGTCCAGCTATAGAGCAGAGGTGATATGATCCACAAATCTGGTGGATTATCTGACATCGACTACTTTGAATTTGCCAGCTGGTAGAGCAAACGATTAATTTGCTGGTTGAACTTCAAAACAATTGCTTTGATACCCAAGGCTAAATCTAAACTTTACAGGAAGAATAAGAATCCTTTTAAAAAAGAAACAAACAGATTTCTCATGGGAGGCTGAGGTAGGAGGATCACAAGTTCAAGGTTGGCCAGGACAACTTAGCCAGACCCTGTGACAAAAGAAATTTTAAAAAGAGCTGGGAATGTGACTCAGTATTAAAGTGTTTATCTAGCATGTGTGAGGCCCTAGGTTCAACCCTCAGTACACCCCCTCCCCAGAAAAAAAATGTAATTTTGTGAACCAAATTTAAATGTTCTAAACCTTATTTTTTAACCACCTCTGAGATTGCCTGGATTTCTTTTGGGGAGGGATTTGAAAGTGAGAACTATAGAAAGGTCTTGGTAAGAAAATATATGAACTATATAAGAAGGTAGAAGAAAAGGCATCCCATACCCCATGCTCTGCATTCTGGCATTGGGATGTACAGAAAGTGCTTGATGATGTGCTTCATGGAGATAAAAAGTCAAGCAATCCCCCAAAACTGTGCTTTCCAAGCAAACTAGAGGTTCAAGGTCATTTTGACCTTTGGAGAGGCCTCCCCAGAACATTTGCACCATCTCAATGATCAACTTTCTTTACATTTATGTTTTGGCCTCCTTAGTATGTGCATATTATATATTGAGAAAACAAAAGAGATGAGAGTTCCTCAGATGAGAACTCAGGAGCTGTGTAAATTTGAAGTTCAGTCAGTTCAAGACCTGAGTGATGACTGGAATCTGCTTTGCTTCAGTTTCAGTTGTTTGTTCTAAGGAGAGAAGTTCTGGGAAAAGTGGGTGTTAGCAGATTGAACTTATACCTCCAGCATTTGCTTGCTACATTCTCATTTCTGAACATCTGGGATCTGGGCAAAGTTTTGAAGAGATACACTCAACGGAAGTGGCTGGTGTAATCTGATTTTGCCAAATCACCCAATAAAGAAAGGAAGGAAGGAAGGAATGTGCAGAGTTTGGTTTTCCAAGATGGGACCTATCAGATCACCCAACCCAATTTTACAGTCATAAATTCCTACCTCTAAGTTCCCACCAAAGGGTCTCCAGCCTCTGTGTGCACACTGATAGAATGAATGCCTTGCCTAAAGTTTGGATTTTTAAGGAGAAATGGTATGTGATGATAGAAAAATGAGTGTTTCTAAAGAATAATCCTGCCACTCTCCCTCTTCTACTTTCCTCTTTTTTGTCTGTCCCTCCACTATGCCTTGAATTCAAAGTTCTCTCCATTTTTGCAAGCATGTGGTTTTGAATGTGGGCATTGGAGGGGAGAGGAAGGACTACTGTGAGAACAGAACGTGGAAGCTCCTCCTAAATTGATGGGGCCAAGGGCACTTAGCTCCACCATTGGGGCTGAAGCCACAGACACTTGTAGGGAGGGCCGAGGGCTTTAGCATCTCCAGGTGGACCTGTGAAGTATTCATTGCTTAACCTCATTATTTCTACTAGTCTTCATCTGTTGGAGTTCATGAATAGTCTAGGACTTGGTGAGGGAAATGCCATCTGGCAAAATGGGGAGGAAGGCAGGGCCTGTGATGATCTTTCTAAGGTGGGAATGTTCAGCCTCACTATCATATCAAGGGTACCTCAGATTATATGATCCTTCAAGAATGCGCCTTTTTCCTCCTCCGTTTCATGTTGTCCCCTCTTCATCTTCCTTTCTTCCCCATCATCCTGCCTTTTTAGTACTCAGCTTTTTATATAAGTATTTACTTTTTTATTATATATTTGGTCCTTTGGGACTGTGTAATGGTTTTGAATTTATTCCATTCAAGATGAAAATATGTTTAATATTTTGTTCTCTTAAACTATCTTTAGAAGCTATGCTGCTAACCAGGTACAGGCCAGAAAGGCAATGGGCTTGATAGCATCTTGGTCACATCACCTAAGGGGTGACAACAATGTCATGTTGGTGACTCTTCTTCATTTGACCAAGACCAGCCTCCTGCTTTTACCTCCGCCCATTCATTTCTGGCTATGGGAAATATACCAGCCATTGGGTGAGCCACTGAGGCCAGGAGGGTCAGAGGGGCTGGGTTCTAGCCCACGGGCTGCTACATGAATATCTCTGTAATAAGCTCATTTGTAGTGCCGGCTCCAAATGAAGTAGCCAAAGAAAACATGTCTGGAAATTTTAATTCCTGAGAGTTGGTCAAAGTTCAGCTGAAGCTAATGTATAGACATCAGCAGTAACTTGGCATCCCGAAAGTAGCTTCAACCAAAGCCTAAGGAGCCTGTTGCCAGGGGAAGCTTGGTGCTGAGCTGTTCAGAGCAGTTATTTTTCTGAGTGTTGCCAACCCCGTAGCCATGCTTTCTTAGCTTTATCCTCACTTGCTTATTTGGAGGCACAGCCTGAACCAAAGCTGTGACTCACTGCTCACTTTGTTCTGCTCCCTGGTCATGCATAGCGACATAGTGTAAAATGAAAGACGTGGACTGGGGAGTTCGGAGACCTGTTTTTATTCCCTATGCTTCTACTAACTAGCCTTGAGATCTTAACCGCTCTGTGCCTCAGTGTTCCCATCTGCAAAATGGGGATAGTGTTAATTGCCCTACCTACCTCACAGGGTTGTTGTGAGGATAAACTGAGACAATGAATGGAAAGTACTTTGACAAGTAAGTGCTATGCAAATTGTAAGAAATGGAAACAATCATGTTAAAGGCAATGGAATTGACATTGGCAGAAAGGTTGATGGGATTGTCCAGCCCTTTCTCTGTGTGGCTTAAATCCAG
The DNA here is from genome assembly GCA_020662805.1 of Glaucomys volans. Classification (NCBI taxonomy): domain Eukaryota; kingdom Metazoa; phylum Chordata; class Mammalia; order Rodentia; family Sciuridae; genus Glaucomys; species Glaucomys volans. The sequence continues at coordinate 723,645 of JAJEJO010048593.1, read as the reverse complement.
GTTGCCATTGCTTTATACATTTTCACTTAGCACAGATTTGTAATTATGCATGTAATAAAGCACAGCCTTATCCAGCATGGTGTCTGGTGTGTTTTTGAAGACCCTCTACTTTGTTGCTGCTGATTTCTGACCATAAAAGAAGACATGGCAGCAGGTGTGGGGCTTGGGGAAGGGTAGTATAGAAAGCAACTGCAAATTCCAACTGTCAGGCTCGCTATTTTTTTTGGGGGGGGTACAGGTGATTGAACTAGGGGCATTTGACCAACCCTTTTTTTATATTTAGAGACAGGGTCTCACTGAGTTGCTTAGGGCCTTGCTAAGTTGCTGAGGCTGGCTTGGAACTCGAGATCCTCCTGCCTCAGCCTCCCGAGTCGCTGGGATTACAGTCGTGTGCCACCACGCCCAGCTATGGCTCACTTTTAAAAACCAAGTTTATTAAATACTTATTTTTACATTTACAAATTCAGTAATGCTTTTTACTAGAAGGAGGCACTTGAGGGGCAGGTAGTTTTCTGAGACATTCCACATACCTGGATATATCATCATTCATTATAGCTACTTAAATGCTCCTGTCTCATAACATTATTGATACCTTCCTGAGGTATCATGAGAACAAGCTGGGAGCTGTATTTTCTCCTCTCTCTTTTTGAACTTGTAATGATGTAAGATCATGGGAACTTTGACAGGACTTTTGCCTACATTCCCTTCAAATGAAGAAGAGGATTGGGGATTGAAAAATTCATTCCTCCAGTGAATACCACAGTTCTTAGTACCCTTTTCATGGTGTCTTGGGAATAAAATGTCTCTTGTGGAAAGCCCTCTGTAGTGACCATATGTAAATGACAGTGGGTTTGGGCATGAAGAGGTGGCTGAATATGCAGTGATTCCCTTTCCACACCTCTCTGCAACACAGAAAAAAAAACAGCTAGACTTTTCTACTTTCCTACTGTTTCCCCCACAACAATCTCCTCCACCCTCCCACCCTGTCTTTGTTAGCCAGACATGATTGGTAAGGCAGTTTGCCATGGATCCAAGTGTTAGTGGAAGAGTTTCTCTAGCCAACATTTGAATCACATCTGCATTGGAGTTGACTCAATATTTTGCTGCTACAAAGAACTTGAAAGCCTTTGGCCTACTTGGTATCATTTCAGGAAGAATATACCTATGTAAAAATAACTCCCTCACAAACCTAAATCCCACCATGAACTTCAGTCCTTCATGTTATTTATCATTTTACCAGGAACTCTTTCCACACTCTCACCATCCCTGCCTCTGAATCTTTGTTGAGAAAGAAAAAAACAACATATCTGTTACCAGCTATCAACAACTTGTTATTAATTAGGGTGTCATGTCTAGTTGCTGTAGGGCTCTGATAAAAATTGCTTTGATGGAGTATGAGGTACAGACTGATCCATCATGTAGTGCAGGGGCTGCCCAGGGGGAAAAAAACAAAAAACAAAAAAACAAACAAACTGGAAATGACCACCAGATGTCAGTGCAATCATTAAAGTACTGATGTGACTAAGGTTGGTCCGAGGGGAATGGTATCCAAGGCAGGTAGGGCAAGAAGCATGAATTTATACCTATAGCTAGCTAGGTGCTAGGAGAACTAAATTCAAGCACATGGTAGGTATTAATTATTAGACATTCTCTTTGTATTGTGCCTCATAAAGTTTGTGCTGTTCTTATTTTAAAATTAATACGACAGGTTCTTATTATTAAAAAAAAATCAATCACAAGGCAGTCCCTGCCTTCAAGGAGCTTAAGGATCCTGATGTCTGAAAGTTGTTTCTTTTTCAAAGTGGCAAACTGGATAAAAACAATAGGGAAAGAAGCTTCCAGTCCCTCCCTTATTAGAGTAGCCATATCATTTGTTGTATGACTAAGGCACTTTTGACAAGGGAAAGGGGGTCATAATTACCCATGGACAGGAGACATAGACTGAGATTATCCCAGGTAAACCAAGAATCATGGTCATTCTAATCCTTAGGCAATGTCAGCTCCTGACCTTTGGACTCTAGCTCAAGTTTCACAAGTTCCTTCCCTAGAATTTCAGACTCTGCCCTTCCCTTGAGCTTCTATGGCCCCTCCCAAGGGCTCTCCTCCCTCATAATAAGCACTCACAACTGCTACTGGGATGTAGGATTAAAGAAATGCTCAACCATAAGTTTAAAACAATTCTTATGGGTAAGTGGCAGAAAGATCAATAGAGGGAAAGGAGCAGGGGTGGGGAAAGTGAAGGGGAAGGAGAGGTACTGGGTCCTAATTAGGATAAGATATATTTTGTGCTTGTGTACTTGATATACTTGTATATAAAAATGGATTCTACTATTAAGTATAACTAAAAAGAAACAATTAAAAATTCTTATTTTCAAAAACAATAATAGGGTTCTGAACAGAGAGCAACATTCATGTTATAAGAAAGATACTTTGGGGTTCCCTTAGTCTTCTTCAAGCTGTCCTGTTAAGGTGCTTCTATGCCTGTGCCTTGCCTACAGTGTCTCTAACTACTCCATTTAAGAGCTTGAGTCAGGAAGCTGAAAATAGAAGATAGAAAGAATGGGAAAAAATGATTTGGAGCCAGAGAACCTAAACTCAAGACTTACTGTAAAGGCATTACCACCTTTTTTGATTAAACAAAATTCAGGGTCCTTAACTGGCCTTGAAGGAAGCCTCCTCTTGAAAAGGGGCTCATGGGTCTTGCAGTATGGCTTTGTATTCCAGAAGATATCCCTTGCCTTAGGAGCATGTTTTTCTGGTTACTTCATTGGCTTAGGGGTGTGGTGGAGACCATCCCCCTTTTTAATAATCTGTTCCAAGTATGCTTCTTATAGAGGCTTTATAGCTGAGATGAAGGTAGAACTTGAGATCTTAAAGTTGGAGAAGGCAAAAGAGCCAATGTAATATGCAATGTGATTCTCCAGCTTACCGGTGGCTCCCAAACCTGACTGAGCATTAGAATCATCTGAGATGGGTGTTAAGATACAGATTACTGAGCTGGGGTTGTGGCTCAGTGGTAGAGCAATTGCCTAGCACGTGTGAGGCACTGGGTTCGATTCTCAGCACCAAATAAAAATAAATAAATAAAATAAAGGTATTGTGTCCATCTACAACTAAAGAAAAATATTTTTTAAAAAATAAAATACAGATTCCTGGGCTGGGAGAGGGGCTGAGAGGTAGAATACTTGCCTAGCATGCGGCCCTGGGTGCCATTTACAGCACAAATAAAAATAATGAAAACAATAGTCAAGTCAGGGAGACTCTTGAAAAAAATACTGATTCCTGGACAGTTTGGAATGAGGTCTTAGACTAGTCTGGAAAACCCTGGAGGGGTATTACAGGCTTCATCCCAACCTGTGTCCTCATGAGCCTCTTATGCAATGCCACCATCTGAGGGAATTCATTTTTCTGCTTTTTGATTACTATTGTATCCAAAGCACATTGCTTAGCAAAGAGCAGAAAATACTGAGTTTGCTGAATACTCTTTGTGTAAAGCTTGTTCCTGTTTCCTGTCTGAAGATAAGTCTCTTACCAGAATGTATGCCACCCTTGGAGACACCACCATTTCCTGGGCATAAGTGTGTGTTTGTTTTGTTTTGTGTACGTGGAAATGAATCCAGGGTTGTTTACCACTAAGCTATATCCCCAGACTTTTTGTTTTTTTCATTTTTGAGACTTTTGAGACAGGGTCTTGCTAAGGTACTGAGGCTGACCTTGAACTTGTATTCCTCCTGCCTCAGCCTCCAGAGCTGCTGGGATTACAGGCAAGCACCATCATGCCTGGCAACCATAAGGGGTTCCTATATTTTAAGTCACAACTTGATTATCACCATCTCAGTACAACCTTTTGTAGGTGATAAAGCACATGTTTATTTCAGTCTTTTCTATTTATTCACCAGGTGATTTTAGCACACATTTTGACTCCTATGGACCTCAGCCACCTCTCCTATAAAGTAGGAATACTGGCCTGGGGCTGTGGTTCTGTGGTAGAGCATATGCTTAGCATGTTCAGGGCCCTGGGTCCCATCTACAGCACCATCAAAACAAAACAAAAAAAGAATGATGATAAAAATCTGCTTCACTGGGCCATTGAGATGATAAATTGAAACTGATTATGAAAACCAGACTTTACAAATTGGCTATATGAACATCATCATTATTCATTTGGTCCTGAGGGCTAAAAGAGATAAATGTATGAGGAATAATCAGTTCACTCAACCAATATTTATTAAGCACTTACTTGTTGCCATGTACTATATTAGGCACTGGTTATGTAATAAAGGACAAAACAGACCCATGTTCTGGTAATGATTCAAAATAGTCAAGTTTGAATGGTATAAACTAAAAGTCTTTTCTAGTGAAAAAACACCTTCTTCCCCAAGTCTAAATCTAACGGGCCTGGCAGCCTCTCCCAAATAATAGCACAATCTTGGAAACTCCTCTGCCACCAAAATGTTCCCCAATTATTTCTCCCTCCCAGATTCTGAATGCACCACTATATCAGGGTATCCCAGGCTGTCAGCAATGATTGTCAAGAAGGATTCACTTGGGGTGGGGCTGGGGCTCAGTGGTGGAACACTTGCCTAGCACACATGAGGCACTTGGTTCAATCCTCAACACCACATATAAAACTAAATAAACAAAATAACGGTATTGTGTCCATCTACAACTAAAAATATATTAAAAAAGGACTCACTCACTTTGTTACCTCCAGCTCCAACTCCCTCTTGGCACATCAGAAGCCTGCAAATTCAAAGAACATTCACAGAGATGACCGACAAAGTCAGTTATACCCATTTCCCCTCTTGCCTGTCATCCAGTGTCACTCCTCTTTCTAGTTCCAGTCACAAAACAAAAACTTCCTTGTCTATGAATGAATACCAGCAGATAAGGCTGTGTGTATTGAGAATAGAAAAGAGGGTTGTCTACACTCAACGATATTCTAGAAAGGTTTTATTACACAAGTACTCTTGAAATTCATTATGACCCCATGAGAGGCAAAATATGAGGAAGTGAAGGCTAACACTTGGTTGTAATTTGCTCAGTATCTCAGAGGCAGAAAATATTGTAGTGGAAATTGGAATTCAGTGTTTTTAACCCCAGGTCTCTGAATTTTTATTTATTTATTTATTTATTTATTTATTTATTTATTATTTATTTATTTATTTTTTTGGTACTGGGGATTGAACCCAGAGGGGCTTTACCATTGAGCCACATCCCAAGACCTTTTTATCATTTTTTTAAACATTTTGAAACAGGGTCTCACTAAGTTGCTTAGGGCCTCACTAAATTGCCGAGGCTGGCCTCAAACTTGCAATCCTTCTGCCTCAGCGTCCCATCACTGGGATTACAGGTGTGTGTCACCATACCTGCCTCTACCCTGAATCTTGAGGCTCGGTGCTCCTGTGGATCGTGAATGTGACTTTGTGGGAAGAAAGTAACAGGAACCTGCCTTGGTGAAGTTAGATGGTTTGTTTGAGAGTTATAATTTTACTATGAATGAGAGTCTGAATAGAGACATACAGAGATGAGAAACAATTCTAGGAGGGAAATCTCCCAAGTGGTTTCTTTGAAAATGTAAAGGTGAAGCAATGAAGACATATGAATGGAGAAGGGTTGGAATATGGTGTCTGAGGTTCTATATTTACTAATTTATTTCCCTTTGTATTGTTTGAAGTTTTTGCCAAGAGCTTGTATTACTTTTATAATATTTTTAAAGTAAACATCCAGGAAAGAAAACAATGTTTTTATATGTCGTCATAAGGATGTGCTGATCCCATCAATAGGAAGCTAAATTTGTTTTTTCCTATGAACTAATGATAAACAATGAAAACCAAAGCCTCAAGTCCAGTAAGTGGTTGTTATGACGAGAATTGCCATCCTTAGCCAGGGAGTCATATGACTCATGCAGGCATAGGGTGCTGTTTTCTTTCATAATCTAACATAGTGGCCAGCATGATCCTTTTAAAACAAATCAGGTCATGTCACTTGTCTGATGTGAAACACTTTGGTGACTTTCCATTACATCCAGAGCAATTCCAACCCCTTCCCCTCATATCTGAGGTTTTCTATGACCTTCCTCTGGCATATCTTGCAAACCTCATGTTACATGTTGAATTCTGATTTCCAAAAATTCATGATGAAGTCTTAACCCCCAGAATCCCAAAAAGTGATCTTATTTGTTGCAAATATCAAGTTAGAATGAGGCAATACTGTAGTAGACGAGCCCCTAGTCTAATGTAAGTGTTGTCCTTAAAAGGAGGGGAAATCGGAACCAGGTACACACAGGGAGAATTTCATCCAAAGAAGACAGTTTGGAGTAATGTTCCTATAAGCCAAGGAATGCCAAAGATTGCCAGTAAACCACCAGATATTTCCTCACAGTTTTCAGAAGGCACTACTCCTAACCAGGCATGGTGGTACATACCTGTAACTCTAGTGACTTGGAAAGCTGAGGCAGGAGGATTGTAAGTTCAAGGCCAGCCTCAGCATCTTAGCAAGGCCCTAAGCAACTTAGTGAGACCCTGTTTCAAAATTTAGAAAAAAGAAAGTATCAACCCTACTACCTTCTTAATTGAAGACTTCCAGCCTCCTGAACTGTGAGCTAGTATATTTATCCTGGTTAAGCCCCCAGTCCATGGTACTTTGTCAAGGCAGCCCAAGCATATAAATACACCTCATCTCCTGCCATTCACCATCTTTTCTCACTTGCTCCTAGCATTCTATCTTTGTTTTGAAGTGCACCCTGGCCCTCTGTACACCAAGTTTATTCCTGCTTCAGGATCTACGCACATTGTTCCCAAATCTTCCCCTAGATCTTTACATGACAGGCTCCTTCTTGTCATTCAGTTTAAGTGTCCAAATAAATAGATAAAAAATAAATATCCTCTCTTCCAGAAGCCTTTCCTGACCTCCTGGTCCTTCTTAATGACTCTTGATCTTTCTTGTTGGTTCGTTTCTGCTGCAGTGTCTGGTATTTTCTTGTCTGCTCATGGTATATCTCTCCAATTAGGAGGGGAGTTCCATAGGATTTTTGTTCAAGTGTGTCCCTTGTGTTTGCCTAGACTGACCTGGCATACCATAGATGCTTAATCAATATTTATTGAATGGGTGAATGGGAAGAGTTCTTCACTGACAGACTCATTCATTAAACACATTTGAATACCATTTGACAGTTGCTGTGATAGAACTTGAGTTATGAAGCCAAATAAGATAGGGCCCCTGCCTTTCACCTTTTTGAAAAAGGCTGTGACTGCTGCCAGGTCACAATACTGGTGTAGTAGAAACAGCATGGGTTTTAGGGTCTGACAGGTCTTGGTTCATATCCTACCTCTGCTGCTAATGTGTGATCCTGGGCAAGGCCCCTAACCACTCTGTATCTCAATTATCTTTATGCCCAATGGAGATTATATTAATATCTAACCTAGAGAATAGTGGCAAGAAGTAAATAAGATGGGAAATGTGTGTAAAAAGTCCAGTAGGTGTCCAAAACTGTCATTTCCCTTTCTTTTTTTCTTTTCTTCTTTTTTCTTTCTTTCTTTCTTTCTTTCTTCTTTCTTTCTTTCTTTCTTTCTTTCTTTCTTTCTTTCTTTCTTTCTTTCCTTCTTTCTTCTTTCTTTCTTTCTTTTTCTTCTCTTTCTTTCTTTCTCTCTCTCTCTTTCTTTCTTTTTCTCTTTCTTTCTTCCTTCCTTCCTTCCTTCCTTCTTTCTTTCTTTCATTCATTCATTCTTTCTTTCTTTCTTTCTGTACTGGGGATTGAACCCACGGGTACTGTAACCACTGAGCTACATCTCCAGTCCTCTTTATTTCTTATTTTGAGACAGGGTCTCACTAAGTTGCTAAGGGTGATCTCAAACTTGTGATCCTCTTGACTCAGCCTCTGGAGTTTCTGGGATGACAGGCATGCACCACTGCACCTGATCTTATTCCATTTTCTGTTGCTGTAACAGAATACCAGAGCCTGGATCATTTATAAAGGAAAGAAGCCTATGTTGGTTTATAGTTTTGAAGGCTGGGAAGTTCAAAGGTATATCAGAGGGTCTGGTGAGTGCATCGTAACATTGCAGAAGATGAAAGGGCAAGTGAGTGCATATGGAAGACACAAAATAGAAAGGGCTGCCTGTTTATTATGACCACTCTCACAGTAACTAATTCAGTCCCACAAGAACTTATTAATGTCTCTTAATGACCTAATTACTTCTCAATACATTGGGAATTAAGTTTCAACATGTTTCAGAGGGGAGGTAGCCATGCATTCACTCAACAACTATTTATTGAGCATCTATTTTGTTTCAAGCCCTGTGCTAAGTACTGGGGAAATGGCAGAAAACAACACAGACACAGTTCTTGTCTTTACAGTGCTTGCCATGGAGTGGAGGTTTTAGGTTTTTGGCTTTTCCTGTATGTCTCCAGCAAATATTTATGGGGCCTGGCAGTTCTACGTTTTCTCTATCTAGAGGGAATGGCGAGCATGGTCACCAGATTTTCATCATGCCACTATCAGCTATTGCCTAGACGGCCAAGTGGCCCTGGATCTCTGATTATCAGGATTAGGAACGCTCTGCAAATTATTTTAAAAGTTCTGCATACTGAGTGCTTACCTGTTTAAAGCATTAGATTCCATGCTTCATGTCCATTACTTTATTTAATCCACACAACAACCTTGAGAAGTAGTTATTTGATATGGTTTAGAGAAGTGTCCCACCAAAACTTATATATTGAAGGCTTGATCACCAACCAGTGGCATGATTGGGAAGTGGTGGAACCTTTAAGGTTGGGGCTTAGTGGAAGGAAGTTAAGTCACTGGGGGTGTGCCCTTGAAAGGGATATTGGTATCCTAGTCCCTTCCTCTCTTTGCTCCCTGACTGCCATGAGGTGACAGCATCTTCCACCACACCACACACTCCCAACCTTGATGTTCTACCTCACCACAGGCCCAAAAGTAATGGGGCAAAGCAATCATGAACTGGAACCTCTGAAAATGTAAGCAAAAATGAACCTTTCCTCTTTTAAAATTTATTATCTCAGGTATATTGTAACAGTATCACAAAACTAACACAATACTGTTAAGAAGCATTTTTGTCAGGTAGGAAAAGGGAGATCTGTGCTGGTGGGAAGATGAAGTCACTTGTCCTAGGTCACACATATAGTAAATGGTGAGATGGCATTTGAGTCCAGGTCTGAATGACTCCTGAGCCTCTTTCTATAACAAAACAAGGTTTCATTATTTCCGAAGGATAATTTTGCTAAGGAAGCATTACACAGGGCTGACTTCCAGGAAGCTCGAAGAACCCTTGAAAGAAAACAAGTTTCAACTACATATAGACAGGAATCCTCACGTTCCCATAGCCTCTTGTTTTAGCTGTCTATTGCTGTGTAACCTTTAAGTTAACCTGTAAGTTATTATCACAACTTAAAAATAACCAACATTTATTATCTTATAGTATCTGTGAATCAGGAGCCTTGGCATGGCTTACCTGGTCTCTGCGAGGCTGTAATCAAGGTATTGGCCAGGGCTGGCTCTCATCTGAGGCTCACCTGGGCAGCAATCCACACTCTCATGCTTACAGGATCATTGGTAGCATTAAATTTCTTGAGGGTTGCTGGACTGAAGTCCTCACTTGCTGCTCTCCAGTGGCCAGTCTTGGTTCCTTGTTATATTAGTTAGGATTTTGCAGAAACTATATAACCAATAGGGATTGAGAGTGTGCATGTGCTGAAAGGTTTATTTTAAAGAATTGGCTTATGTGATTATGGACCTAAGTTCAAAATCTGCAGGGGGATGGCAGGTTGGAAATCAGAAAGGAGCTGACATTGTGGTTCAAGTCCAAAGGTCATCTTCAGGCTACATTCTCTTTTGCTCTTAGGAGGACAATCTTTGTGATCTATTCAGGTCTTCAACTGATTGAATGAGGCCCACCCATACTATAGAGAGTAATCTGCTTTGGTGGGTGTGGTGGCTTATGCCTATAATCCCAGCTGCTCAGAAGGCTAAGGCAGGAGGATTGCAAGTTCAAAGCTAGCTTCAGCAACTAAGTGAGGTCCTAAGCAATTCAGTCAGAACTTGTCTCTAAATAAAATAAAAGGGCTGGGGATGTGACTGGTTAAGCATGTGTGGATTCAATCCTCAGTACCATAAAAGAGAGAGAGAGAGGGGTTGGGGGAGAAATCTACTTTACTTAAATTCCATGATTTAGATGTTAATCTCATCTAAAAATACAGTCATGGAAACATCCAGAATAATGTTTGATCAAATATCTAGGCACTGTAGCTCAGTTAAATTGATGCATAAAATTAATCATCATGCTTGTCATTGTGGACCTTCCCATTATGACCACTTGCTTCATCAAAGCCAGCAAGGTAAAAAGTTTCCTAACAGGAGATACCTTGCAAGATTATATAAAATTGCTGAAGTGACATCCTATTGCCACTGCTATATTCTGTAAACTAGAAGGGTATCACAGGTTCTGCCCACACTCAAAAGGAGGAAAATCACACAAGATCATGGATTCTGATTCTTTATATTTTTCAGTACTGGGGATTGAACCTAGGAGTGTTCTATCACTAGGTTATATCCCCAGCCCTTTTTTAAAAATTTTAATTTAATTTAATTTTTAAAAAATATTTTTACATTCTTCATTTTGATTCACTGTACACATATGGGGTACAAATTTTCATTTCTATGGTTGTGCATGATGTACATTCATATCACTCTTGTCAATCATACGTGTACATAGGGTAATGATGTCTGTTTCATTCCACCATTTTTCATACCCTGCCCCCTCCCTCTCTCATTTTCCTCTACATAATCTAAAATTCCTCCATTCTTCTCTCACCCCCCACCAGCCCCCAACCAGATTCTATATCATCATCCACTTATCAGGGAAAACATTTAGCCTTTGTTTTTTTGGGATTGGCTTATTTCACTTAGCATGATAATCTCCAATGCCGTCCATTTATCTGCAAATGACATAATATTATTCTTCTTTATAGCTGAGTAGTATTCCATTGTATATATATACCACAGTTTCTTTATCCATTCATCTGTTGAAGGGCATCTAGGTTGGTTCCGCAATCTAGTTATTGTGAATTGAGCTGCTATAAACATTGGTGTGACTGTATTACTGTAGTATGTTAATTTTAAGTCCTTTGGGTATAAACCAAGGAGTGGGATAACTGGGTCAAAAGGTGGGTCCATTCCAAGTTTTCTGAGGAATCTCCACACTGCTTTCCAGAGTGCCTGCACCAACTTGCAACTCCACCAGCAATGTAAAAGTGTGCCTTTTTCCCCACAGCCACGCCTACATCTATTATTGTTTGCATTCTTGATAATAGCCATTCTAATTGGAGTAAGATGAAACCTTAGAGTTGTTTTAATTTGCACTTCTCCAATTACTAGAGATGTTGAACACTTTTTCATATATTTATTGATCGCCTGTACATCTTCATCTGTAAAGTGTCTGTCCAGTACCTGGACCCATTTATTGATTGGGTTTTTGTATTTTTGGTGTAAAGTTTTGTAAGTTCTTTATAAATTTTGGAGATTAGTGCTCTATCTCAAATGTGTGTAGTAAAGATTTTCTCCCACTGTGTAGGCGCTCTTTTCACATTATTGATTGTCTCCTTTGCTGAGAAAAAGCTTTTTAGTTTAAGTTCATCCCATTTCTTGATTCTTGCTTTGATTTCTTGTGCTTTGGAAGTGATGTTAAGGAAGCCTGGTCCTAATCCAACTTGGTGAAGAGTCGGGCCAACTTTGCCTTCTATTTGGTGCAGGATCTCTGGTCTAATTCCTAAGTGTCCCCAACCCTTTTTTTTTTTAATTTGAGCAGGATCTTCCTAAATTACCCAGGCTGGCCTCAAATTTTTTATCCTCTTGACTCAGGCTCCAGAGTCTCTGGGATTACAGGAATGCATCACTGTACCTGGCTAAGAGCATGCATTGTAGGAGGTGAGGTTCATGGGCACCTTGGTAGAGTCTTTCTGCCACAGGATACCCCTTGATTTCCCATGATTCATTTCCCTCCCATGTGAAGAATACATTCAATTCCTTCTCCAATTCCCCAAAATTGCATTCCATTACATCATCTGCTTAAAGTCTAAAATCTCAGCATTTATGTCTGGCCCAGGTGTGGTTGTAATCCTTTAAGTAAGATTCTTCATAACCTGTGGATCTGTGGAACCAAAAGAGACAAGTAATCTCCCCCCATATAACCAACGTAAAATGATGAGGAGGCTCAGGATAAGGGCTGTAGACATTTTTGTTGGAAGGAGGGGGATGGGAAGCATCAACGAGTCACTGATCCATGGCAATTCTGAAATCCAGCTGGGCAAATACGAACGTTCCTTGCTCAGTTCTTAGGGCCTCTTTGGCCTGTTATTTGTCCCTTCCTTTTCCATATTTTTGCAGAGTGTTTGTGCTTGAATAAATTTTTTCCCAATCTTTTTGAGTCTTCAGTGGATTTAGTTAGGTTTTACTCTTTAGAAAAAAAACCTACTCACGGATTGTTCAAGATAAGCCCTTCTTTACCTTGGACTCCTTCTGAGATGGCTTAGGGACACAGCTCTTAAGCGTCCTAAGGGCTCTATTGTTTGAAAGGCTCTGCTGAGGCACACCTTTAATCTCTTGAAAGGGTCCTTTGTGTGGCTAAAAATGCCACCGGATCCTTTCATCTTTCTGAGGTTTTAACAAAAGGTTGTACAATCACGTCCTTTGTTTTTTCTCTTTACTTTGCTTTTTAAAATTTTTATTTATTTATTTCTGTTCTGTTTAGAGATGCATGACAGAATGATTTTGACATCATACATACATGGAGTATAACTTCCCATTCTTGTGGTTGTATATGATGTGGAGTTTCACTGGTTGAGCATTCATATATGAGAAAAGGAAAGTTATGTCCAGTTCACTCTACAGTCTTTCCCATTCCCATCCCCCTCCCTTCCCTTCACTCCCCTTTATCTTAATAGTGCTTGAAAGCCATTTCTTAATTTTAGCATTTTTGCCATTGGAAAAGACTGAGAAACATGAAGCATTGGTTCCTTTTTGGTTAATAGTTCTTCCCTCAATTTATGTCTGTCCTCTTGCATTCTTTCCTGTACTTTTTATTGGTGCATTATCGTTGTACATAATGATAGAACTTGTTACATATTTATACATGCACACAATATAACAATATACTTTGGCCACTTCCCTCCTCCCTCCTCACCTCCTTTTTCTCTATTCATCCTCCTTTGATTTTCATAAACTCCACCCCACCTTTCATTTCCTTTTTCTTCTCTAGCTTCTGCATATCAGATAAAACATATGACCCTTGACCTTCTGAGTTTGGCTCATTTTGCATAACATAATGGTTTCTAGTTCCATCCATTTTCCTGCAGATGGCATAATTTTATTTTCTTCATCACATATTACTATAAGCATCAAGAACAAAATTAGCCCAGGCCCTTAACACTTTGCTTTGAAATCTGAACTAAAAAAAAAAAAAAAAAAATCAAAAAAGAACTAAAAAAAAACTAAAAAATAATTTTAAAAAATTTTAAAAAAATGAAATCTGAACTAAATAACTGTGTTCATCACTTATGCATTTTACTTTCCACGTAATTACAAGCAACAATTTCAATAAGCTTTCTTTCACTGCATGACAGGGATTCCCCATAGCCCTGTGCCTGCTGCATAATAAGTACTTAATAAAATTTACTATTACTCTTATTACATACAAAATGGAAAAATTAACACCTGTCTTACAACATCCTTCTGAGAATTTCACAAGATCATGTGTGAAAACTGCCTGGAATATATGAGGTATGGAGATCCCTTCCCTTTACTTCTGTGGTGGATTGAATGTCTCTATGCTTTCCAAATTCATATGGTGAAGCCCTAATGCTCAGTGCAGCTGCATTTGGAGTAAGGCAATAGGCACTCATTTAAGTCCTAAGTTTTCAATTCTGTGAAATCAACACTGGTGCTTTAAAATAGGTTGGAAATCCTAATCTAGAGCTCACATATCCTTTATATATTTTTTCTTTTTTTGGAGGGGGTACCAGGGATTGAACTCAGGGATGATTAATCACTGAGCCTCATCCCCCGCCCTTTTTATTTCTTATTTTGAGACAGGGTCCTGCTAAGTTGCTTAGGGCCTCACTGAATTGATAAAGCTGGCTTTGAACTTGTGATCCTTCTGTGTCAGCCTCCTGAGTTGCTGAGATCACAGGCATGCGACTGTATGCACATATACACACACACATATATATTTTCATACATATATACACAAATATATATGCATACATATATATGGATATAAATATTTCAAATGGTATTATAATTCACTGATTAATTTCATCAAAATAATAAACTCTATTAAATGTTAATATTTACTAAAGTGACCACAAAAGGTATATTTGTTATTCAATTTAAATTGTTCTATAAATATCCCAATATATGGGATTATGGGACCTAATGGTTTTACATTAAATGAAATCATGAGAATGTGGTCTTGATCTAATGGAATTAAGAGTCCCTATAAAATGAGTCACCAGAGTATGTGCTCACTTCTTTTTCCTCTTTTGGTACTAGAGTTTGAACCCAGGGGAGCTTCACCATTGAGTCACATCCCCAGCCCTTTTTACTTCTTATTTTGAGACAAGGTCTCACTAAATTGCTGAGGCTGGCCTCAAACTTCTGATCCTCCTGCCTATGCCACTCTAGTTGCTGCGATTACAGGTAAGTGCTACCGGGTCCAGGTGTGTATTCACTCTTACATTCTCTTACAGTCTCTCTCTCTCTCTCTCTCTCTCTCTCTCTCTCTCTCTCTCTTTCTCTTATTACTGTTTGAACTCCATGTGAGAGAGAAGGTGGCCATCTATAAGTCTGGAAGAGAGGACTCATCAGGAACCAACCCTGCTGGACCTTGATGTGGGACTTCCCAGCCTCCAGAACTGTGAGAAAATACATTTCTATGTTTAAGTCCCCAGTTTATGGAATTTTGTTGTGGCAGCCTGACTTGACTAATACACCTTCCTTGAATGAAGCTATTAGAATCCAGAAATTACAACCTACTCCCCTCAGTTCCCAACCATACAAGAGATGAGTTTGGGGCATGTGGAAAGCAAAAATCTGCTTTTTATCTCTTTTTCCATGCTCAGAATGGAAACCAGGGCCTTGTGCATGCTAGACAATTTACCACTGAGCTGTATCCCACCCCTCCTTAAAATTTTTATTTGAGACAGATCTCACTAAGTTGTCCAAGTTGGCCTTGACCTTGAAATCCTCCTGCCTCAATCTTTTGTGTATCTGGGATTACAAGTGTCCATCACCACATCTGCTACAAATATCTGCTTTTTTTTTTTGGTACCAGGGATTGAACCCAGGGGCCCTTAACCACTGGGCCACATCCCCAGCCCTTTTTTGTATTTTATTTCGATACAGGGTCTCACTGAATTGTTAGGGCCTTGCTAAAGTGCTAAGGCTGGCTTTGTCTCAGATTCCTGAGCTGCTGGGATTACAGGCATGTGCCAGGGTAACTGGCCCTCACATATCTGCTTTTAAAAACAACTTTATATATACCTATAAAGCACTAATTCTACAAATAAATAAATAAAAAAAAGAAGGAAGACCAGTAGAATAGAGGGGACTTGTGGGGGGAGGGGGAGGAGAAAAGGAAGGAAGGAGGAAGTACTGGGAACTGAAATGGCCCAAACAATATTCCATGTATGTATGATTATGTCAAAATGAACCCCACTATATTATGTATAACTATAATGCACTAATAAAATCATAAAAAGCAATACCATTCACTTTTCTGTGATTATAAAATAAATATAGGTTTATTGTAAAAATAAAACGATTTAAAAATAAGAATATCATCTTGAAGAAAGCAAAATTACAATTCATTCACTCAGTACCACTTTTAAAGTTTGAGAGGAATTATTATTATTTTTGTATATACAAGAGTTCGTACTGTGAACTAAAGTTTTCTAAGAAGCTGCATCAATATGAATGGCCCTTGGCCTTTAGTCAGACTGCTTGGCCTTGACTGAATAGAACAGCAGGGTTGTGGAGAGATGGAATGTTATAGGTGGAGAGCCAAAATTGCTTTGGACTGTCTTAGGCCCTTTAATAGTCATTGACCTTAACTTTTGTCCCTGACCTAACATTCTTGTAACTAATACATACTCTTCCCAGAATATATCACAAAGCTTAGCAGACCTCTAGCCTCCACCAAACCTAAAGCTAAGAATGCTACACCATCTGAAACCTATAGAAATTTCCTGGCTTTGCTGTAGTCAGCCTAGCTGATGCTCCCACCAATGTAATTGGTAAATGTATGGATTTATGACTTTTTTTTCTATGGCTGTAAAAGTTCATGTAACCTCTTCTACAGTGGAACACATCATTCAGGATAGTTTGAATCTGTGTTCCCTGGTCATGATCATTCATATTGGACTCAGAATGAACTATTTTCTTATTTCCTTTAAAGCAGAGTCGGTATTTCATATTGACAGTAAACACACACACACACACACACACACTTGGAATGATGCCGATCCATAGTGCCTTCTATTCTTTCTTCCTTCTACTTAACAATTATTGGAGCAGATTGCTTTCCACAGATGTTTTTTCCTGCAGAATGATTTCTCTCCTGGGCTTTTGACTTCCTGATCTCCAGCCTTTTCTGGAACAGCTCCAGCTTGTTTTGGGCCCTGGCTCCAAGCCCAGAGGAGCTTTGCCCCTGTAGACGTTCCTCAAGCCATGTGACTTCACAGTAACTAGAATTTCACCTGCAACCTCCCTGGGAAAGAGCAGATGTAATGATGGTTCTGGGAACAGTACAAGAAGTGAATGAGAACCTATGACTCCCTTAAGTCACAGATTCAAGTCTTCATTTAGTAATCCACAGCAACAAAACCCAAACCACAGGCTAGGATTTGTGTTGAGAGATCAAGGGAATGCAAATGGGCCCTGGGTTGATGAGAAAAGGCCCAGGGTAAATAATGATCTAATGATAAATGTCATCCTCCAAGTGCGATTTCAATTTTATCAAAAGCATGCATGAGCTACACAAGGAGAGACTTCAGTACTTTAAAGTTCTTAAGGAATGGCTGGGCTAACATTCCATTGTGTTTTCCATTTTATCAAATATCATTTGAAACAATAACTTCTTTCACATTAATTACAGGAAATACATTTAAAAAATAGAAAATCTCAAACCAATAATTCAGTTGAAGCCGCAAGCAGTGGAGATACATTTTGAGCCTCATTTGAACCTGAGTTCCATGGAGGCTGTTATGGTTTGGATGTGAGGTGTCCCCCAAAACTCACATGAGAGACAATATAGGAAGGTTCAGAGGAGAAATGTTTGGGTTGTAAGAGTCTTAACCTAATCAGTGAATTAATTCCTGATGGGATTAACTGAAGTGGTTAGGGGGTGGCTGGAGAGATTGGAATTGGGGCATGGCTTTGGGGTATATATTTTGTATCTGGAAAGTGGAGACTCTCTCTGCTTCCTGATGATGCAAGTTGCTCCTCTCTGCCAAGCTCTTCCTCCATGATGTTCTGTGTCACCTTGAGCCCCAAAGAATAAAGCCAGCCTTCTATGGATTAAGACCTCTGAAACCGTGAGCCCTCAAATAAACCTTTCCTCCTCTATAATTGTTCTGGTCAGATCACTAATAACAGCACCGAAAAAGCTGACTAAAACAGAGGCATTGCCAAACATTAATAGTGGGGTAGTGGTGGGTGGGCAAAAAAAATAGGTAATTCACAGAAGCAACATGAATGACCAATAGCATAAAAAGTCACCTGATCTCACTCATAATTCAAGAAACAAATTAATATTGAAAAAGTTTGCTGTCTAGGGAAGGAAGAACCACAGTGAAAGGGAAAACCCCAAACACCATAAGCTGGAATGCAGATTGATATGGCCTTTATAGGGCCAATTGGGCAGAATCTGTCCAGATTATACATGTGTGCATCCTTTGTCCCAGGCAATTCCCTTTTGGGAAATGTTTCCACAGATATAATAAAACAATTATGCAAAAATTTATGTAAAATAGGTTTATCTCAGCATTGAATATACCATGGAAAATTTATATAACTGAACTATATCCATCAATATGATTAATGAATTAGGGTATGGCCATTTAATGACTGTACTCTGAAAAGAATATAACTGAGCAAAAGAAACAAGTTGCAGAGCATAATTTCATTTTGTGGCAAACAAAATGAAGTGGAAAAAATCTCTGTGTATCTGATTCTGTATGTGGTGGGTTGAGTATTTGTTATTTTAATAGAATTTAATACCAGAGTTTTGCTAGTAAGGGAAATGACTTTTTTAAGGAAAATATCTTGACAAGCCTTTTTCTTTTCTTTTCTTTTTTTTCTTTTTTTTTTTTTTTTTTTTTTTTTTTTTGCGGTGCTGGGGATTGAACCCAGGGCTTTTTACATTCAAGGCAAGCACTCTGCCAACTGAACTATATCCCCCTTATTCATTTTTTATTTGTTCTTTTTAGATATACATGACAGTAGAGTGTATTTTGACATTGCACATACATGGAGTATATCTTATTCTAATTAGGATCCCATTTTTTTGGTTGTACGTGATGTGGAGTTTTGCTGGTGGTGTATTCATAAGTAAGGATCGGAAAGTTATTTGACAAGCCCATTGTGATGTAGAAATTGAGGTCACAAGGAGTTGGCAAAATGTTAAGGAGACAATGAAATTTTTCTGTTTAAGAAGTGGACAAGGGATTGTAAAGACGAAGGTATCAAATATTGTGATTGAAGGGTTTTTTAAATTGCTATGTCATGAATTCATCCCTATTGCCCCAAGCTTTCTGTAAAGTCTGCCATACAAGTGTCCTTTGTGAGTGATTTTTGTGGAAATTAAGGAAAAGAGGCTGAGTCCTTTGTAGGGGTTTCTTATGGTTTAGCTATGAGGTGTCCACGAAATCTGATATGTGAGACAGTGCAAGAATTTTCAGGGGTAAAATGATTAGATCAAGAGATATAATCTAATAAGTGAATTAATCCACTGATATGGATTAACTGAGTGGTAGCTATAGACAGGTAGGGTATGGCCAGAGGAAGTCGGACACTGAGGGTGTGCCTTTCTATTGTATATTTTGGCCCTCATGAGGAAAGCTGTTTCTTTTTTTTTTTTTTTTTTTGGTACTGGGGATTGAACCCAGGGGCACTCCACCACTGAGCCACATCCCCAGCCCTATTTTGTATTTTATTTAGAGACAGGGTCTCACTGAGTTGCTTAGGGCCTCGCTAAGTTGCTGAGGCTGGCTTTGAACTTGCGATCCTCCTGCCTCAATCTCCCAAGTGCTGGGATTACAGACGTGCGCCTCCGTGCCCAGCTTCTCTCTATTTCTTGGTCGCCATGTCCTGAGCTGCTTTCCTCTGCCATATTCTTCTGCTCTGTTGTCATGCCTAGAGCTTGGGCTCAGAGCAATGGAGTCAGGTGACCGACCATTGATTGAACTTCTGAAACCATGAGCCAAAATAAAGTTTTCCTCCTCTATGTTGTTCTTGTCAGGTTTTTTTGGCCTCAGCAACAAAAACGCTGGCCAAAACAGGATTGCATCAGAGAAAGAATAGGAGGTAAGATATAAATAGGATACAGTGGTTCATCACCAGCAGGTTCTTCAAGCTAAACTGACCAAGTGACCTTGAGAATAGGGACACCTTGCCAGGCACAGTGGTGCACACCTGTTATTGCAGCAGTTTGGGAGTCTGAAAAAGGAGGATTGTAAGTTTAAGGTCAGCCCTCAGCAACTTACTGAGGCCCAAGCAAATTAATGAGACCCTGGCTCAAAATTAAAAATAAAAAGGGGGTTTGGGGCTGGGGCTCAGAGGCAGAGCACTTGCCTAGTGTTATGGGGCACAACTTAAGAACAGACCAATTACCACTGAGAAGTCCAAATTTGAGGGTCTTTATTAAGCCCGCCGACTGTCTCACACAATGCCCCCAAAATAGTTATTGGGAGAACAGTCCCAACCAAAGGGTTGCAGGGGTTCTTCTACCATAAATCACATCAATCAGAAGTGTTGTTGCTATGATTCAAAATTACAAATTTACATCATGAGATCATCAGCAGAAGGGAAAGTGGGTCAAAACGACCCTTCCTAGGTACAAACTAAGGACTGGTTACTAACATCCACACAATCATTGTTGACATCACCGTTCACATGGTGCATTGTTTAGGAGAATTAGGAGTCCAAAGAGAACAATTTTTCATCATATAGGAATGGTCATTTTGTATTGCTAAACGTGTCACGCTAAGTAACTGATGATGGGTACAGAGGCGGGGTGTTTCCCTGGGAGAAGCTAAGCAACTGTTGATGGGTACAGAGGTGGGGCGTTCCCATGGGAGAAGCTCATTTCCTACATAACATGGAGTCTCAGAGCAAAGTGGAGTCTGTTTAGTCATTGCCCATATAGCCTGGCCTGTAACATTTCTATGGAGCCAAATCTGTCAGCCCGTCACATCTAGCATGTGTGAGGCACTGGGTTTGATCTTCTGCACCACATAAAAATAAAACTATTGTGTCCATCTACAACTAAAAAATTAAATAAAAAATAAAAAGAATTGGGTATGTGGCTCAGTGGTAAAAAAAACTTTTGGGTTAAATACCCAGTACCAGAGAGAGAGAGAGAGAGAGAGAGAGAGAATACACACCTTGAAGGGAGCATTGAACTTCCCAGGTTTGAGAGGGAAAAATCTTTCATGTTACAGGAATACATACTGAACAATTGACTGCATTTACCTCTATAGAGTGGAATTAAGGAAACCAATTAGAGGAATATTTTTACTTATGAGTTTTGGCTCACAAAGAGAAGTCATCAAAATAAGGACTACACCAAATCTATAAATATCCTTGTAACTAACTCCCTCTTTCCCCCTTTTCCTTATGAAATTGCTGTGCATGAGAGTCTCATGCACAGCAAAGAAAAACCCTCCCCCCACAAAAAAAATAACCCAAATGAGGAATTGGTTTTGCTTCTGAGAAGGCTAGAAAGAGAAGAGAAAAAGAGTGCATTTGTAGGCATTGCAAATTGTATAGAAGGAATTTGATCCAATTTCACCAAAATCTCTGAAGATCAGGGGATCTCAGATGGCAATATAATATAGTGATAGAGGTCTATGGTTTCTGATATTAGACCTGCAAGATTGAAAACATGTTTATAACACTAGCAATGTGAACAGAGGCAAGTTAATTAAATACCCTGTTCCTCAGTTTTCTCATCTGTTAAGTGGGGATGATTATAGTACCTGCTTTATAAGGGTAATGGTTACTTTGAATTGTCAACTTGATTGGATTAAGAGATGCTGATGATTAAGAGGCTTCTGAGTGTGTCCATGAGGGTGTGTCTAGGAATGATCAGAATTTGGGATAGTGAACTGAAGAGGAGCTCCTCCCTAAGCATGGGCAGCACTGCCCAATAGGATGGAATAAAAGTTGGAAGAACAAGGAAGCAGATGCAGATGCACACTCAGTTCTTGTTGAATGGGTTCTTTAGATTCCTGCTTCGACCATCTGAGAATATTGGACTCTCGCTTCTTCACTCCTCCAAAGCAGACTCAGCCAGTGATTCTCCAGGTAGTTTCCAGAAGCCTTGGTCTTGGACTAGGGTAGCACTGTTGATCTTTCTTGTTCTGGGGCTTCCACCTCTTGGACTGCGCAGCTGCTGGTTCTTCCAGCTCTCCAACCTGCAGGCAGCCATTGTGGACTATCCAGCTTCTGGTCGTGTAAGCCAATCTCACAAATCCCCTTTTTATAACTATACTTCCTGTTGATTCTGTTCCTCTAGAGATCCCTGACTAACACAGTAAGTTTGTGGTGAGGCTATAGACTGTTTTTAGTATTTTTATTGGTTCTTTTAGTTATACATAACAGTAGAATCTATTTTGACATAACTATACTTGGAATATATCTTATTCTAATTCAGATCCTTGTACATCTCCTTCCCCTTTTCTCTCCCCACCTCCTGCTCCCTTCTATCTATTGATCTTTCTGCCATTTACCTATAGTTATTATTATTATTTAAAAATTAATTCTTGTGGATGTGCACAACGGTGAAATTCACTGTGTATTCATATATGTACATAGGAAATCTATGTCAGATTCAGTCCTCTGTCTTTCCTTTGCCCATCTCCCTCCCTTCCCTTAATTCCCCTTTGTCTACTCCATTGAACTAATCCCCCCACTTATTGTGTGTTAACTTCCACATATCAGCAAAAACATTCAAACTTTGGGTTTGGGGTATTGGTTTATTTCACTTAGCATGATAGTCTCCAGATCTGTCCACTTACCAGAAAATGTCATAAACTTATTCTTTTTTTATGGCTAAGTAATATTTCATTGTGCATATATACCACATTTTCTTTATCCATTCATCTGTTCATGGGCATCCAGGTTGGCTCCATGGTTTTGCTATTGTGAATTGTGCTGCTATAAACATTGATGTGGCTGTATCACTGTAATATGCTGATTTTAAATCCTTTATATATGTGCCAAGAAGTGGGATTACTAGATCAAATGGTTTCATTCCTAGTTTTCTGAGGAATCTTCATACTTACAGACAATTTTGAAGGTTAAATGAAATACTATCTGGAAAGAACATGGTATGGTACCTGAGACAAAGTAAGTTCTGAATGAATGTTAATATTAACTATCATCATCATCATCATCATCATCATCATCATCATCATTTGTGTTATAAAAGTATTAGATCTATTGAATTGATTTATTGATTATATAACTATGATGTTTCCTTGGTTCTGTGTTAGTCAGTTTTCCATCACTGTGACAAAATACCTGAGAAAAACAATTTAGAGAAAGAAAGAGTTATTTTGACTCACAGTTTCAGAGGTTTCAGTCCTTGATCACTCCACCCATTTCGTATGTGCCTGTGATGAGGCAGAACATTATGATGGGAACATATGATAGAAGAGAGCTGTTCACCACTCACCTTATGGTGGCAGGGAAACAAAGAAAGAAAGAGAGGAGTAGGAATGAAGGATCAGCATCCTAATGTACTATTTGAGGTCACAATTCCAGTGACCTACTTCCTCCAACTAGGCCCACCTCCTAAAGTTTCCACTACCTCCCAATGGTGCCACCAGCTAGGGACCAAGGCTTCAACACATGACCCTTCGGGAAACATTCCAGATCCAAACTGTAACACTAGGATTCTTTTCCCTCTCTATTTAAATGCCACCTAACTGCTTTAAAAGCATATAGGAGGGCCAAGAATGTAGCTCAGTCGTCGAGCACTTATCTAGCATATGTGAGATCCTGGGTTCAATCCACAGCATAATCTTAAAAAAAAAAAAACTAATAGACTAGCTAAGATTTGGTTCCTATTTTGGATCAGGATTGAACCCAGAGGCAT
Organism: Glaucomys volans; assembly: GCA_020662805.1. Taxonomy (NCBI): domain Eukaryota; kingdom Metazoa; phylum Chordata; class Mammalia; order Rodentia; family Sciuridae; genus Glaucomys; species Glaucomys volans. Next base: position 700,249 of record JAJEJO010048593.1, on the reverse strand, counting down.
TTAACAACTGAACCACATTCCCAGCCCTTTTATTTTGAGATAGGTTTTTCACTAAGTTGCTAAGGTCCTAAGTTGCTGAGGATGGCCTCCCACTTGTGATCCTCCCGCATCAGCCTCCTGAGCTGTTGTGATTATAGCCATGTGCTATTGTGCCTGGCTAGACCCAGTTTCAGCAACTCATAGGGTCCCTGAAGGATGGGTGGAGTCGGCACAGAGGAACGACGTGAACCCCTGGAGCAACTTGAAGCAAGTGCTGCTCAGATTCATTTTAGCTCTTCTTTTATAATATTAAGTAAAGCAGACTTAAACAAGGTATAAGCTATAGAGAAATCACCACAAGATTTGTCATTAACCACAATTTCCAGCAGGTGTCTAGCACATAGCAGGTACATTAAGGTATTTTCCTCTTTTCATCCTACTGGCCTTTGTTTGCTCTTTGGTGTCAGACCTATTGTTCAGCATAATGACTATTTTGTTTCAAGTTGATTTTCCGAACTGCTAAGCAAAACATGCATTTAATTTTTAGCTCGTATTATTATGTTTTTGATTTAACCTTAAAGGTCTATTCTATTACCTAAATAAGCTCAGTTAAAACTAAGTTAGGTTACTTACTGCCAAACAATCAGTGTGAGTGCTAAATTTTTATCCTAATATTCTTTATGTTATTGATTTGTCCTCTACCTATAGTAATACATGTGTGAGATCTAAGCCAGCATAAACTACTCAGAACCAATTAACATGCAATGAGGGCATAATTTTTTCTAGTTGTTCGTGTGTGCTGTTTCTTTTTTCCTTTTGTCCTGCATTTCCAGGGTGGCCCTTGACGTCCAAGCCTGGCTGTTTTACTGGTAAAGCATTAACTGGGGCAGGTGTGGTCAGCATAGGAGCAAGCAATTCCTGTAACTGTAGTTTTCTGAAGAACTCCTCAAACTCTGTATTATGTGTGATATTGGTATTTCTTAAAGCATTCCTCATCCTCCCCCAAGCTCCGCAGACTCATTGAAGTTAAATTTTTATCACATCAATCATTAGTAACAAGATTTCCAGGGAATATGATTTGCAGTTGCATAGTTATAAGTATGATAATTACAAGAAAACACCCCATTCCCAGGAGAGATGACAGAGGCAATTTCCTGGAATGGTGGCCTTGCCAAGCCCTTCCCCATGCTCGGACCTTATCAAGCAGCATGGCAGAAACGGTCCCTGCCAGCTGAGAATGGCCTCCCACTTGTGATCCTCCTGCATTAGCCTCCTGATCTGTTGTGATTATAGCCATGTGCCATTGTGCCTGGCTAGCTTTGGTTCCTTGAAGTGCTTCTGAAGTTTGATTCAATAAGTACGTGTGTGTTAGTTAACTTTCCATTACTGTAACAAGGTACTTGATAATGAACCTATAAAGAGGAAAGGGCTCATTTGGCTGACAGTTTCAGAGGTTTCAGTCCCTGAGTGATGGTGCATTGCTTTAGGCCTGTGGTTAGGCAGCACAACACACTGGGAGCATGTTGCAGAGCAAAACTATTCACCTCATGGCCAGGAAACAAAAACAGAAGAGGAAGAGAACAGGGTCCCAAAATCATCTTCCAATGGTATCACCAGCTGGAGACCAAGCCTTTAACAAATGAACTTTGGGGCATACTTATCCAAACCATAACCTTATTCATAGTTTGCATATTGATTGTATAGGAATGGTGCCTTTACAGATTTTATAGAACTTTTAAGCCTTTATGTTCACATATATTGCTTAGCCATTTTTTTAAGTGTTTGTTACCATTGCTTTGCTTAGTAAACCTGTTTTGGGGCGGGGGAATACTTGAGATTCATCCCAGGGGTGCTTAACCACTGAGCCACATCCCCAAACCTTTTTATGTTTTATTTAGAGACAGGGTCTTGCTGAGCTGCTGAGGGCCTCACTAAGTTGCTGAGACTGCCTCTGCCTCAACCTCCGGAGCCGCTGGGATTACAGGTGTGTACCATCAGGCCCAGCTGCTTAGTAAACCTAATTTTTCCTGGATATCGTAAAGCTGACCCTCATTCATACTCTTCTCACAAATGCCTGATGCCCTAGTATCTAGCAGAGTGGAACTCATGGACTTTCAGCAGTGTTTGCAGCTCTGAGGAGGGAAGTGGGACTGATAGAGTTGGACAGAAGAGAGGTTTTCCCCTTCAAACTCTCTGTACTTCCTCATTGCTTGAGTTTTCTTTTCACAAAGACTGTTATTTATTGCTTGTGTAAGAAAAACTGGTACAATTGTTTATTTTTAAACAAAGCAGCAGTAGACAAAATGAAAAGGTTAGGTAGGGATTGCAGAAGAACTGTGTTCATTGAAGGCTGGTTATCTATAGCAATAAACAAGGAAACGCTGTATGTTACCTATCAGAATGGTTTAAAATTAAGTTTGATAGTGCTCATGATTGGCAAGGCATAAATATCAACAGACACTATTTCCTACTGTCAGAGGAAATTGGTGCAGGTTCCTTGGGGATAATTTTGCAGTGCGCATTAGCACTTACCATGAATTTGTATTTGACTCACTAATACTGCTGCTAGGAAATTGTTGCATGGATAGATAGGCAAAAGCATATCATGATGTAAACATAAGAGGAATGATTACTGCAGAATTTCTTTATAAGGGCAAAAATCAAATGTCTATCTTTAAAGTTTGGCTAAATAGACTGCAGTTTATCTATCAATATTGTTATAGTTTAGAAAAGAGGTGTCCCCCAAAAGTTCATGTGTGAGACAATGCAATAAAGTTTAGAGGTGAAATGACTGGGTTATGAGAGCCTTAATCTAATAAGTGAATTAATCCATTTGAGTGGATTAACTGGATAGTAATTGTAGGCAAGCAGGGTGTGGCTGAGGAGGTGGTTCATTGGGGGCATGCCCTTAGGGTATATATTTTGTCCCTGGTAAGTAAAGTAGTCTCTCACTGCTTCCTGATTCGCAAGTCCTGGGCTGCTGTCCTCCACCACATGCGTCTGCCATGATGCTCTGTCTCACTTCAGTCCATGAGGAGTAGAGTTGGCCATCTATGGACTGAGACCTCTGAAACTATGACCTCCAAATAAACTTTTCCACCTCTAAGTTTGTGCTCGTCAGGTCTTTTGGTCACAGCAGTAAAAAAAAAAGCTGACTGAAATAAGTACTAAGAAGAGTGAGCATCTATTTAAAAGCTACAGATAGAGTGTAGGGCTAATATGGAATAATCTTAATGATGCACAGTGAAGTGTAAAAAGCAAGGAACTGTAAAAATAACGTGCTGCTATTTGTGTCCTTTTTTTTTATCCTGGGTGAATACACAAAAATTGTTAAAATAAAATAAAATTTGGATAGAAGGATTTGAGTTCTGGGATCAGGGAGCTTTTCATTATAAATTTAAAAACCTTCACTGCTTCACAAATATTTTATCACGTGTGTGAATAGTCATTAAAGTAACACAAAGACACCATTCTAAAATATCAAAGAGGGCATTGGCAGACTTGAAAAGCTGGTTTGTAGATTCTGGGTTAAGAACTCTCATCTTGGGATAGAACCTGGCCAAACATTGAACATTCAATTTCTTCAGTCTGGTAACTCCTCAAGATCAAAGGCTCTGTAAAGACACTGGTGGCAAAGGCTATAGACCAGAAAGGCACTCTTAATGACCATGGACCTGATTACAAATGAGGACCATGGGGGTGATCGAATATTAACATAACTTTAATTAGCCAACTTCAGGTTTGTTCTTTTTTTAAATTTCTATTTATTTATTTATTTATTTAGTTAGTTAGTTAGTTTTAGTACTGGGGATTGAACCCAGGGCCACTTAACCAATGAACTATATCCCCAGCCTGATTATTTAAAATTATTATTATTTTTTATTTTGAGACAGGGTCCTGCTAGTTTGTTTGGGGCCTCACTAAGGTTGCTGAGACTGGCTTTGAACTTGCAATCTTCTAGCCTCAGGTAGCTAAGCTAATGGGATTACAGGCATGTGCCAGTGTGCCTGGCTTTTCTCTTTTTTTAACTTAAATTTTTTCCAGGTTTGTTGAGGTATGATTGACAAAAATTCTACATATTTATGGTATAAAGCATGATGTTTATAATATACAATCTATATAATACATTGTGAAATGATCACTGTAGTTTTGCTAATGAACATATTCATCACTTCACATTGTTACCTTTTTTTCTATAGTGAGAACACAAGATCTATGCCCTTTGCAAAATTCAATTATACAATACAATATTATTAACTATAGTCCCTGTGCTGTACATTGTGTCCAGTTCTTTTTCTTATAACTGAGGTTTTTACTTTTAACCAGTATTTCTCCTTTTCTGCCATTTCTCATCCCCTGATAAACATATTCTACTCTGTTATTATGGGTTCAATTTTTCTAGATTCTACTTATAAGTGAGAGCATAGCAATATTTTTCTTTCTGTGTCTGGGTTGGTTCATTTAGTATGTTTTCAAGTTTCATCCATGTTGTCCTAAATGGCAGGATTTTCTTTTTTAAAGGCTGAATATTATGACATTCTGTGTTTGTGTGTGTGTGTGTCAAATTTTCTTTATTCATTCATCTGTCAACAGATACAGTTTGTTTCTCTATTTTGGCTATTGTGCATGATACTACAATGAATGTGGAAGTGCAGATATCTCTTCAAGAGAGCAATTTTATTTCCTTTGATTAGGTACCCAGAAGGGAGATTTCTGGAGCATGTGATAGTTTGATTTTTTATTTTTATTAATTAATCAATTTATTTTGGTACCAGAGATTGAACCCAGGGGCACTCAACCACTGAGTCACATCCCCAGCCCTTTTCATTTTTTATTTTGAGACAGGGTCTCACTAGGTTGCTAGGGACCTCACTAAGTTTCTAAGGCTGGCTTTGAACTCATAATCCTTCTTCCTCAGCCTCCTCAGCTCCTGGCATTTCCTCAAAATGCACCACTACACCTGACCTATATTTTTATTTTTGAGGATCTTTCATAATACATTCCATAAGAGCTGTACCAATTTACATTCCCACCAATGGTCAGCTTTGTGTCACTGTGAGCCAAAATACCTGATAAGGACAATTTAGAGGAAGGAAAGTTTATTTTGGTTCATGGTTCCAGAAGTTTAGTCTATCCTTGGTCAAATCCATTGTTTTAGACTCAAGGTGCAGCAAAACATCATGGCAAAATGATGTGGAGGAGGATTACTGCCTCATTTATGGCAACCAGGAAGCAGAAAATGTAGAAAGGAGAATGAGGAAGGAGCCACAGGGAAGATAAACTTTTTAGAGCAAGCCCCCATTGACCTACTTCCTCCAGTCATGCCCCACCTGCCTTTGGTTACCATCCAGTTAGTCCATTTAAACTAGAGTAGACTGATTAGGTTATAGTTCTCAAAATACAATCATTTAAACTCTAAATATTCCTGCATTAACACAGGAACTTTGTGGGGACAAAACATATCTGAACCATGACAGCATGGGTTCGCTTTTCTTCACATCTTTGCCAACACTTATCTTTAGTCTTTTTGAAATAGTCATGCTAACAGGTGTAAGGTGATACCTCCATGCAATCGGCATCAAAATTCCAATGGCATTTTTTCACAGAAATGGAAAAAAAATCCTAAAATTTTTATGGAGCTACAGAATGCCCCAAACAACTAAAGCAAAAGAAAGAAGAGCAAAGCTGGAGGCATTACACTTCTTGATTTCAAACTGTATCAGAAAGCTGTAGTAATCAAAACTGTATGACACTGGCATAAAAAAAGACACACAGACTAACTAAACAGAATAAACCCATACATATATGGTTGACTTATTTTCAACAAAGGCATAAAGAATGGGGAAAGACACATAATGGGGAAAGGATGGTCTCTTTAATAAGTGATATTAGGAAACTGGATATCCATGTGCAAAAAAAAAAAATGAAATTGGGCCCTTTGCTTTTACCACTCACAAAAATAAAATAAAAAATGGATTAGAGATTTAGATGTAAGACCTGAATTGTAATATTCCTAGAAGAAAACATAGGGGAAAGGATCCTTGGCATTGGTCTTGGAGATGACTGTTGATTTTACACCAAAAGCACAGGCACCAAAAGAAAAAATAAACAAGTGGGACTACATCAAGCTAAAAGGCTTCTTTAGAGCAAAGGAAAACAGTCAAAATGAAAAGCTAACCAACAGAATCAGAGAACAGACTGTAAACTGTATATCTGAAGTACTTCATATCTGATAATCCAAAATATATAAGGAACTCAAACATGTCAATAGCAGTAAGCAAACAAAAAACTGATTTAAAAAAATGGAAAAGGACCCACATAGGCATTTTCCCAAAGAAAACATATGAATGGAGAGTGGGTATATGATAAAATGGTCAACATTGTTAATCATTAAGGAAATGGAAACCAAAACCACAGTGAAATATTTTTTTTATTTCTTAATTATTACGGACTTACAAGAATTTGGAAAATTGGCATAGAGATCTCATGTCCCCTTAACCCAGTGTTTTAGTCAGCTCTTTTACTGCTGTGACTGAAGTTACCAAACCAGAACAACTGTAAAGAAGGAAAAGTCTACTTGGGGGCTCACAGTTTCAGAGGTCTCAGTCCATAGTCTGCTGGCTCCATTCCTCGGGGCTTGAAGAGAGGTTGAATATCATGGAGGAAGAGTGTGGCAGAGGGAAGCAGGTAACTTGGTGATCCAGAAGCAGAGAGAGAGAAAGACTCTATGCACCAGATACAAAATACATATACCAAAGGCAGGCCTCCAATGAACAACTTCCTCCAGCCACACCCCACCTGCCCTCAATTACCACTTAGTTAATTCCATCAGGGAGGATTGAACTGATTGGGTTAAGGCTATAACTCAATCATTTCTCCTCTGAACCTTCTGCAGTGTCTCACACATAAGCTTTTGTCAGACACCATATCTAAACCATAACACCCAGTTTCCCTGATGATTATCTTACATAATTAAAGTGCTTACTAAAACCAGGAAAATAATTGGCCCAATACAATTATCTACTAATGCTCTTACTAAGATTTTCTCCAATTTTTGCATGCATTCATGTTTGGATATCTTTCTATATTACTTGTTATGGTTTAGATGTGGTGTCCCCCAAAAGCTCATGTGTGAGACAATACAAGACGATTCAGAGGAGAAATGATTGGGTTATAGCCTTAAACTCATCAGTAAATTAATCCCTTATGGGATTAACTGAGTGGTAACTGGAGACAGGTGGGTGTAGCTGGAGGAAGTGGTTCATTGGAGGCGTGACTTTGGGCTATATTTTTTGTATCTGGAGAATGGAGTCTCTCTGCTTTCTGATCACCATGTGAGCTGCTTTCTTCTGCCACACTCTTCTGCCATGTTGTCCTGCATTACCATGAGCCCCAAGGAATGGAGCCTGCAGTGTATGGATTGAGACCTCTGATCCCATGAGCCCCTAATAAACCTTTCCTCCTCTACAGATGTTCTGGTTGGGTCTTTTAGTCACAGTGGCAAAAAAGTTGACTAAAACAACTTGATTACATTTTATAGATGGCTATAACCCCCATCAGAATCAAGACACAGAAATGTTCTGTCACTACAAAGATCCCTTTATAATTACATCACCACAAACATTTTTGTGATGCTGGAGATTGAACCCCAGGGTATTCTACCATGGAGCTACACCCACAGTCTTTTTTGTTTTATTTTGAGTTAGGGCATCACTAAGTTTCTGAGGCTGGCCTCAAACTTGTGATCCTCCTGCTTCAGCCTTCCAAGTATCTGGGATTACAGGCATATGTCACCATACCTGGCTTCTTTGTTTTAAGATGCTCTCCATCTCTCTAAATTTGTCATTTTTAAAATGTTTTATGAATGAGTCACAGAGTATACTACCTTTGGGGATTAGATTTCTATCACTCAGAATAATTCTGTGGAGATCTATTCAAGTTGTTGCCTGCATTAGTTATTTGCTCCTTTTTATTGCTTTTTCATTTATGGATTTAAAATTTATTCAACTATTGCCCACTGAAGGATGCTGTGCCGTTTTCCATTTTATGCATTTATACATAAATTTGCTATGAACCTTCATGTAAGATTTTTGTCTGAACATAAATAAGTTTACATTCCTCTAGGGTAAATTTATATAGAAGCATAATTGTTGGGTGATATTGTAAGAAATCATCAAACTAAATAAAAAAGAAAAGAAAAGAAAAAAGAAATCATCAAATTATTTTCCAGATTAGCTCTAGCATTTTTCATTCCCAGTAGAAATATATGAGAGTTCTAGATTTCTGGTTGTTACATATTCCGGTTTTCACTTTGTATTACCTGAATTTTTCATGTTAGCTGTTCTAATATATGTGCAGTGATGGCTCATTGTGTTTTTTTTTTAATTGTATTTTCTTAGAAGCATTCAGAATGTCAACAAATCAGCTGCAACTTTTTTTTTTGCAAGTACCGAGTGGTATTCAATTAACAGAACAACAATTATTTTATGTAAGCTGTGTCAGAGACAACTGAAGATGAAAAACTACTGTCCCCATATATGACTAATTTGTGCTGTGCACCAGCAAGAACCTGCTTTAAATTTCCATGCCGATTTACAACCCCCTTACTGTACCAGGCAAGGTTAGTGGCTATTGAAAATACCACAAGGATAGGGCTATCTAGAGACACATTTGGTAATGTGTTAACTATACAAAAATAGACACTGTACAATTTAAAAAGAAATCTAACACAGCCTTACATTCCAACTTTTTTTCTTTGAAAGGAGTGAATTGTGTACAGGGGGGATAAATGCTTTCTTGACAAGAAAAAAAGGAGCACTAAAACCAACTTCTTCATCATCATTTTCATCTTCATCTACTTCCTCTTCCTCTTCCTCCTCTTCCTTCTTTTTCTTTCTTTTTTCAGCCTTGGTGTCTCCCTTTTTTGCTGCATCAGGTTTTCCTCTAGCTCGGTCAGCAGCAATATCCTTTTGGTATTTTTCCTTCAGCTTGGCAGCTTTCTTTTCGTAAGACTGCTTGTCATCTGCAGCAGTGTCATTCCACATCACTCCCAGTTTCTTTGCAACATCACCAATGGACAGACCAGGATGTTCTCCTTTGATTTGGGGGTGATACTCAGAACAGAACAAGAAGGCCGACAGAGAACTCTTGGGTGCACTGGGATCCTTGACCTTCTTTTTGTTCTTCTTTATTAGGGAAATAGGTTTTCATTTCCCTTTCATAACAGGCCTTGTCCGCCTTTGCCATGTCTTCAAATTTTCCTTTCTCGTAAGCAGACATGGTCTTCCACCTCTCTGAGCACTTCTTAGAAAACTCTGAAAAGTTGACTGAAGCATCTGGGTGCTTCTTCTTGTGCTCCTCCCGGCAAGTTTGCACAAAAAACGCATCTGATGACGTTTTGCCTCTCCACTTTTTAGGATCTCCTTTGTCCATGTTTAGTTGTTTTTCCTCAGCAAGGCCCAGAGTCACCCAGTAACTGTCTGGCTCTCCTTTGCCCGGGTGCTGTCTCTATGGAGCTCAGTACACTGCAATGGCTGTGAGAGTGACAGCCAGACACAGCCTCCTCACTCTTTCCACTCACATTCTTGTTGTGGTTTTTATTTTAATATTTTTTTAGTTGTGGATGGGACTTTATTTTATTTATTTATGCAAATGCAGTGCTGAGAATCGAACCCAGTGCCTCACACATGTGAGACAAGCGCTCTGCCTCTGAGCCACAACCCCAGCCCTCATTGCGGTTTCATTTCCCTTTCACAAATGGCTAGTGATGTTGCATATCTTTGCATGTGTTTTGGATTCTTATTATCTTCTTTGAAGTGTCTGTTCAAGTCTTTTGCTAATTTTCTAATTGTATCATTTCGTTATTATTGAATTCAAAGGGTTCTTTATAAATTCTGCATATGAGTCCTTTATCAGATCTGGATTTACAAATATTTTCTTCCAGTCAATGGTTCATCATTCTCTTAACAAAGGTTTTCACAAAGTGAAAGTTTTTAATTTTCAAAATGTTTTTTTTATCCAGTGTTTTCTTTATGGAAACCAAAAATGTAGCACAAAATTTTCCAACTGCTGGAAGAAAAGAATCGTCAACCCAGAATTCTTTATCTACCACGAATAGCCTTCACAACTAAAGATGAAATAAAGATGGAAGAAAATTAACAGGATTTGTCACCATCAGAACTACCTTAAAAGAATGACCAAGAAATGTTTTCATACACAAAGGAAATATCAATGCAAGGAAACCTGAAGCATTGAGAATGAAGAAAGAACAACAGATTGGGTTAAGTTATGTGCAGTAGACTATTGATAAATTCATATTCTCTTAAGTTTTTTTTTTGAACTAGGGATTGAACGCAAGGGTTCTTAACCACTAAGCCACATCCCCAGCCCTTTAATGTCTTATTTTTTAGACAGGGTTCCATTAAGTTGTTGAGGGTGGCCTCAAATTTGTGATCCTCCTGCCTCAGCCTCCCAAGTCTCTGGGATTACGGGAGTGTGCCATAGGGTTCCTTTTGAGTTTTAAAAATTAGGTTATTGAAAGCAAAATCATATTATCTGATATTGCTCACAATGTATGTAGAGGAAATATTTAAAATTCTAAAGTGGGAAAACAAAAGGACCTCAATGGGCCTCCATTTCACTTGAAGAGGTAAAATGTCAGTATGAGAAATATGTGACAAAATGTGTATATATATTCTGTGATCCCTCAAGCAACAACTAAAAGCAAAGAAATCCCAGAACAATATAAAACCAAAAAATATATGATAACATTTACATCTGGCATTACAACTTCCCTTCTGATTTTAGATATCCTTCCTTACACCATTTTCCAACTCACAAGCACATCCCTGTGACAACTGCTTCCACAAGTAAACTTTGAGGGCAAGGGACCATATTTGTGTGTTTCTTAAGTATTCAGCCTGTGCAAAACTGGGTTAGCATTTTATTATTAGCTTCCTATCTTTTTGTGTATGTGTCATGGATGAAAATTTTGAATCTTGGACCAGTCGTGGTGGCACATGCCTGTAATCCCAGTGACTTGGAAGGCTGAGGCAGGAGTATCACGAGTTAAAATCCAACCTCAGCGAGTCAGTGAGGCCCTAAGTAACTTAATGAAACTCTGTCTCGAAATAAAAAATAAAAAGGGCTGGGGAATGTGGCTCAGTGGATAAGCACCCCTGGGTTCAATCTATGATACTCCCCCCCAAAAAAATATATATATATGTATATATGAGAATTTCATATATATATATGTATATATGTTAAATATATATATATATGTATATATGTTAAATATATATATGTATATATGTTAAATATATATATATATATATATATATATGTTATACCCAACAAGAACGAGATCATTCAAGCCCTTCATGTAAAACCAAAAGAAGCCTTTAATATAGCTGGCCAGTGACGACCACCCATACACCTAAAAGCGTGTGGAGGGGACTCGCACTCTAGTTCCTTCGTTGTCAGCATTTATAGGGAAAATGACGTGTGAGTGGGGTGGGTGGAATAGTCACTGTTTCTAGCCAATGCAAGCAAGCCACGCTACGGAAGCAGATGTTAGCCATTAGCGGTTAGCTGTCTCTCCCTCCTGATTTAGGCCTTCAGGGACTTTCCAACTTCCTTGATTTAAAAGTCACCCCTTGGTTTCTGGGAATTGTTTGTTCCATTTCTGGGACGTGGTATTTGAGAATTTTATTTCTTGGGGACTGGAACATACATATTTTAATCTTGTCTCCTGATCCTATGTTCCATATAACCCCTGTGGTTTTATTGCACAAATCTGAATAGCATGGTGGTTTTGAGGAATGTATATACCACATTACACTGGGACTCACCATATCTAAAAGGCATCTTCAGAACTAGCAACCACTTTCAGAACTATCTCATCACAACTTGAATACCTTCTTCATTTGATCAATGCCTTTATATTTCATTTAGAGTGGGCAAGGATTCCCCCCAATTAATTGTAAAATAGATTTGATATTTTTTAAAATTGTATTTGTTCTTTTTAGCTATACATGAGAGTAGATGACATTTTGGCATATTTATACAAACATGGACCATATCTTATTCTGATCTTTATAACAAAAATAAAACTCCAATGTAAAAAATGTCAGAACAAATTAAGAAATTAATATCATTAATATGTATTGAAAGCCTAATATGTGGCAGGTATTGGGCATAAAGATAATTTTTTGTGTCCATCCATTAGCAATCCTTTAAAGGAAGTCTTTTATTCTTTTTTCTTCTTTTTTTGTTTTTGTTTTTTTAATTTTCATTCTTTTGGGGGTGGCTATTATCTCCATTTTGCATATCCTCATATGCAAAAAAACCTGGGCTCAGAAAGGGAGGGTTGCTAGCCATGGTTGCTCAGTGATGCCAGTGCATTTTATGATCCTTCCCTCCACCGCATTGTGTGAATGACTTAATGGCCTCCTCTAATTGCACATGCTTGAAGCTTGTAATTCTCTAGCAGCAACCTTTTTCATGCATCTTTGCTTTTTCTCATGCAGTTTCTTTGCTTGGATCATCTCGACAGCCCTTTGTTGCCTTGGAAACTCCTGGTCATCTTTCCAGACCTTTTCATTCTTTTTTAAGTATCCAGCTGGGTAAGGGGAGGCACTCGGAAAGTATTTGTGGAACTGAAATGAACTAGATACAGTGGTGTTCGTGGGTAGCCCACATTATTCAGATGCATACAAGGAAGATATTTCTTAGCACAGATCATTTTGTTGTTTACTGGAGGGGGAGGATGGCCACTCAATCTGGGACATAAACCTCAGTTTTGTTATCATAAACTGTGAGCCTTTAACCTCTTATTACTCCCTGTCTTAGTTCATTATCTGTTGCTGTAACACAATGGCTGAGACTGGGTAAAAAGGAAAAGTGTATATGGTTCATGGTTTGGGAAACTGGGAAGTCCAAGAGCATGACATTGGCACCTGATTGACTTCTGATAGGGGCCTTGTGCTGCTTCAACTTATGGTAGAAAGTGGAAAAGCAAGAAAGTGCATGTGGAAGAGACAACACATGAGGAGGAGTGGGAAACAACTGGCTCTCAGAACAAACTCGCTTGCAGGAGAAAGCACTAACCCTTCTTAATCTAATCACCCCTTAAAGGGCCCACCACCTCTTAGCAAATTATCAAATGGTTACCAAATGACTTGTTGAGAACTATATTCAAACCACAGCAGCCCCTCAAATACATTTTAAGTATACCCATAGATCCTTATACTCTTGATGATGACTCCCATTAGTCCATGACAAGATATTTAAACCAGAATACCCACTTATTATTGAATAGTTGTGATGAGCCTTTTCTAGTTATTACAATGTTTACGATCCTGTAATCCCAAACCAGAAACAAACTACTTGGTGAAGGTGGAGTCAAAACAAGAGAGAAGGAGACATTTGGAGGAATTCTGTCCCCAAGCTCTGTAGAAACCAGGACACTGATTGCAACCGGTGTCCCCTATATCCACACACTCTTTACCCTGGGACATCACTGATGACCCCCATTCTAATTTTTCCTCTTGGAACTCTCATTTTTCTATATTGGCCACTCGTCTTCCTTAGATGAGTTATAATTTGCTAATCTAAAATCTAGTCTTTTCTCCCAGTGATTCACAGAAATAGCCTGTCTCCTCCCATTCTACATGACCAGTAGCCTCCACACTATTTCTTATCAAGGAATTAAGTAGATTTCCTATGTTGCTGAAAACCCACTTGATGATGATAATGATAATAATAATAATAATGGTAATAATAATAGGTATTGTCTGTTAAGTACTTACATACTGTGCAAAGCACTTTAGATATATTATGTCATTTATTTTTAACAAATGACACTACTATTATCCCCACTTTACAGAAAAGGAAATTGAGGTAAAGTATATTTCAGTTGCTTGCCTAAGAAAAGTATGAAATTTTCTCTCTTACTAAGTGGGCACATGCACAGTGGTCCATGCATGTAATCCCAGCTACTTGGGAGGCCGAAACAAGAGGATCACAAATTCAAGGCCAGCCTTGGCAACTTAACAAGACCCTGTCTCAAAATAAAAATTAAAAAGGGCTGGGAAAGCAGTTCAGGAGTAAAGCACCCCAAGGTCAATCCAAACACAGAAAAGTGGTAAAGTCAGGACTTGATCACAAGTCAATTAGCAAAATTTACTTATCAGTAAATTAGTTAAAGAAACTGAAACCTAGAGGCAATATTGATCTAAGTAGTAACTTGTTTATGTGTTCATATTTTACATATGTTATTGCACTGCTTGGCACAGTTCATGTGCATGAAATTCTGCACCAATAAACTTATCCCACACTGATTCCAGGGTGGAAGGAAACAGATCTACTCTGCAAGATAACATTTACTAAAACCTAACTGAACTTCAATAAGTGGTCTGTGACAAAGATTATAAATGATATAAGAAATAATAATAGCCATTTATTTGATGCAATGACTTTCCTATAGAAATTTTTGTCATTTTTAAAACATTTTAATTTTAATTTTTTTAAATTGTATATGGACACAATACCTATATTTTAGTTATTTTTATGTGGTGCTGAGGATCAAACCCAGTGCCTCATGCATGCTAGGTGAGCACTCTACCACTGAGCCACAACTCCAGCCCAATTTTTGTCATTTTTAAAAGGTAAAATATTCTATCATCATATGATCCACAGAATTAAAGCATAGCAAATAGGAAAGAAAAGGAGAAGAGTACAATTGAGTATTAAGGTACAGTATCTTGCCAGAAGTAATGAAGGTAGAGAACACACTAAAGATATGCCAAGTTTCAGAGATTTGATTTGGTAACTACCTATATTTTTTACTTACATAGGCAAAATAGATTCTGCACTTACCACTTGTATTAAATGCATCAAATAAATCTCCTAAAATTGATACTATAAAGTGTCACTTTAAGTTCTCTGGGCTGCAACTGTGCATAATTTTAAAATAGCTTTCACAATGTATTGATTTATTTAAACATGACAGGGGCTGGGGTTGTAACTCAGTGGTAGAGCACTTGCTTAGCATGGCACTGTTTAAAAAACAGAAAAGAAACATGATATGAGGAAGAGGTTAAATACCTTTCAGATTTTATTTTTATTTTTGTGGTGCTGGGGATTGAACCCAGGGCCTTATGCTTACGAGGTAAGCACTCTACCAACTGCGCTATATCCCTAGCCCACCTTTCAGATTTTAGATGGTATCATGAGAGTGATGTTTAGAGCCCTTAACAAGATCCCTACTTTATCAGAGTGTATTTTGTGATGTGCTTTGTGGATATGATTAGTCAATGATACCTACTTACTTTGGAGATTAATGCATATTTCCTTCTATACCAGAAAGACCATGAATTTTTTTGTGGTGCTAGGGTTTGAACCCTGGACCTCACATGTGCTAAGTACATGCTCTACTACTGAGTTACACCCCAAGCTCCAAAGTCCATGATTTTAATGATCTTTCTGGGATATAGGTGAAGTAGGAATGCAAAGTTTTCATTTTATTCCAGAATGATCCAGTGATTACAACAACACTTGGCCTGCAGTCGATGCTTAACAGGTATTAATTGAATGAATGGTTGAGAAAACAGATCTGATCTGAGGCCCTGATTCACTTTGAACAAAAATCTCAAGAGACGGTCTTAACAGATCAAGATACCATATTGGGGAACACATCTTCCATGACAATGGAACATGGATTGACTGTTCAGTTCATTCTGTCCTCAAAAAGAAATATTGCTTAGGAAATCTCAAATTTGATTTCCATTCCACGATAACAAAGAAAGGGAGTCAGGTAACATGATCTCTGATTATAATCATGCTCTACTATCCTAACATATCTATTTCTACTCCAAGGTGTTTCTCTCCAGGATTTATACATATCATCTTATTTGGGAGAGGTAAATCCCACCAGATCAAGATGTACTCATCCATTCTTAGCATTTGCCTAGTCTTTCCATAGATTCTCGTTTAGTCACTGAAATAACCTTATGACTGACATAGTACTAGCTTTATTACCTTGGAAACTGATGTCTTCCTATGGATATTTTAGGGAATAGCTCATGCTCAGAAGCTAGAAGATACCTTAGTCCCATCCCTAGCTCACCATTTAAAATTGTTGAATGGGTACCTGTGGCAGAATGTGCTGGTTGCTTTCCCATATCTGTTCCCTGTCCCCTCTCATAATAATATAGCATGTAGGATTTAACTGATACATGACTGCCCAGAACTAAGGCATTTGTCAGCCTCCTTCATAGCTAGGTATGGCTATGTGACACATATATAGAAGGAAAGATCAGCTTTTGTCCATGGGAGGTAAAAGGATGTGCCATGGCTATTGGTGAGTTGTGTCCTTTAAAGAGAGGGGATACGCTCCCCACCCTGTCCTCTTTCACCCCTCTCATTGACTGGAATGAAGATAAGTAGTGAACCAATATAACTATGAAGATGAGACTGCATTAGTGAGTAGATGGAGCTATAAGACAGAAGCAATCTGAGCCAAGTGCAGTGGTGGAGGCCTGTAATCCCAGCAACTCAGGAGGTGGAGGAAGAAGGATCACAAGTTCAAGGCCAACATGCACAACTTAGCAAGAATCTGTCTCAAAAAGTTAAAAAAAAATAAAAAGCTCAATGGTAAAGTGCTTTCTTAGCATGCTCAAGTCCCTGGGTTCAATCCCCAGTGCCCCCAACCACACACACATAGAAGAAATAGAACAGCCTGGATCCCTGACAACTTTGAAGAGTAGAGCTACTATAGCAGTTGAGACTCTGACCTGTGAGGAAAATGAACTCCTGCCTTAAGCCAACATTATTTGGGATATTTCTACTGCAGAAGCTACAATGATATTCAATATAATACTGTACACAAAGGCTTATTTTTACAGATGACTATTCTCGCGTATGTTATTCATGAAGGGTAACTTTAATTTTGACTTGAAGATTAGGTCAACAGATATGTACTGAGTACCCACCTGGGCATCAAGCTGGGAGAACACGATGTTCTCTCTGTGCACTATTAACATCTGCTGAACAAACTTGGTGCAGAGATTAGAGGTAAGTGATTAAAGATAATGTACGTGACATTGCCTAGAGCAACAATAGGTACATACCAAGAATTTAATAAGGTTTTTATGATGAAACTAACATTGACTTTTGCTGCTTTTGATTCTCAAATATAAGCGAGTGCCCATTTAAATATTATACTAACATTTCTTATTAGTTTATCTCTGAATTATGTATCGATGTCAGTTAGTGGGGGAAAATAACTAGGTATAAGAAGAGTTTTGGTTAAAAGGCAATTGTGTGAGATATCTGAACTAGTCAGAGCTGTGATAGAATAAATAGGCATCCCAGCTAAATCTTGGTATGATATCAACAAGTACTCTCCTATTCTTTCTTCATGCCATCTATTCGTTGAGTATGTTTAATAATCCAGTTGTCCCTTAGTATCTATGGGGGGATTGGTTTCAGGCCCCTCCAGAGATACCAAACTCTGCAGGTGCTCAAGTCTCTTGTATAAAATACTGTAGGGATACCAACATAGGATGGAAATTAGGGGGAAAGGGAAGTAGAGGGTAATAAAATAGACCAAATTATGCTATGTACAGGTACAAATACATCACAATGAAGCCCACTGTTATACATAATTATAATTTGCCAATAAAATATTTTGAAAATATTGTATCTGCATATACCTAGGCACAACCTCCTAAATACTTTAAATCATATATAGATTACTTATAATACCTAATACAATGTAAATGCTATGCAAATAATTGTTAGACTATATTGTTTAGGGGATGATGACAGGAAAGAAGTCTACATGTTCAATACAGATGCAATTTTCAATTGACAGGTAAAATTCCATATTTATAGGGTGCCATGTACTTTTAAAATATGGAACACTTCATGAATTTGCATGTCATCCTTGCACAGGGGCCATGCTAATCGTCTCTGTATCGTTCCAATTTTAGTGTATGTGCTGCTGAAGGGAGCATCCATGTAATGGTTTGATGGATATATATGCTGTGTGATGTTCAAGTTAGAATATCTATTCCTCAAACACTTATCACTTCTTTGCAGTGAAAGCATTCAAAGTTTTTTTCTTCTAGGTTTTTTTGAAACATATAGTACATTAGCATTATCTATAGTCACCCTACTGCATGACTGAACACCAGAAGTCATCTCTCCCAACTGTAACTTAGTACCTGTTGATCCTCCTTTCCCCATTCCTCCACTCCTCTTTACTCCAGCCTCTATTCTCAACATCTATGAGACCAATATTTTAGGTCCCATGTATCAGTAAGATTGTGTGCCACTTGTTTTTCTGTGCCTGGTTTATTTCACCGAACACAATGGCCTCTAGTTCCATCCATATTGTTGCAAATGACAGGATTTCATCCTTTTTATGGCTGAATAATATTTCACAGTGTATGTGTAACACATTTTCTTTATTCATTCATCAGTTGATGGACACATGGGTTGTTTCCTTTCCTCAATTATTGGGAATAGTACTGCAATAAACATGAAAGTGCAAACGTCTTTTTGACAAAAGCAAATTTTTTTTCAAATACTTTAAATCCTCAGTTAGTTGAATCTACAGATGCAGAACCCAAGGATTAGGGCTGGATATGTGACTCGGAAGTTGTGTACTTGCCTGGTCTCTGTGAAGCTCTGGGTTCAAACACATCACTTTATAGAGTGAAAGCAAAAGAAGAGAGACAGAACCCAAGGATATGAAAGACTACTATATGTAGCAGAGGGCTCCGAATCAAGGAGTGGAAGATGGTCCAATGAGATGTTTGGAGAAAATTAGAATTTATTTAATATTAAGTTTTTAAGTTGAAAATACAAAACTGTGATTTATTATTATTTAATATAAAGTTTGACAGTGGCAATTTTACTCTGCCCTTATGTAGCATGGCTGCCTGTCACATATAATAGGTGATATATCTTCAGAGTGGGACTTCCAACAGAGAAGGGATTGATAGTACCATACTCTCTGATGTATGACAAATTATTTGTGTCCATGTGAGCTCAGTTAGATGGAATTATGAATGTATATATTTTATTTTTAATAAACTAATATTTGCAAAATGGAAAAATCATTTAGAACACACCTACAAAGAAACAATGAAGATAAAATAATGCAAACATAGAAAGCAAACAAACAGCATCTCCAAAGAAATACAGCAGACATAGCACTTCTGTTCCTAGTAATGTAATATTATTTGTCATGCTACAAGTTAAGGGCATTGATAATCAAATGAAGTCTGATAAGATATTGGCCCCCACATTCTGAATTTTAAAGATGTTTTGAAATCTGGATGTATATATATATGATCTTTAGAAATAAACCCAGTTCTAAGTGCTTGCATTTTGTAACTTGAGATATCAACTCCAGATCCTATGAAGCTATTATGATGATTAAGAGTTTTAAAATCATTTATTTCATTCTACTGTTATTGTAAAGTTTTATTTATCATGTAAATAATATACTTGGTATAGTGGTAGGTGTGCTCACTTTGTTTCTCTTTTTTTTTTAACTGATTGTTTGGAGATCATTGGTACTGAGAAAAGAACATGGGTATTGAAGTCACGAGGATCTGAATTCAAGATCTAACCTCAATTCCTTTTCTTTTCCCTGCAGTTCTGGGGATTGAACCCAGGGCCTTGTACTTGCGAGGCAAGCACTCTACCAACTGAGCTATATCCCCAGCCCCCTAACTTCAATTCTTCATGCATACTGTGAGCTAAGTCAAGATTGTCTCCTGACTGGACTTTTAAAATATTGTCCTATTTGTCCTTCTTAGCTTCCCTCTTCTTCTTTTACACAAAGGCCATGATGTTATGAGGGGCTAAGGCTCACAGATTACAACACGTGCTGCTCCTGGAACCCCACAGCCAGAATCAACTTTCTAAAACAAACTTGCTCATGTCACTCTTTTGCTTAGAAGTCTTCAATCATGTCCTATTGCTTTACCTCAAAATAAGGTCCAAGGGTCCCCGAGGAGTCCTTGAGAACTGACACCAGCCAGAAAAATAAGGATGTAAGTATATTAAGTAGCTCCGAACTTTTTAATTGGTCAGGCAATCAGAGTAACATTGCCTCCAAAAGCAATGATCTGTTGAGCTTCTCTGGGTAAACACTGTTGGTGCTCTAGATGACAAGTGTAATTTCAGCATCAGTGCCAGACCCAGTGCATCACTACAAGGACGTTTATCACCACTGCCTGTGAAAGTTGCCTCTCTCCCCCAAACCCTCCAGAGTGGATTCTAAGAAATGCTTCCTTCATGTCATTCTCTTTCAAATTGAACTACTTTTCAAATTATAATTGAGTGTATCTGTTAGGGAGACTCTAAGGCATAGTAGTAAGGGAAACTGTGAATGCAGATTTCTCTTTTATCCTTTGAGAAAACGTGGACTGTAAGTTAGAGGTGTGACTAGACAAAGGGAGAGAGATCAATGGTATCACAAAATGTTAAATTTTGCCGGATGTGGTGGCACATCCCTATAATCCCAGGAACTTCAGGAGGTTGAAGCTGGAAGATCATGAGTTCAGGTCAGCCTCACAATGTAGTAAGATCTTTTCTCAAAAATAGAAAGAGTAGGAGATGTAGCTCAGCGATACAGTGCCCTCCCACCCTGGCACAATCTTAAATACTACAGGAAAAATTGTTAGATTTCCATCCCAGGGACCATATAATCTAACTTCCTATTGTTTTAGTTAGGAAAGACTTTCCTAATATCACACAGCTGTTGGTGACAGAGCTGATTCTGGAAACCATGTGTGCTTTCAACACTCTACCAATGGGCATTGTTTCCATCACTCAACTGTGTCATGTGGAACATCCACATAGGATGCAGTCAGTTGGAAAAAAATCAATAAAAAACTGCTGTTTCTTCTGTTATCCATTCAACATATATTCATTGAGCATCTAATGCATTCTAGGCACTGATAAACAATGTTCTGTCTAATGGGGGAAATAGATAATAAACAGACAATTTCAATACAATGTTAGATGTGCCGTAGTAGAGAAGTATAGTTAGCTATTTTTCCTTTAGAATAATTAAACTAAATTCTTCATTCCTGGAATTTAAAATTCACTTTTAATTCAAGGAACTCAAGAGATCTAGATAGCTCACAGGTATTTTTTAGACTTAGGTCCATCAAGTTTCTGTGGTTTGCCCAGTGTTGCTACTCCATTAGGCACACCTCACTGGAAACCATTATTTATTCTATGGTTGGACTCTGAAGGTCCTGTTTCTTCATCTGTGAAATGACTCATTTGCTCTGAGGATTAAACAATATAATATCTTCATTAAGGTACCCCTGGTTACTAGTAACAGATACCTACCTGAGCTAGTTTAGTCAGAAGGAAGGCTATTATGTGGTATGTGGAGTTTCATAGAACACAGAGTCAGTATGAAAAGTCATGTTTCAGGAGGGACTAAACCCATGATCTGGTAAGTAATCAGGAATCAGAGAATTTCTGAGTTTTTTTTTTCCAATTACTCTCTTGGTATATGTGGTCTTTCATGTCCTGACATTCACTCACCTTCTCTTAAAAACCCCAATTTCTCTCCATTTCTACAAATGTGACAAAATATAGTTTCCCAACAACTATTAGATTTACAAATCCTGGGTTTAAGTGACTGAAATAGATTGACTAGCATCTGAATTCTAATTCCAGATTCCCAGTGAGGGAGATATGGAAGGGCTTAGGCAGGCAGGCCAAGATGGCGAGTGAGGAAGTCAGAGCCAGGTCCAGACCAAAGGAGTATGGAGAGGGTCTTCAAATGAGGTCAACTTCCTGGTTGACACAAGTGCTCACTGACGCAAGTGGGAGACGCAATCAGACAGACACTTCTGTACTTGTGCTCCTAAGCAGGGATTCAATAGAAAAACTAAAATAGATTCGTGGATGGTGGAGGGGGGTCACCAATGAATAATAGTGAGGAAGGTGTAGACAGGGGAGGAGAGAAGGAAATGAGGAAATTCTGGGAACCATAAAAAGAACAATCCAAAACTTCCCCACTGGTCTCCTGGCTCCAGGGCCCCTTCTCTTTATAGAAGTTTGTTACTGTCAGTTTTGCAATAAACCTGCTGCTTGATTGCTATCTCTGGGTCTTGTTCTTCAATTCCGTTTTTTTTTTCTTTGCTGAATGGAGATAATGAACCCAGCACTCCTAGACAGTGACATAACAATGGAATCTGGCAGCCCTGGCTTGGATCAGGGGTTCCCTGTAGTTCCATCAGTTTGGCCCAGGTGGCAGGGTTACCACATAGCTTCCAGGGTCCTGCACCTATGGGGGAGGGGTCCAGTTTTTGGAGAAGGAGGACTGGCAGCTTGGCAGACCCTCAAAACAGTTAATATAAGAGAGGGCATTGGAAAATAGAAATAGTGGATGATATCAATAATTGTCATCTGTTGTTTCTCTCTTTTCAGATAGTAATAGATTCCATTCTTTGGTCCATAAGGGTGGTAGGCGAGTGAATCAAGTTGGATTGATTCCTTAGCCAAGCTCACTATGCTCAATTCTGTGGTTTAGCATCTTCTTTGTATCCTCTTCCCCCTCCATAATCTGGCATCCAACTCTTCAAATTTCTCTAGGTTTTGCCTGGGCTTCAGTGTGTTTACAAACTGTCATGCACAGTTACAGGGATTTTATGTTTTCTCCTGACTCTGAATCTCATATCCATAATGAAAAATACAGGAATGTCTTCTATGAGGCATCTGGGTCACCAGATGGAGATGTCAAACTTTCCCAGAAGTCCCCTGTATGACTTACCCTAATATGTCAGGGGCCAAAACTGGGAGAAATCACTGGCAAAGGAGAAGAGTATGGCTCGTCTCCCAATGCTGGCCTTCTTAGCCAGGTGTGTGGTGGTACATGCCTATAATACCAGTGACTCAGGAGGCTGAGACAGGAGGATTGCAAGTTTGAGGCCAGCCTTAGCAACTTAGTGAGACCCTCAGCACTTAGTGAGACCCTGTCTAAAAATAAAAGAAAGAACTGAGGATGTCAATCAGTGGTCAAGTGCCCCTAGGCTTAATCCCCAATACCAAAGGAAAAAGAGAA
Source organism: Glaucomys volans (assembly GCA_020662805.1). Lineage (NCBI taxonomy): Eukaryota > Metazoa > Chordata > Mammalia > Rodentia > Sciuridae > Glaucomys > Glaucomys volans. The sequence continues at coordinate 677,166 of JAJEJO010048593.1, read as the reverse complement.
AGTGATGGGGAGAGAGAGTTCTGCTGGACACTTGAGCAGTAATGGGGGTTCTGTTATTAAAAAGTTAGGACAATGGTATCTCAAATTGCCTGTTGCAAACTGTGAGCTCCAGGAGGACACAGGCTTCTTGTATGTTAGTCCATCTCATTTTGACTTCCTTCAACTTGCAGGCTTTCTCATCTATCCATTAATTTCCTTCCTGGGTCATTCTATTATATAGCATTGAACAAATTTCTGGTTTATTGCTCACTTCCTGGAGGGGACACATGCCTGACACACTGCAGCTGCGGTGTAAAGTAATGCATGTGGCAAATAAGTTAAGTAAATAGTTTTAAGTCACTTCTTGCAAGCAGAAATAGGTGTGAAATATCTAATACACATGATCACATAGCATGCCAGGAGCAGGGCTCCGGAGACAGGTGTCTTGTGTTCAAACTCTAGTGTCAATAGCTAATAGTTGTGGCAATTTTGGGCAAGTAACTCAGACTCTCTGGGCCTCAGTTCATCAGTTTTAATAAGGAGCACGAGACCATTATGTAACTCAGAGGTTTGTTGTGAATATTCTAAAAAATAATTTTAGTTATAGGTGAACACAATACCTTTATTTTATTTATATTTTTATGTGGTGCTGAGGATTGAACCCAGTGCCTCAAACATGCTAGGCAAGTGCTCTACCACTGAGCCACAAGCCCAGCCCTTGTTGTGAATACTGAAATGAGATAATAAGTACAAAATTCTTAGTATAGTGCTTGCATATTGTAACTACTTATAAAATCACCAGTTGTTACTGTAGCTATTATTCATGTTACTAGAAAAATCTGGAATGGAACAATGCTTAGATCTAAATAGTGTATTTCCGGTATTCAAAATTTTTTCTTCCTTGTGTTGTTTTGAATTTTCCAAATGTCCTACAATGAGCACATATTGCCTTGACAATGAGAATATAATGCAATTTTTTGTTAAAAATAAAATTAATATTTATACTCCAACATAGCCATGAAATTCAAGAATGATCTCAAATGGGGACATTTAAAACCATTCAAACAACTATCTGCTCCTGGCTGTCAGCACAACTACAGGGTGGGTTAATCACTATACCTCTTAGATTCTACTTAACCAGGAAAAAGCCTGGATCAGCATTTCACAGAATTCCAGGGACCAAATGATGAAGTGATAAATGGAAATTTATTTTGAAAAACTGAAATTATATATGGATGGAGAGGATCATGACAATTAGTCACAGAGCCTTTGAATTTAGCCAGGTGACAGGAGACCAAGCTGCTAACCACTGAGCTTTCTGAATGGGCAAGACCTGAATGGAGAGTTATCAGGCTGGAGGTCATCTGGGCATTTTAAGTTGTAGCATCCTACTCTGTGAAGTGAGACTGGGACTTGTTAGATGGTAGTATTAGGGCGACTGACGCCAGGGCATAGCAATGGTAGGAGGAAGGAAAATATTAATTAAGCACTTGGAATTGTCGGTTACTTTACATCTAATCTCAAGGAACTTAAAATTTACCCACATGATAAATGTCAGAGGGATTTCCTATCATTGAAGTGTGGCCTTCAGGCCTTGTGTCCACATAGAAATCCCATTAAACAACTCTCCTGATATTCACCCCATCTCAAGTCAAGAAGGTAGTGGACTTAGGAATTTTGAATGTCTGCTCCATTCATAAAGTGCCCTGGGAAAATGGAAGCAAAATTCTTTCCACTGGAGAAGAATTTGGCAAGAACTAGGAGGCCAATCTCAGTTCTACTGGGAAAGGCTATAAAGAGGAAGTGAGGAATGACAAAGTTTTGAGCAGACTTACATATTTATTTAATATAAATAATCAGCTAGGCATGGTGGTGCATGCCTGTAGTTCTAGTGACTTGGGAGGCTGAGGTAGGAGGATTGCAAGTTTGAGGCCAGCCTCAGCAACTTTGTGAGGCCCTAAGCAACTTAGCAAGACCCTCTTTCAAAATTAAAAAAAATAGAAAAAAAGGGGTGGGGATGTGGCTCAGTGGTTAAGTGTCTCTGGGTTCAATCCCCAGTACAAAAAAAAAATCAATAGGAACAGATACAAACAAAAGGAATTGCACAATTCTTTAGCTCAGAGGCAATGAGAATACACATATTTCTCCTCCTCCCTCATCAAGGACATTTTGTCCATCACTTGGCCTTCTCCATGCCCTTCAAATGCTGGTCCTGACAAGGGCCAACAGGAAGGGCTCCATGGAGTTAGTTTCATAGGCCACTCCCAGAGAATGTAGCTCTTAGGCCCAGGCTGTTCTCTACCACCCGGGGATTGACAGGATAGGAGTGGAAACTGCTGTTGTCCTTTGAGCAACTCTCCTTCATTTTAGTTCTTTCTTCAATTTATTCCCTCTGGCCCTTAGGTTCTCTATAGGCAGAGAGGACAAGGTTAGGCCCTCCAGGACATCTAAGATGTGGTTCCTGAGAGAGAGGGAGAAGGGCAATCCAAAGGTCAGTCATAGTGGCTTGGCCAGGATGCTGGAATTTGAGCATTGGATAACTTTCAGTTCTCATGCTGGGGGTTCACAATGTAAGAAAACCCCGTGTTCCTGTCCATCTATTCCCTGCCTCCAGGCTTGGTCCCTAAATAATTGAGCATCCTGTCAGTGTAGGGGAGAGAGAGAGAGAGAGGGAGGGAGGGAGGGAGAGAGAGAGAGAGAGAGAGAGAGAGAGAGAAGAGAAGAGAAGGAGGGGAGCGAAGGGAAAAGACAGGCACCTGCTCACAATCCTGAGCAAAGATATACTCAACTGTGAAAGAGCACATAGGCCAATCTTTGGTGACAAACACCCTAGGTGGTCATTACTTTAGTAGCAGAACAGGATGGTGGTAATTAGTGAGGTGCTTGATGCATTGTATCAGCTGCTGGCCCATCAAGCAAAGCCCCTTGTCCTCATCTCTGCTACTGAAGCAAAAGTTGACCTGAAAATACACATAGTACTTGCCATCCTTGTTGGGCCAAAGTGTCTGTCCTTGGTAGCTGAGGTTATGCAGATGAGACAGCAGGTTTCAGGGCTCCATGTTGGGTAGGGAGGACCCACAGGATTGGGGCAGCTCCTCAGGATGGACCGGAGAGTTTCTGCAGGGCAAGGAAAAGGAACTTGCTGTTAAACATGAGGGAGATCATCACCTTAAAGTCCCATCAGCATTTCAGATGCAACTATATGCCACAGTTTTCCAAAGTCCTGAAAGTTTTCAAGCAGAAGAACAACTTAAGTTGTGAGAAAAACCACAGATACCTGGGTTCAAGTCTGGTTGTACCACTTAGAAGTTAGGCAGCCTTGAGTAAGGGATTTTAAGTTCACCTGGCTTCAGTTCCCTCAAAATGGAAAACAGGGAATAGAGTCTCCACTTTAATATGAAGAATACAATGGGGACAATGTAGGAAAAGTGCCCAGGACAGAGTTTGGAACACTGGAGACATTGAACAAACAGAAGTCATAACTATTGTTACTGAAAGGAAAGCCAAATACATTAATTTCATTTTTAAGTCCCTCCATTACATGGACCTAACCTCAATTTCAGCCTTGTCTCCCACTGCCTCTTTGTTGTAGTTTTTAACTCCAGTCCTTTGTGATTCATTCTTGTTTCTTTACCCTGACCATGCAGAGTTTCAACTCTTTGCCTTTTGATTTTCACCAGCTTGGACTGCTATCTCTCTGCTATGGTGTGAATGTGTCCCTGAAAGTTCATATACAGGAAACTTAATTCCCCAATGCAATCATATTAAGAAGTGGAACATCTAAGAGGTGATTAGGTCATGAGATCTCTGCCCTCATAAACGGACTAATGCTACTCGTGAAATTGACTTCATTGTTGTGAGAGAAGGTGTTAAAACTTGGATCTGGAATATTCCCCCAAAACTCATGAGTTGAAGGCTTGATCCCCAATGCAGCAATGTTCAGAGGTGGGGCTTTAGGGAAATGATTGGATCATGGGGGCTCTGACTTCATCAGTGGATTAATCCACTGATGGATTCATAATTCGATGGCATTGTTGAGAGTTGGAGCCTAGTTAAAGTAAGCAGGTCACTGGGAGCATACCCTAGATAGGTATATCTTGGCCCTACCCTTTCTTCTTCCCTCTCTCTCCTGTATCTCTGCTTTGTGGCTGCCATGAATTGAGTAGCTTATCTCTGCCATGCCTTCCACCATGATTTTTCTGCACTAGAGATAGACAACCATGGACTGAAAACTCTGAAACAGCCCAAACAAATCTTTCCACCACTAAGCTGGTTTTTTTTCAGGTATTTTTACTGTGATGAAAAACTGACTAACATCTGAGTTTGCTATAAACATGATTTCAGCCTTCTCTTGCATATTCTGCTCCTCTCTCTCAATCCTTCTCTCCATCTCTCTATCCCTCTCCCTTTCCCTTGCCCTCTTTCCTTCCACCACACATGGATTCAGGAAAATGGTCCTCACCAGATGCTAGCACCTTGATCTTAGACTTACAGACTTAAAAACTGAGAAATGCATTTCTTCATAAATGAGTGAGGCTCTGATATTGTTATCAGTACAGAATGGACTAAGGTATTCCCTTCCTCTCTACCTAAGCAAATTCAGCCTGTCCTCCACATTCTCACCCACCCAGAGCTGCAGATCTCCAGAACTCCAGAGGGAGGTGAACAGAGGTGAGTGATGAGTATCCCTCACACACACTGGTGGTATTCATCTTGGGTCTTGCCAAGGAAGTGGAAAAATAAGTCTTGATGGTGACAAAAATGAGGCAAAGTTGGGATAGTGGTAGAAAAAAAAAACCACCATTCAGAATTCCTTTCTGAGTACTCTGCAACTTTTGATTGACATGGAAAGGGAATGGAATTCAGATCAATGAAGTCAATGGGCCTGTACCTTCCCGACAAAAATCTGAAGTGTCAGGGGCAAAAATCCATGTAAGTACCAACTTGCACAGAAATGTAGTGCTTCTGGGCCTCAGATTTGAGGCCACCAGAATTAAATTTTATGGAAATTTGCTTTTAAAGATTTTAACAAAGAGAATGGAACAGGATGAGATCTATATACTCCTTTATATATACAATGTATAAATATATCTGGTTAGTGTTAATCCACATCCTGCGTCCTGGGAACTTTGGCTAACATCTGGTGTCTTAATTAAGAGTATGCATTCCATGAGTTAGTTATTTGAAGAATCCCACATACCCAAGGGCTTCACAAATACTTAAGGTATATGCAATCAACACCAGAGCACCAGAGACTGTGAAAGAGCATAATGAAAATCAGAAGTCATTTTTCACTGGTGAAATGAGTGATGTTCAAAACATATGGCTTGACTAGAAATATTTTACAGACAGTTCAAACTTTATATGCATAGACAAAAATCAAGCCAGTCTAGTAGCACATTCAACCTGTGGGATGATTCTTCTAAGTTTAGACTTTTTAACCAGTCTCATACATGCAAAGTGCTATCAGTGTACCTAAGGGGACAGAGATCTGGGATTTCATTGAACTTATAGAAGAAACCATTTTTTATGCATCTTTTCTTTCTCACTCAGTATCACTCAATATCTCTGGTTTGTCAGCAAGCCTTGTTGGTTTTATCTTCAAAGTATTTACTTAGAATTCAATAACATTTCATGAAGCCTGTGGCCATTGCTTTGGTGCAAGTCACTGTGAATTACCTTTATCTGAATGGTTACAGTAATCTGCCAACTGGACTCTCTATTCTCTCCTTGACTTCCTTTAGTCTTTTCATAAAGTTCTCGGAGTATTTCTTTCAAATCATGGGTCACACCAGTATGATCACATTACTTCCTGCTTCAAACCCTCCAATGACTTCCTGTCTCCGCAGAAAAGCCAAAATGCTAACTTCAGCTCCCAAGACTCTAACTGATCTGATGCTTCCTTTGCTAGCTGACTCCTGTTGGTAGCTTTACTTTATCCACGACTGCTCTCTTCCTCCATTCACTTCTCAGTTTTTTCTCTTTCGCTGGCCTCTTTAGCATTCCTCAAGCATTTTTGGCAGCAAACACCATCTCTTCTCAGGCTCTTTATACTTGCTGATACTTTCTCTGATTAGAATTTTTGCTCCTACATATTTAAATGGCTGGTTCCTACATTTCTTTCAGATACTTAACCAGCTGGGCACAGTGGTGCACACCTGTAATCCCAGAGACTCAGGAGACTGAGGGAGGAGGGTTGCAAGTTCAAAGCCCTAAGCAAGGTCTTAAGCAACCCTGTCTCAAAACAAAAAATAAATAAATAAAAAGGATTGGGGATGTGGTTCAGTGGTTAAGTGCCCCTGGGCTCAATCACCGGGACCAAAAAAAAAAAAAAAAAAAAAAAAATCAGACCTTTCACTAGAGTCAGCTTCTTAGCAAGGCTTTCCCCAGCCACAGCATCTAAAGTTTTATCCTCCATTCCAAAACTTCTTCCCATACCCTGTTTGTTTTCTCTCAGAACTTGCAATAATCTCACATTCTGTATGTTTTGCTTCTTTGTTGTCCGTCACCCTTCACAAGTACAGGGATGCTTGTCTATTTTATTTCCCACAGTTATGTTTAATGACTAAAACATTCCTGTCACAGAGTAGACATTCGATAATTATTTGTTGAATAAATATTTCTATAACACTGGTAAAGCCTTGACTTAATCAGTGCATTAATCCCCTGAAAGGGACTGAATTGGTGGTAACTGTAAGCAGGTAGGGTATAGTTGGAGGAGGTGGGTCCCTGTGAGCATACTTTGGGGTTTATGTTTTGTCCTTGTTGAGCAGATCTCACTCTCTAATACTTTCTGGAGCAATGTCCTGAGTCACAATCTCCAATCATACTCTTCTGCCATGATGTTCTGCTTTGTTTCAGGACTGGAGCAATGGGGTCAGCCATCTATGGATTGAGACCTCTGAAACCATGAGCCCAAAATAAACATTTCCTCCTCTAATTGTTCTTCTCAGGTCTTTTGGTCATGGCAGTGAAAAGCTGACAAAAAACAGTTGCAAATTTTTTGCTACACTTCGCATTGGAAAGGAAAGTCTAATGTCCCCCAACCCCTCCACTGCTGCCTTTGAATCTGGACTGAATTTAGCAATTTTCTTGACCAACAGAATGCAACAAAGTGATTTTCTGGAACTTCCTACCTTAGGTCATAAGAAGACACAATTTCCCCCCAGGATTCTTACAGTACTCACTCTGGAAGACAACCTTCCATGAAAGAATTTCAAGTACCCTGAGACTGTTTCATGTAAGCACCTTTATCAACAACTCAGCTGATCTAGCCTTCCAGTCATCCCTACAAGGTGACAGGCGAGTGAAGCCATCTTGCACCCTCTAGACCGGCCCATCTATCAGCTGAGAGTGACCTCAGTCACGAAGGACAGAAAAATCATCCAGTTGAGTCCTGCTGTAATTCCTGACTTGAACTACTGAAGTATATGGGGCTGGGGACATAGCTCAGTTGGTAGAGTGCCTGCCTCACAAGCATAAGGCCCTGGGTTCAATCCCCAGCACCACAGGAAAAAAAAATAGTGAGGTGTAATAAAATGGTTGTTTTATGCCACTATGTTCTGAGGTAGCCTTTTATACAGCAATAGATAATTGCAACACTCAGGAAATACCAACTCATATTTCTCAGAAGCACTGCCAGGGTGACAGGGGAGGTAACTCGCCTTTCTGGATGCCCTGCTGGAGAATAATTGCCAGCCCTTTGAAGGACAGAAGGACAACTCTGAGAGTTATCTAGCTATCTAGCATACCTTTCCCACACACACATCAGAGTCAGACCGAGGAGGAGGAGGTTATCTTTACTGGGCAGCCTGATAACATTCTCAGGTCACTCAATCCTAGAACACACATAGTTCTTAAGGCTGCCAACCATCGTGGGGCACATGTGGTCAGGAGTCAGGAGACTCCAGCAGATTCTTGAACAACTACGAGCAGTTTGACTCCTCAGGACTTCCAAGTGTTTAGCTCTTCAAACAAAACAAAACAACAAAACCACTTTCCAGGTGGTAGGAAGCTGAACCTGAATTGGAACAATGTTTTTTGTCCCTGACCTTGCTCAAAACAAGCCTGAAGAACAAAGACAGGCTTAGGCACTTGAAGAGCTTTCTAGTCAGATTTAATTCATTTATAAGTGTAAAATGCTCTTGTGAAAAGCTTTCCTCTAGTTCCAGCTCAGCCATTAACATACTGTAGAGAACTTCTGCCAGGCATTTCATCTCTTTGGGCCTCAGTCTTCTCACATGCAAAGGAAAGATGTCCCAACAGTAGCAAGCATGTTAGAAGCTCTATAATTTGAACTCAAAGGAAGTGAAAGAAATAAAGGTATAGAGCAGTTTCTGAAATGCTGAAGTGACTTAATAAAAGCACCATGGTCATCCTGAGTCCTATTTTTTCAGGGTCCATAAGCTCTGTCTGCTTCTTTTACCCTCTCTCCATCTTTTTTTATGTGTGTGTGGTTCTGAGATCTTCATTCCATCAATAAACATATATGGAGATGTCAAAGCACCGAGTGAAGTCCCAAGACTCAGAATACCTCATGTCCTGTTCTGAATAACCTCTCCACAATAACACCTCTCCACTTCTCATTCCCTCCTACTGCCTAATCTTACTTGTCTATTCTTAGGTGGGTGGTTGTCAGTGGAGGTAACACTAGTAACTACCTTGTTCCCTAGAGGATAATTTTTTTAATCTGTTGTGGTATTTTTTGTCATCACAATGATTTGGGGGGCAGAGGTGCTGAAGTCCTGCAATGCACATTGAGGCAGAGCTAGATTATCTATACACAGATATAAATGGGGACCTCAGAAGAATGGGATCCCACCATACCAGATTAGAACCCTATGAAGTGGGACAGAAGAGGCTGCGCACCCAAGGAATTCTCAGGATGCAGGTTTATTTACTGCAGGGTCCAGAGGGGCTCTCACTGAAAAATTCTTCCTCTGAACAGAGGTTTGGAAAATATTTTGAACTTTATAACAAGTGGGGGCCTTAGAGGTTCACATGACAAGTACTTTTCATTCCATCCTGTAAACCAGACAGAGGTTTCACAATTTTTTTTTTCCTGCAAACCTGGCATTTACCAAAAGGAAAGTACCAACCACAATGCTCTTCTGCAGAAGTTTTTTTCTGATAGCTGATATCCTATGTCTGACAAGATGACGAACTTATAGATTACAAATATGGTGGGGGCTTCTCCTTAAATATGGTAAGAGTCTTCTGGGTGGGGGTCTCTGGCCTGCTTCACCTAGGCTAACGTTTGTTGCATTGTTTGTTTTGGGCTGCCTAACTGGAAGGCCCCACTTGAGTACCCATACATTCTGCTATTGCCCCAGAAAGGCAAAGCCACAATGGTAATAGTGTTTCCTTGATTACCTTAACATTAGTCAACCCCAGAGAGTTGTTTTGAACCCAAGTAATTATTTTGTTTAAGGAACAAGTACAGGACAAACTCAGATTAACAAAGGCATTAAACCATCCCATTTTAGGAATAAGAAATCAAAAATGTACACCTTCAGTTGAGTCAGAAAAAGGAGAACAATCAAGAGAGGCTTTCCAATGAAAGGTTACTTTCTCATCAAAATAGTATAAAACCCCTTAAGCCAGGCATGGTGGCACACGCCTGTAATCCCAGCACTTGGGAAGCTGAGGCAGGAGGATCGTGAGTTCAAAACCAGCCTCAGCAACTTAGCAAGGCCCTAAGCAACTCAGTGAGACCCTGTCTCTAAATAAAATACAAAATAGGGCTGGGGATGTGGCTCAGTGGCCGAGTGCCCCGAGTTCAATCCCTGGTTCCACAACAAAACAAAACAAAACAAAACAAAGCAAAGCAAAACAAAACAAAACAAAAACCCTTAGACACAGAACCACCAATGGTACCCTCTTTGGGACTCCTCCAATGCTGTGGGAACTTTTCTTGCTTGCTACTGAATTCTTATCCTCTTTTGTCTGTGTACTTCATTCTTTGGGTGCATAAGACAAGAATGCTCCAGTGTTCATAGGACTCTGTGTTACAACATGACAGTCCTGTCTTGTATGACTTTCTAATGTTTGGTAGGATATTCATGTCTGTGAGAAGACTTAAAAAGACAATTTTAAACAGTGTGTCTGAGTTTATAACTTCATAGTATATTAAAAAATCAAGTATTTTATACAGTTTAAATTAAGAGTGAATTTTTCCAGAATGCAAATGTTGTTATGGTTTGGATCTGGAATGTTCCCCCCAAAGTTCATGTGTTAAAAGCTTGGCCCCCAATACAAAATATCCAGAGGTGGATATTTCGTGAAGAGATTGGATTATAAGGGCTCTGACCTCATCAATGGATATCACTGATAGCTGAATGGACTACTCTAAGCAGGTGGGACATGATCAGAAGTGGGTCAGTGGGGGCATACCCTTAGGAACTGTAGCTTGTCCCTCTCCTTCCTCTCTCTCTCTGTCTCTCTCTCTTTCTCTCTCTCTTTCCTCTTTCTGCTCCCCAATTACCATAAGCTGAACACCACACCCTTTGCCATTATATTATGCCTCAGCTCAGGCCCAGAGCATAGTAGCTGTTTGACCATGAACTGAAACTATGAGCCAAAACAAGCCTTTCCTCCTTTAAGTTGTTATTAACAGGTATTTTGGTCACAGCAAGTGGTAAAAGGCCTAATAACACACATGTAAAAATAGGGAATGTTGTACTTTATTTTGATCATAATTTTACCAGTACTGTTTCACCATTTGGAAATCACACTCAATGGCAATAACATTTGTGGTATTTGAGTAGTTAATATAGTATATCTGTAACAATTGACATTTTTAGGTGGAGGCAACTGACTTCTTTATATTTTCTAGTATATCATGACTAGACTATGCTTATCATGACTCAATCATGACTGAGCATTTACATATTGAAATGTGTCATATTTTATTCAAAACTTTTAATTTTATGTTCTTCATATTGCAGTTAGGACATTACATTCATCTTTCCAAATTATGTAAATAGGTATGTTTTTTATCTATGAATTTCATTTCAGAGTGTTACAAAATCTTTGCTACAAAAATTATTGAAGCCGGGAGCGGTGGTGCACACCTGTAATCCCAGCACTTGGGAGATAAGGCAGGAGGATTGCGAGTTCAAAGCCATTCTCAGCAACTTAGTGAGGCCCTAAGCAACTCAGTGAGATTCTGTCTCTAAATAAAATACAAAATAGGGCTGGGGATGTGACTCAGTGGCCGAGTGCCCCTGAGTTCAATCCCCAGTACCAAAAAAAAAAAAAAAATTATTATTGAGTTCAATGATTTAAAACCACTATTTTAGAGTTTCCTTCCTTTACTATCTCCCTCATTCTTTATGAGCCTGTGTCTTGACCTCTACTTCTCTGCACTTCACTGCTGACACCTTCAAATTTTGTGGCTTATGATTTCCTCAAAATTCATGCATACTTAGAGGCCAGGCTCCAAAATGGCCTCTAATAATCTCTGCCTCCTGATATTCACACCTTTCTATAGCCCTCTTTTACATAGAATGTTGTTGACCTTAGAAACCAATAGCATACTGTAGAAATGCTGAAATGTGACTTTTAAAGATAGGCCATGAAAGATTTTATAGCTTCCTACTCCCCCTCTTGGTTTCTGGGGAAAGCCTGGTGACATGTAATAAAGACACTTAAGTAGTTCTTCAGAGAGGACCATATGATGAAGAACTGAGGTCTCCTTCCAACGTTCAGCTCCAATTTGCCAATGATGTGAGAAAGCTAACTTGGTAATGTATCTTTCAGCCACAGTCAAGCCTTTGGATGATGACAAGTCCAGCTGACATCTTGATTACAATCTTATAAGAGACCCTGAACCATGATCGCCTTAAGTTGTCCCCAGATTCATGACCAGTGTAAATTGTGCAAGATAATAAATATTTTTAAGCCACTAATTTTGGGCATATTTTGCCAATGGTAATTGGTCTTTTTATGTCTTTCATAGATTGTCAATTTTTCCTGAATAGAATATAAGTCCTACGGGGCAGAAACCTTTTGTCCATTACTCTATCCCCAGAGTGCAGAACAGGGCTTGGAACAAAGCAGTTTTTAATAAATATTAGTTGGATTGATAGATTAACTTTTGGTAAATGAGATATAAATATTATAAAAATAATATAGAACCATTATTATTGGTTAAAATATGATTATTTATATAAAAATCCTAGACAGTTAACTGAGAACCCATTAAAACCAATAAAAATAATTCAACTAAGTGGGAAAATACAAGAGCAACATAAAAAGTAATGTTGTTTTTATATGCCAGCAACGATCTACTAGAAAATATTATAGATAAAAGTCCCAGTCACAATAATTCCCAGAATTATAAACTGCCTAGGGAAAATCTCATAAATGTACAAAATCTATATGATGAAAAATGTAAAATTTCACTGAAGGGCATAAAAGAATAACTGAATGAAGTGGTAGACAGGTTATATCTAGTAGAGTAAAACACAAGATTGGAAATATGTCAAATACTTTTTAAAATCTATAAATTTAACCCCAATAAAAGTCTTAATTGAAATTTTTTATAGAATCCAACGAACTGATTTTAAAAAATGCTTGGAAGATAAAATGTGCAAGAATAAATGAGACAATATTGGAAAAGAACAAAAACAGTGACTTTCCCTACAAGATATCAAATCCTACCATAGAGGTGAAGTAATTCAAATTATATGAAAATGAAACTAATTTTTAAAAGTATATAAATGGATCAGAATAGAATCCAAAATAGATCTACATATAAACAAGAATCCATTTTTTAACAAAGGAGAAAAGATGAAGTATTCAGTTCAGAAAAATGGTCATGAGTCTTTACCCCATGACTTTTATAATAGCAAATACTAGATAGATTAAATCTCTGAACACAAAATATAAAGTTGTTCAAGTGGAAAGAGAAATTCAAAAGAGAGTTTTCAACCTTGGGGTAGGCTAGGCATAATATCTAAAGACATAGATAAATACATTTGAATACATCAAAATATAAAATGTTTATAAGGCAAAAATATGAAAACAAAAGTACCTCATAGTAGCTGAGGACCATCAGATTACCTAATATTTTCTTTTTATTAGTTGAATATTAAAAATTATTTTGGCATATTTATTTTGTTTTGTGCTTTGGAGCAATGAAAAAAAATTGCCTTAATTTTTTAAAAAATAGAATATTTTTATAGCAGTTTTAGATTTACATAAAAAATGACTGGAAGGTATAAGACTTCCCATAATAGCCCTACAGTTTTAGACATCAAGGCCTCTTTATTTGTGGGCAATTTTAAAGTTACCATACCTAGGGCTGGGGTTGTGGCTCAGTGGTAGAGTGTTTGCCTAGCATGTTGAGGCACTGGGTTTGATTCTCAGCACCATATATAAATAAATAAAATAAAGGTCCATCAACAACTAAAAAATATTTTTTAAAAATACCATATCTATGTTCATGGAGAGGAATCTTGAACAACAATGAATAAACAATTGGGGGACTTTCATAATACATGAGTGAGGAATTTGGAAAATACTCTCCCTCAAAAAAACCCACAATAATAAAACTGGGAAAATATTTTGTTTTAAACCCCACTAAAAACATGTCCAAAATTATACAGCAAATCAAGACATATTTATTCAAGGAAAACCATGGAGCCTTGGTTATCACATTGAGAGTCTAGCAAACAGTGCAGCTAATCCACCATCTCTTTACCAGTTGGAGAAAGCAACAGATCAGTAGACTAGCCAGAATTTTCCCTTTTTTTTTTTTTGTACCATGGATTGAACTCAGAGGCACTTAACCACTGAGACACATTTCCAATCTTTTAAATATTTTATTTAGAGACAGGGTCTTGCTAAAATTGCTTAGGGCAAGTTGTGGAGCCTGGCTTTGAACCTATGATCATCCTGTTTCAGCCTCCCGAGCCTCTGGCATTACACGCATGCACCATTGCACCAGACCCTAGCCAGAAATTTAACAGAGAGATTGGGGGGAACATGATAGGGCATTGTGAGCTGTCACATATCCGTGGCAGCCTATAAATCTGTATGTTGATTACAAGACAGCACACCTTCTCAGGAGAGACCAAAGAAGGCTCTAGCTATCTACCTAACCCATGATGAACATGAGATACCAAACACAAAGAAAATAAAGCCTTGGGCAGACTTGAAATCTCTACAAACTTTGAGTTATATACTCAAACTACTCACAGATTAATTGGTAAATGGTGGAAGTCTTCTTGTGTTACACTATTTAAGCACAATTTCTGATCAATCATAGGCTGATTATTAAGCTGATTCAGTTTTATTTTATTTTAAGCCTAGGAACCCAGGTTTAAAATACAAATAATGTAAAAAAATCCTGAGCAGACATCAGCAGCTACCAACTGCAGGAGAGACAGACTCTACAAAATTAGTCTAAGCAAGTCATAAAGTAAAAAAATAAACAGAAATGATGGCAAACATTGGGGATGGATCAGAACCCAAAGTTTATACACGATATTATATAAGCATCCAGTTTTTAACAAAGAGTTATGATATATGCAAAGAAACAGGAAATAACCTTTGTGCAGTGGCATACACTTGTAATTCCAGTGACTCAGAAGGCTGAGGCAGGAAAATCTCAAGTTTGAGACCAGCCTCAACAATTTAGCAGGATCCTGTCTCAAAATAAAAATAAAAAGGACTTGGAATGTTGCTCAGTGGTACAGTGCCCCTGGGTTCAATCCTTAGTACCAAAAAAAAAAAAAAAAACATTGGAAAAAGAAGCAGGAAAATGTTGGCCCTAGGGAGGACATCAGGCCATAGAGACTGCCTGAAGTAGACCCAGATGTTGACTTAGCAGATAAAGACATCAAATCAGTTATTTTTAATATGGTCAAAGAATCAGTAGAAACCATGTTTTTTTGTTGTTTGTTTGTTTTTTGGTGCTGGGGATTGAACCCACGGCCTTGTGTTTGCGAGGCAAGACATCTACCAACTGAGCTATATCCCCAACCCCAGAAACCATGTTTAAAAAACTAAAAAGAAAGTTTGATGACAATATTCATCAAATATAGGTTATTTTTAAGAGAGTCACCTGGAGTTGAAGAGTATACCTGAAATGGAAAGTTCACTAGAGGGGGACAATAGTAGGTCTGAGCTGGCATAAGGAAGGACCAGTGAACTTGAAAATAGATGAGCTGAGATGATGCAACCTGAAAAATGCATACAAGAAAGATCAAAGAAATACGAACAGAAACTCAGAAAAATATGGGACACCATTAAGTGCAACAAAAACACATAATAGGAATCTCAGAAGAAAAGAGAAGATGACAGAAAAAATATACAATACATCCAAAACTTGCCAGATTTGATGAAAACACATGAATCTATATATCCAAGAACTTCACAGAAGGATAAGTATAAAAAGTAATCTCTCTCTGAACATATCATAATAAAACTGTCAAAAGATAATGACAAAGTTTGAACCTGGAAAGCAGCAAGATAGAAATGAGTTATGTATAAGGGATCCTCAATAGTATTAAGTGTTGATTTCTCACCAGAAACCACGTAGGTTGAAATATGATTAGATGGCTGACATATTCAAAGTATTGAAGTAAAAATGAAATGTCTGTCAATCCGAATTGCCATATCCAGCAAAAAATATGCTTCAAAAAAATGGAAGACAAATAAAGCCATCACGAGATCCACAAAGATGAGAGAGTGTTGCTAGCAGATTTGGCTTCAGGCTGAATGGAAATGACATCAGATTGCAATTCAAAAACACATAAGTCAGGCATGATGGCACACTCCTGTAATCCCAGCAACTCAGGAGGCTAGGCAGAATGATTGCAAGTTCAAAGCCAGACTCAGCAACTTAGTGAGGCCTAAGCAACTTAGCAAGGCCCTCTCTGAAAATAAGAAAATTAAAAGGGATGTGGCTCAGTGGTTAAGCACCCCTGGCTTCAATCCCTGATACCAAAAACAAAAACAAAAACAACAAAACCAAAAAATCACAACATGAACAAATAAAGAGCATTGTTAAAGTTAACTATGTAAGCAAATATTACAGTATACATATAGTTTTTTCTCTTAACTGATTTAAAAGTTAACTACAAAAAATACAAATAAAATTTAATTACTGGATTCTATTAAAGACATATTATTAGTGACAACAGTAGCAAAAATGTGAGGGGATGAACCTATGTTGGAAAAAATATCTCTATTAGAATTAAGTTGGCTTTAATCTGAAGCTGTTTTAAATTAAGATGCACTTTACAACCCCCAGAACAAAAACAAGGGAAAAACCTCTATAAATATAGTAATGAAAGCAACAAAAATGTCTATAATGGAAAACTATAAAATATATATTGTACACAAAAGAAGAAAGTAATGGAGGAACAGAGGAACAAATCAGACGAGACATTAAAAACAAAAAGCAAAATAACATATGTAAATGTATTCATATCAATAATTGCATTAAGTTAATGAAATCAAATGACAGAGATAGGCCACTTGTACTCAGAATTCTAACAACCCCCAATATTCCTGTCTCTGGCACCCACCCCTTGTATAATCACCTTATGTTCAGTGCACCTATGAACATGGTAGGATATCACTCTCATAATTAGGTTGCTGTGTGGCAAAGATGAAGGAATTTTGCAACTATAAAAGTCCATAATCAGTTGATTCTGAGGCAATAAAAAGAGAGATCATCCTGAGAGGTAATATCAGGGCCTGGCCTATTGGGGATGTTCTTAAAGAGAAAGTCTACTGGTCTTGAATAATTAAGCTATCATGTTGTGAGAGTACCTATGTAGGGAACCCCATGAAAAGAGGACCTCTTAAAGATGGCCTCTAAGAGCTGAGATTAGTCCCTGGAAGTCAGTGAGGAAGAAAATAGGGACTTCAGCTCTATAACTACAAGGGCATAAATTCTGCTTGTGACTAGAGAGCTTGAAAGAAGACCTTGAGCCTCAGATGAGATCCCAGCCAATTCTTTAATTCTGCCCTAGTGAAATCCTGAGCAGAGATCCATGTCAATGAACTGAATGTTTTGTCCCCCCCCCCACCACCGTTCATTCACTGCAACCCTAATCTGAATATGGTGGTACTAAGAGGTGGATCATTTGGTAGGCGATTATGTCATGGGGGTACAGCCAATGTGAATGGGATTAGTGCCTCTACAAAAGGGACTCCAAGGAGCTCTCTTACCTTCTTTCTTCCATGTAAGTACATATTGAGAATTTGGCAGTCTGTAATCTGGAATAGGGCCCTTACCAGAACCACATCATACTGGCACCCTACTCTCAGACTCCCAACCTCCAGAACTGTGATTTCTGTTGTTTAATTTACCTCTGCCATATGGTAAAATGCTTTAGCAGCCTGAACTGACCATAGAAGCTGTGAGACAACACATGGATGTTGTGATATGCTAAGTTTGTGGTAATATGTTATGCAGCAATAGAAAACAAATATAACCTGGAACCTGGTCTTTCTTACATTTAGTCCATATGCTTAACCACTGCATTCTTTAGCAAACTTCAGACACCAGTTGCTTATGTGCCACTAAGACCCAAAGGCTATTTTTTTGTTTGACTTGAAAGATATTTCAAAACATACTTTGTATATTTAAATATCAACATATTTCATATTCAAGTTAAAATTTCTGGCTCCCCCTGAAAAACTGGATGCGATGACGTCACTGGCCCATATTGCTACCTAGCAAGAACTGGTGGGAGGTGAAGAACTCATGTCTTAGGGCCTGAACTCTGTAGTTCACACAGGCCCACTCCACCCAAAGTGATTCATTCATTTAGGTTACCTACATGGCTGCAGTTAGGTTTTTATGTATTTAAGTTCTGATCGACAACTTCAAAGTTGATTAGGGATTGTCTCAGTTTAGTTTCTAGTGTAGTCACTGTTCCTATTAACTCTCTTTCTGATAGACTGCTATGAGAATTTGGATTATGAATCCTTTGAAAATAAATGCCCAGATCAGAATTTGATATTATTTTGCCTTCAGAAGGGAAAATAAATTAAATTTTCAAATAAGCAAAAATAAAATAAAAAGGTATTATGGTTTAAATTAAGTTTGGTAGAGACTGGGAAACTCAACTTTTCACTAAATATCTCATTAGTGCAAGATTTCATTTTGCAAAAAAACAAAAACATTCTTTGGTCTTTGAGGAATAGAAGGTGAAGCCAGCAGTGTGCTTTGTTTTGTTTTCCTTTATTACTGTGAGACAGGAGGGGAAAGCAAGCTCAAGGTCAGTAAAAAGGAAGGCTCCATTGAAGCAGTGCAGAACAAAGCAGGGATGGATGTTAAGTTTTGGACATTGGTAGCAATTAGCATGGATAGAAAGCACTTTTTGGAAAGAGGCATGAGTAATGCCAATTGTGGCCACTCAGACTTTTATTTGTCCTTTTAAAAAACATTCTATTCAAAATAAATAGAAATGACTTGCATGAATTCAGTTTTAACCATGTTCTCAGGATGCAGTTGTAAGGAAGTCTTGCAGAAAAACGAAAATGTGAATGTACATGAAATACTTATATGTGCATGGACATATTATAGCTGACTTAGAATGGAATTGTATATGTATTCAGTTTCAGATCTTGTTTTGAGTTTTAGAACTTGTAAAAGGCTGAAAATATTTCACTATCCATGTTAAATATATTACTATTCTAAAAAGCACGGAGATAGATCTATAAGAGAAAGACCAACATTTCAATGAGAAAATGAACAAAGGGTATTAACAGGAAATTCACAGCACAGAAAAGATCTTCAATCTCAATACTAATCAGGAAAAGTCAAGTCAAAATAATGAGATTACCCATTAGATTTGCAATAAGACTGCTAATATGAAGTATTGGTGAGAGTAAAAGTAAGTGGAAACTTACACATTGCTGATGGGTGTGTGAATTGGAAGCACTCTGAGGGACAACTTGGCAAGAACTATTACATTTTATGAGAAAGTATTTATGCATTACATGTGAAAATAAATTTTATAATAAACTGTTCTCTGTTCCTCCATACACTTCCTCTGGCCTCAGTGATAAGTTCAGGAATATGATCTCAGCTCTGGCCTAAATCAATTAGCACCAAAAGATCACTTGGCCCCAGTGACTGATTCAGGAGTGACTACAAACATAAAGTGGTCTAATATCAAAACTTTTTTTTTTTTGGTACTGGGGGTTGAACCCAGGGGTGTTTAACCACTGAGTCACATCCGCAGCCCTTTTTATTTTTTAATTTGAGTCACAGTTTCACTAAGTGGCTGAGGTTGACTTTGAACTTGCCTAAGTCACTGGGATTACAGGCATGTGCCACCATGCCCAGACCGATCTCAGAACTTTTGCTGGTAATTCTGAGGGGGGCACAGATTTTGCCTTCTGACAAGGAAGGAAACATTGGGAGCAGCTTATAATTTCCTCAATATCACCAAGGACAGTCTGACTCAGAATGGAATCAATGTCAAGAAATCACTGACCTGATGAACCTTGTCTGAAGCCTGCCTTTCTTCTGATCTTGATAGTCACATAAGTCATTAAATTTCCTATTTTGTTTTTGTCTTCTTAAATTTTTGATTTAATTCTTTTAGATGTAGGTGGACACAATACCTTTATGCAGTGCTGAAGATCAAACCCAGGGCCTCATGCATGCTAGGTAAACGCATTACCACTGAGCCACAACCACAGCCCTAAAGTTCCTATTTTGTTTAAACCAGTTTGAGTTTTTCTGTTACCTGCAATTGGAAGCATCTTGACTGATAACAATAATATTTGACCAATCTCAGTGATTGGGGCCTGTA
The DNA here is from genome assembly GCA_020662805.1 of Glaucomys volans. Classification (NCBI taxonomy): domain Eukaryota; kingdom Metazoa; phylum Chordata; class Mammalia; order Rodentia; family Sciuridae; genus Glaucomys; species Glaucomys volans. Next base: position 657,400 of record JAJEJO010048593.1, on the reverse strand, counting down.
ACAGATTCTTATTGTGTGTCTTCCTGTATTTCAGAGGCTGGAAAGCTTAGGCCTCTATTTCCCACATATCCTTGAAACTGGAGTCCTGGATGTGTCTTAAGTTTTTATCAGAACTAGTTCAAGACTTGAATTTGGATGTGAGTTAAGCGGGAGGGAGACAGGACTCAAGGCCAAACATTTGCTGGTGAAAATCATGGCACAGATAGGGAAGTATGGGAAACAAAGTCTATGATAGGGTCTCTAGCACTTGACAGGCAGCAGTCCGATCCTAGCAAGAGTATCTTCTGCCTGTGTGGCCCAGTTCTCTGGTGTGGATTTGAGATCATTATTGGAATCTCCATGGAGATCTTTTTTCTCCAACTCCACCAATATTTCTATAAGCCATTTAAATGCCATAGATCCCTTTATGATGAAATTAGCTAGAGAAGATTCTATTCTTTAAAAATAAGCTAGTTGGATGCAGTGGCACATGCTTGTAATCCCAGTGACTTGGGAGGCTGAGGCAGGAGGATCACAAGTTCAAAGCCAGCCTCAGCTACTTAGTGAGACCATGGCTCACAATAAAAAATAATAAAAAGGGCTGGGGATGTGGTTCAGTGGTTTAGCACCCCTGGGTTCAATCCCAGATACCAAAAACAAACAAACAAATCCTCTAATCATATAGGACCCATTCAAGTCTTTGACACTATGCTCAGGGCTGTGAAAACAAAGGTATATAGCACAAATAAACCAAAAACCCTAAAAAAGTGTGCCTGGCTTTAGACATTCACAATTTCTCCTACCCCTACCATATATATATATATATATATATAATGCTTTTTTTGATATTGGGAATTGAACCCAGGCATGCTTTACCACTGAGCCATATTGTCAGCCCATTTTATTTTATTATTTTGAAACAGAGTCTCACTAAGTTGCTAGGCTGCTCTCAAACTTCTGATCCTCATTCCTCAGCCTCCTAAGCCACTGGAATTACAGGTGTGCACCACAAAGCTCAGCAAAAGTAAGATTTTTAAGTGTCCTGTCTAGGCAAGTCCTAAGCTAGTCTGGTATCCTACAAATTGCTTTTGTATAGTTTTACTATCACTGTCCTTTTGCTTATATTTTTCTCTCAACCCTCAGTAATGGGCTTCTTGATTGAGGGGTGCCCATTATTGTTACCAACAAAGAGAATCATGGAAGTCAAAGGACCCAGTAAGATGCCTCTGAAATTTGAATGTTCCCAAGAATTGATTAGACTCTCAAATTTCAGCTCTGTGTGACTCGAAAAGATGATGCCAAAGAGTAATTTCCAGGAACCATCAATGTAGAGGCCTCAGTAAATGATTCCCACAGACCAATTTTCCCTGCCAGAAACTCAGCATTTGATTATGCTTTCAATTTAGCTTTTGCTTCTTTATACTCCAGGCATGGGTCAGGGCATGCAGTGGAAAATCCATAAATATATCCTAAGAAAATAAATTTTGTACCAGCTCTATATTCTAAGATGATGGGGCTACTCAGAAAACAAATGGCATCAGTTGAACAGGATTTAGCTAACATACCAAACTTAAAATATAGTGGCAAGAAGAAGGAGGGATAACTTTGATGGATAGCCCCAATAAAAGCCCATCGTTCATTTAACATTTGTCAAGTGCCAATCACAAATTGCTGATGATGCAGAAATGAATAAGGAACAATTCTTATCATAAGTAGTTTCATCCAGTTTTGGGAGACACACCATAAATATCTAATTCCAATCCATTTTGATCAGTAAATGTAATCAGAAAATGTTGTGGGAAGGAACTGACAAAGATTGGCCAAACTTTTATCAGGTTTCTGAATTTCTGTTAGGTCCATCTAGTACTTCCTAATAAAATCCAGTTTTAGCAAAGAACTCTGCTGATTTAGTTTGTCAAGAATCCGTCATCCTCAATATTTGACTCTTCTCAATATCTGATGGGGGTTCCTCATTCACCATCTCTCAGGTAATGTATGAAACACTGGCTTGCTTTCAGCAACAATCCTATTAGGTCAGTTTAGTTAGAATCCTCCTTACCCCTGAGGATTAATCTTAATAAAATTTCCATCCACTAACCCCTACACTGCTCCTTGACTATGAATTCTCATTTGCCCATATTGTATCAGAGTTCAGCTTAGTCTCTCTTCCCTACTACAAATTTGTATTGCTGTAGTCCCTATACATAACAAGATGGTCCTGAATAAAGATTACAGTACTGTGCTTTAAAAATACCATTGAAGCTGCATGTGGGGGTGTACTCCTATAATCCCAACAACTTGGGAGGCTGAGGCAGGAAGATCACAAGTTCAAAGCCAGGCTCAGCAATTTAGGGAGGCCCTAAAGAACTTTTCAAGTCCCTGTCTCAAAATAAATATAAAGATAAAAAAAGAACTGAGGATGTGGTTCAGTGGTTAAGTGCCCCTGGGTTCAATCCCTAGTACCAAAACAACCGCCATGAGAAAAACAAACACAAAAACAAAAATATTATTGAATAATTTTTTCTTTAACAGAACCACTAATTCTATGTATAAAAGTCACAAAAAGCAAGAAACATATGGGATTGGGGCCAGACTACCTACCAATATTATGGTATTGTGATGTCATTCATCTAGGGCAATACTAGATTATTGAAGTAGACAAGTGGACAAGTACAAGGGCACTAGCAAAGATTTAATATCAAAAAATAGAAATCAATTTTGCTTTATATACAAATGGGTATATATATATGAATCAGAAATTAGTTAGATTTGATTCCATTGATTTTGTGGCTTAGTATTATTTTATTTTGAATTACATACAAGCTGGGAAGCAGAGGACATACACATAAAATGCATATAACAGAAATGAAGCACTGAAAGTCATTATAAAGTAAACACTATATGACTATCCTTTTTTTTTTTTGTATGAGTCTCCTTTAGGCAAGAAACTAAACTTTGCCTACAGCATCCCAGGAGCACCATCTTGGATGGCCAACTGGTTGAACTTGGACTGTTCTACTTCTACCATGGAAAGTCTCAAATCCCAGGAAGCCTCTCTCTGATGTGTGAAAAACCTGTTTCTTGTGATGGATACGGAAGTTTCAGACAGGCGAGAACAAAACTCATAACACCTTAAGTGGATTTGAAAACAAAGCAGTTCTTAGTGTGAAATGGATATGGCACAGATTATCCACCTACTATAGTTGCTAAGGCTGTTTTTTCTCCTAACTGCTGATATTGACAACCATGATTATTGGTTTGCGATAATGGATCATTCATCACTGTATTGCTTCCACTGGAATTGTGAGCATTAACAGTCTGTCTTTGACTTTTCCTCTGGGTCAGTTGTGATTTGTGTTGAAATAATGCTAGTTTGAAATTGAACATCCTGAATATTGTGAACATGTGTATTAGGTTGCTCAGATTATCATAAGAATAATACAGAATAGGCGGCTGGAAGTCCAAGAACAAAGTGTTGGCAGGTTTGGTTTCTTCTGAGGCCTCCCTCTTTGATTTCCCCTATGGCCACCTTCTCACTGTCTTCATATCATCATTTTCTGTGCTCATATATGTATGATATCTGTGTACCTGAATTTCCTCTTCTTATAAGAACACTGGAAAGATTGGACTAAGGCCCACGCGAATGGCTTTCTTTTAAATGAATCATCTATTTACGGGTCTTTCTCCAAATGCATTTACATTTTGAGGTACTGAATGTTAGTGCTTCACCACATGAATTTAGTGGGGACACAATTTAGGCCATCATATCATGTTTTGTGAGGATTCAGATATTGAAAATGAAAACTGTTTCATATCAATGCCAGAAAAACTGACAACGGCTAGCCTACTGTATTATCTTAATCACATCTGCAACTGGATTAGGGAAATAAGTAACTGAAACAGAACATATACAATATGGAGAAAAAAAGAAATGGGAATTGGGCATGGTGGAGAAGAGAATGTGAAAACACACATGGAAACTGAATGTCACAAGTTGGGGATGAGATCCACAGGTATTCTATATCAATCAAAAGTCTCCCCAAAAGATGTTAATGCTCAGCTCAAAATGGCAACTACTGAAAACACACAAATCTACATCATTATGTTGTTCCTTTGATGGCTCTGTGAATTTGACTAAAGCTGCAGTTCCTGACTCAGTGGTTGCCACTAAAGTGTCCCATAGGGGGAAATCTTTTTTTGGGGGTGGGGGGGTACCACAGATTGAACTCAGGGGCACTCAACCACTGAGCTACATACGCAACCCTATTTTGTATTTTATTTAGAGACAGGATCTCACTGAGTTGCTTAGTGCTTCACCATTGCCAAGACTGGCTTTGAACTCGTGATTCTTCTGCCTCAGCCTCCTTAGCCACTGGGATCATAGGAACGCACCACCGTGCCTGGCCTTCAGGGGGAAATCTTGATAACGGATATGTTGATCCTTTGCAGAGTACACCTGAGTCTGTCAGATCTTACCAATAATCATGGCTTTCTTCAGTAAGTCAAGGGATGAGATACATAGCAGCAAGAAAATTTTTATTTTATAAAATGGAGTTTCATGTTTTCTTCTTGATTTCTATGAAGATTTTAATGAAACTACAGAAAATTTGAAATAATATGAATTGGAATACTTACCTATCTGCATATTAAGTTATGGTACAAATGTAAATTCTGGAAAATTCCATAAAGCCTATAATTTTGGGGGGCAAAATGAATTCTTATTTGGTTAGCTCTGAGAAAATGAAAACTCTATCTCTGAAATATCACATACACCTTGTACGTAACTCTGCTAAAAACTGACATTTGGTTTACATGTAATATTAAAGTTTTCATAATGAAAGTTTTCTGTCACTTTTTCAATTTCTTCAAAACATGCAGAAGCACATAATGAGATTTTTTTTTTACTTTATAGAAATGGAAGGAGATAGCCTTCTTAGACATGTCCTACACTTTGCCTATCACTGTTTCCAGAAAGAGAAAAAAATTGTTAAAATGTCAGCAGGTGATAAAAGAATAATTTGAAAGTGTGGGAAGAACAGAATGTCTTCTCTAATTTGAAAATACATTGAGAATGAGAATGGAGAAAAGAATTACGGTGAAAAAAATTTATCAGCAGTTCTTCTAAAACTAAATACCTTTGAAAATGTCATATGGAGCCCCCCCCAAAAAATGAACTTACTGCCACTGTGCTGTTCTATGTTATGTGTAGGTTACAACAAAAATATTTAGCAAAATGACTCATTTTTGGAAAATAAGATCACTTCAGAAGAAAAAAAGTTACCAGGAAAAGGCAGTGACATTAAACAGGTCTTTCTTGATTTCTTCAATAAAGCTAACTTATTTGGAATGCAACATCAACTTCACAAGTTCAGATTAACTCTGTGCTTTAGAACCATTTTCCACAAGGAAGAGAGGTTTTACCTGTGATAATATCCAAATTGCATGGGGGAATTTAAAAAAGCATGTCAAAGTATAGATAATTTATATGATGAAATTACAGATGCAATAAACCTGGTAGATAGCTCTTTCCCTATCAGGTCTATTATTACTGTACATACAAAGTGGCTGGATATTCTTAGAAGTCTAAAAATCTGCTCTGTTGTTAGTAAGTAAAATCCTAAGTATTTTAAAGCTCAAACTTATTTGTTGAGAGGCATTTCACTTGGTGTCATCACATCAGACTGACACCAGGAATCAGTGTAATGTGGGCCTGATAAGAGCTGAAGTGCAAGTCAGGGTAAATTTTACATTTGATTGCATGAAATTTTACCACTATGTACAAGAAAAACAAATCTTTCTTAAGGGCAACTGGCAGTTCAGAGTTTTATCAGGAAAAAAGAAATACCCAGAAAGGATAAAAATATCCTACTGTGTCATGGGACCAAAAGAAACATGCCATGTTATTTTTAAAATCAAATATTGGTCATATCTATTCAAATAGTTCTATTGCATTTATGCTCTCCTTTAAAATAGTCATATTCATTTTCCTTATAGATACAGAATAATATGATATGGCTTAAAATTTAGTAAGAATATAAAATAAATTGTATCAGGGACAGAAAGATGCATTTAAAACATTGTTGTATTTTTGTCTCATATATAAGTTAATTAGTCTTATTATTAATTACTACTAATTACCAGTGTTAATTAGTCCTATCATTATTTCATTTAAATGTAGCAATATGTTCAGAAAAATAAATATTAAATAACATAATTTAAAATAAACACCTATTTTTTATTTTTATGTTATAGTAATAACATTTATTTATTATATATTATATCATTTTGGGTGGTTTCTTGTTTGGTATGACTGTGTCTGGGTTGGCTCTGTAAAACTCTTCATCCAAACCATCACACTACTCCCCCCTGCACTATAACCTTCTCTCTCTCTCTCTCTCTCTCTCTCTCTCTCTCTTTTTTGGCACCAGGGAATGAATCCAGGGGCACTCTACCACTGAGCCACATCCCCAGCCCTTTTTATTTTTTGTTCTGAGTCAGGGTGTTGCTAAGTTGCTTACGGTCTCTCCAAGTTGCTGAGGCTGGCTTTGAACTTGTGATCCATTTGCTTTGGCCTCCTGAGCCTCAGGATTACAGGCATGTGCCACTGCTGCTGGCACTATGACCTTAATACATGATCTTAATTTGACTTTGACCTAGGGTGTGAGGGTGGAGACTGAGATATACATTGAAATTTATCTGTCTAGTAATCTCAGGAGGTGGGTCTATTCCTCTCTCTAGGGAGAGTTCTAGTGGCAAGGGGAAAACCAGGAGCTGGGAATCAAGACTTGCAGCCTTGGATTTTGCTCCTCTCCATCTGAAGTAAGTTTCTGAAATATCTAAGTCTCTAAGTCCACTTTCGTGGACTCCATTCCTATATGATTTAGTGGAGAATCCCTACTTACCCCTGAGAGTAACATGGGCTCAAAACTGCCGGGAACTATTGGGATGGGGCCACTCTCCCTTGTTCTTGATATTTTCCACTTCAAATGATAGTTCTTCTGCTTTAGGGATCACTATATTTTTCTTTGACAAATCTGGAGTGGGATAAGAGATTTTTACTCCTGAAAAATCGAAGTTTCCATTATTCAAGGAGCCAAATGTTTGTATAGGTTTGCCTGCAAGGGGTGGGAGGGACACGGTGAATAAAATTGATGATTAATTAGGATCTAGTTTATTCCTGCTAAGAGGACTCAGGTTAACTAATAGAATAAGAACTTAGTTTTCTGGGTTCTGCTTACAGGAGGGAAATAGATACCAACTTTGGAGAAAACCCACAATGCCTTCGAACCAAGAACCAAAACATGGCTGTGGATTCAAAGAGGAAGCCGTTCCTTGCTGGCACTTCTTCCCTCCAAACTACTACTTTTGCTCCATAGAAAAGGGAAAATTGATATTTTTGATGTCCTGTTGTCCAGGAATTATCCTTTCCTCAGTTCTCTGTGGCAGACTGTGAAGTGGAGAATACAGTGGCATCAGGGAAGCCAGGAGACTGAGCTTTTCACAAACTCACTCACTCCCTACTTAGCCCCACCTGTTCCTTGCCTTGCCAAGAGGCACATCTGCAAAACGGGGTTGACAATACATACCTCATTGGGCTTTCTTGAGGATTCACTGCAAGCATATGTGAAGTGCTCACACATCAGCTGCCCAATGCCTGTGGGCTGTGAGGGAATCAACAGCTGCCAGGACTAGGCCCTTGAATGCCAAGGCCTTTGCCCTTCTTTCTATTCACAATGAACATAACACATTAACAGTTACCACTATGTATGTATGTGTATGTGTTTATATATATATGAATATGTATATATGTATATATAAACACATGGTAACTCTTCCAAAAATCTTAGAAGTTTAGGATTTCTCACTTATGAGATATCTTTAATTTGGTGGAACCTGAGACAGGGAAATGAAATAACCTTCCTGGAACCACACAACTAATAAGTGATGAACTTATTGTTTGAACCCAGTATTCTGACTGCCATATTTGTTCTCTTGGCTAAATATACTCCCAAATCTTGCCATCTTGCCCATATGTACAGTTAACTCCTAGGATGTGGCAGTATGTCAGGTCCCCACCTTAAGAAAGGGAGGATTATAGAGTGCCCAATGGCCCCACTTTGCCATGCTGACTCTGCCTAAGCCAAACAAGCTTAGCTCCACCCCACCACTGCCCATCCCCTGGGCCACAGTTAAGTTTAGTGCCCTGCACCTGCCCATAAGGAGAGAAATCCACTAAATTATATAAAAAAGTGTAGAAGGAGTAAAGTTATGGCTGAAGCTAATGAGTCCCAAGAATGACAAGATTATCCCTTGTGGGTACAAGTCACTTCATGTGGGGTGCCAGCAATCCACCCTCTGGTGTTTTAATTTTCCTCACCTGAGAAATGGACACTGGGGAATAGATAAAGATTCAAGTGCCAGAGGCAACCTGCAGCACTAAAATGGCTTTGGTCCCAGTGGCACATTCAAAGGAGTTGCACCACTTTGCCCTCTTTCCTCAGTAGGCCCCAGAGCTAGTTGTTCCTGGCCCTTGGCCATATCCATCCTGCAGGCAGGTGAGTCTTTGCTGTAATAGTGGTAATACTGGGACTGGTAATACTGCTGGCAGCCTGGCCAGGGCTTGAGTGCTGGGTATGGGTCTGAGTGGGCCCATGAGGGTTGCTTCACAACCCTCAGAATGAACTCTAGGCCTAGCAGAGTGATATACTCTCCCTTGGCCTACACATCCTTCTACCCACACAGGCAGGGGGAAATTAGCCTAAGAGAAGTTAAATCTTTCCTGTATAGTGTGGGGTGGTGGCACTATTGCTCCAACATGAGGAGCTAAGACTACCAAGCAAGGATCGAAGGAGGCTCTCCTCAGAAAAAGCACCATCTTACAAAGTCTGTACAAAGCCAAATAATTTTCAATAACTACTTAGAGGAACATTTCTAGCCAGTTAGATATATTTAGCTTCCTGTTAGCCTGGGAATCTCTCCATGGGCTGCCAAAATTTTTGAAGGTCCAGAAACCACATTGGGTCTTTAATTCATACCTACAGCTCTTTCTGCTTGAAACTGTTTCCTGCCTTTTTATATTATCATCTCCACAGCAAGACCTGCTTTGCTCATTTTCCTCCCAGATGTAGATCCTACTCAAATAATGGGGCAAAGAATAAAGAGTTTGTGCCTAGAATATATAAGGAAGTTTTACAACTGAATAATAAGATAGCTAAGCCAATTAAAACATAAACAATGTGAATATACAATTCTCTAAGATATATATTATATATGTGTATATATATATATACATATACACACACACACATATATATGTTTGTGCATGTGTGTGTGTGTGTGTGTGTGTGTATAGCCAGACACCGTGGCACATGCCTGTAATCCCAGTGACTCAGAAAGCTGAGGCGGGAAGATCAAGAGCTCAAAGCCAGCCTCACAATTTAGCAAGGCCCTAAGCAACTCAGTGATACCATGTCTCTAAATAAAATATTAAAAGTGCTAGGGATGTGGCTCAGTGCCACTGAGTTCAATCCCTGTTACCAAAAATAAAAATTAAAAATTAAAGAAAGAAAAGAAAAGGAATAAAGAAAGAAAAATACATGTATATGCATGTATGGCCAGCATATGAAAAGATGCTCAGGCATCATTACCCATTGAGGAAATACTGCATATCAAAACCCTTCATATATACTAGGATGGGTAGAATCAAAAAATCAGATAGCAAATACTGATGAGGATGTGGAAACTGGGAATCCTCATATAGAGCTGGTGGAAACCTAAGATGATGCAGCTTCTTTAGGAAATAGCTTGGTAGAGAGAGAGAGAGAGCTACCATATGACCCAGAGATTCCACTGTTATGTATATATCCAAGAAAAATGAAAGTGTATGCCACAAAGAAACATATGCATGAATATTTATAGCAACACTATTCATAATAGTGTTCAAAAGGTAGAAGCAATTCAAATGTCCATCAACAGATGAACAGAAAAACAAATGTGGTATATCTGTATAATGGAAATTACTCAGCTATAAAAAGCAGTGAAGTATTGATACATATGATGTAACAAATGAACCTTGAAAACATGCTAAAATAAGGAAGGTAGTTACAAAATACAGTGTACTATATGATTCCATTCATATAAAAGCTAAAAATGGAGAAATACATGGAGACAGAAATTTCATTATTGGTTATTTAGGATTTGGGGTAGGGATTGGGTAGGAAAATCTTAGCTAAATGTTTTCTTCTTGAGGTAATGAAAAGGTTCTAAAATTGGAGATATGGTTACACTTATCTGTAAAACCTCTGAAGTGTACACGTTCAAAGGACAACTGTATGGTCTGTGAATCTACCTCAACAGAGTTGTATGTTTCAAAAAAGAAATGAGGGACAAAAGAAATAAGAAACAATTTAATGCAAAGAAAAATGAACAACAAAAGGCTGTTCTTCACCCACTGTGTGCATCCATGTGTGCATGTGTGTGTGTGTGAATACACCCACACCCACGTCTACACACCACTCTTCTCACTCTCCTATGGCATTATGTTGTTTTTAGAATGATTTTTTTTAAAAATGTGTGTGTTGAGGAGAGACCTTATTAGCATGGATGTGCTTCTGCTCTTTTATTTGCATATTTCTCCCATATTTAGCTATGACTTGGTAGATTTATAGGATGAATGTATTTCTTTCTGGTGAGGTAACCTACTTCCAGAAAACATAGGAAAATCCCTAAATCTGAAGAGATGGGTCTAAGGAATAAATTCTAAGGAATATTGAAAATACACTCTGACCACACTCTTTGGACTCTGGGGTGGGGAGAAAATATACAAAGGTGTCTACTGTCAGCACAAGCCAAGACTCCTTGATTAAGTATTTATGAGAATAGAAACCTGGAAGGAAGGTCAGACAGTGACAGGAGAGACAACTTCCTGCTAGTGGGGAGAGAGAGAGAGACAGAGAGAGACAGACAGACAGACAGACAGACAGACACACCAGGCAACAGGACATTGAAAGAGCAAGAAATCTCAGTAGATCTCCATCCTTTCGCTGTGTGGATGGACTCCTTCAATAGCAAGTGTTATCAAGTCCCAGCTTTTAGAACAGAACATAGGTATTGAAGGGAGAAGCTTCAGAATATGAACCCTGAAGTCTATAATAACCTTGGTAAATCACTTAACCTCTGAGCCTGGGTTTCCTCATCTGTAAAAGAGGAATAATAATAGTACCTGTCTCTTAGGATTGCTAATGAGATTAAGTGGTATGGAAAGCAATGGGAACAGGGCCTGGTGTAAAGTAGGCCACCAGTGCATAAAATCTATTATTTTCTCCCAATGACTTCAAGTGCAAATGACTGCTGGATTATCCAGGCTGCTGTATACTTTTTTTTTTTTTTGGTACTGGGAATTGAACCCAGGGGCACTCGGCCACTGAGCCACATCCCCAGCCCTATTTTGTATTTTTTTTGTTTAGAGACAGGGTCTCACTGAGTTGCTTAGGGCCTCGTTAAGTTGCTGAGGTTGGCTTTGAACTCGAGATCCTCCTACCTCAGCCTCCCAAGTGCTGGGATTACAGGTGTGGGCCACTGCACCTGGCTAGGCTGCTGTATACTTCTTTGAGGTCAATTCATAAAACCACTTGCCTGGAAGGAATGTTAGAGATCTGTTGTTCTCTTAATTTGATGCACGCGGAAACTAAGACTCAAGGGAGACAAGTGCACTGTGGGAAAGGAACGAGCTTGTGCAAAAAGTAAAAAGTATGAAAGGAAATATGGGATTTAGAGTGACAGCAGTGTCAAATGAGTGAATGTGCATATGTATGTGTTTGAGGGGTGGGAGAAAGGAGGGAGATGTGAGAGGAAGACTTGGATATAAAAGAAGCAAATCCTAGGATATAATGTGCTTTAGTGTCCAAGTCAAGAGTTTGGACTTTACCCAGACCACAACTGTACACTAAGAAAATAATGTCAACCATGCATGAAATTTAAAATTTTCTAGTACCCACATTTAGATATGGTTGAGGGTGTAGCTCAGTGGTAGAGCACTTGCTTATCATGTGATAAGCCATGGGTACAATTCCCACATCAAAAAGAAAAGAAGCAAAATCAACTTTAATTTATCAAAAAATATTATCATTGCAACATGTGATCAATGTAAACGATTATTGACATTTTACATTCTTTTATGAATTGAAATTTGGTGTGTATTTTGCAGTGTGAGCACATCTTAATTTGAACTAGCTAATTTCAAATGCTCAAAGGCCACAAGTAACTAGGGGCTATTGTATTTATCAGTGCAGACCTAGGCAATGGGGAGCCATTGAGGGTTTCAGGCAAGGGTGTGCCATGGGATGATGTGTAGAAACCCCGTAGTTCTGCACTGAGGAGTGGAAAAGGAGAGTGGAGGAAATATGTTAAGTGCTTTTCTTTTTTTCCCCCCTATTCTATCATGCCTCAGTCACCAGGCAGTCCCTCAGTTGGGGTGATGTGGCAGTGGCAAAGAGCAATGAGGAATGAGAAAATACAGAAGGCAAAATTCTGAAGAACTCTCTTTTTTGCACGTATGATTTTGTCAAAAGGAACTCAACTACTATGTGTAATTATAATGCTCTAATAAGAAAAATCATCAAAAAAAGTACCCTCTTCTCTGTACAATGGAGCTGTATCTCTAAAAGGGAGGGACCAACACTTAGTAAGAACCTTTAGGTTTTTGCTGTTGTCCTTCTTGTTCTGGACCCTATCTCCCCTGCCCGGCGCCCCAACTTATCACCTCCCACGTGCTCCAGACAGCATAGACCCGGATGTGGTTTATTTCTGGACCAGATGACCAAAAACGGAAGCTCAAGGAAACGGAAACTTCCGGGAAGATAACGGAAAATGAGAAGCTTAGGAAAGTGAGCGCCAAAAGACTGTTTATGAACACTATGGTTTATCCTAGACCTCTGCTTGCGTTTTCTGATCCTAATTAGCATAACGGAGACTAAGAACTGAATTTAACGGTCCAACAGACCGTTAGTCACGTGAGAAATACTTCAACAGCTCTGCATTTTTTTTTTTCAAACAACTGCCAATGGAAACAGAGGCTTGCAGGAGGGAAAAAAAGTTGTCCGCTGGCAGAATCTTTTTGTGGGATGGAATTGTTCTGTATTCTGATTGGGGTGGTAGTTGCATGAATTTATACATGTTAAAATTCATAGAAATTTAAACTGAAAGAAGGAAAGCCACTGGCCATGGTGGCGCAAGTCTGCAATCCCAGCGGCTCAGGAGGCTGAGGCAGGAGGATCTCGAGTTCAAAGCCAGCCTCAGCAACTTAGCGAGGCCCTAAGCAACTCAGTGAGACCCTGTCTCTAAATAAAATACAAAATAGGGCTGGGGATGTGGCCCAGTGGTGGAGTGCCCCTGGGTTCAATCCCCGGTTCAAAAAAAAAAAAAATTAGAAAAAAAAAAGAAAGAAGGAAAACCAATTTTAGGGAAAAAGAAAAAAATTAGGACTGAGGATATAGCTCAAGGCCCCAAGCATGCACAAGGCCCCTAGGTTCAATCTTTGCACTGAAAAAAAAAGAGCAAGTAAATAAAGGAAGACTAAAAGAAAAAAAATTAAACAATCTAAATGTGAAGACTTTGGAGCTTAACTTTTGAGACTTACGTGTGTTCAACTCTGGGACCACCACTTACTAACTGTGCGTTTCTGTGCTTCAGTTTCCTCACCCATCAAACAGGGACAATCGTGTTTCCTGCCTTCTAAAGGGTTTGGTCTGGCGAAAGTTAAATGAGGTAATACATATACTGTGTACAGAAGAGTGCCTGACACATAGTATATGCTCAGTAAATGTCTTTGTCTAGATTGCTCAATGTAAGGGTCTGGGGTGTGGGAGATAGATGAGAGGACTGAAGAAATAACCCTGTGAATCACTGCTGGGTCTATCTGGGTATTTGTAGCCATAGGAAGAACAACTTTTGTGATCTTACATATTTTTATTAATTTTATTTCTTGATGGACAATATTTGTATATATTTATGTGGTCCAATGTGATGTTTTGATCCATGTATACATTGGGTAATGATCAACTCAATGTCCCTACAGCACAGTAGGATTAATATACTCAACAGTATATTGCTTATCTCAAGGTAGAATAAGAAGTTAAAATGTACTGATCTCAAGTTATTTAACCCAATCTCCATCCTTCCTTTCTCACTTCACTCCTGACCACCTTCCAGTAAAATACTCTTCTTTGCCAGTACCAAACTACTCTTTAAACTGTTCTCACCTTTGACTGGGGATCAAACTCTCTTGGACGTTCTGCAAAACTATTGGCCTGACTCTTAAAAACTGTTAGTGTCATGAAAGAACAGAAAAAAAAGGTAAGGAACTGTTGTAGACTAAAGGCAACTCAAGGGACATCATAGCTAAATGCATTGTATGTATTTTGAATAGAATGGAGGGGAACAGCTATAGAGGCCATTTTTGGGATATTTAAGGAAAATTAATTATGAATTTTTTTGTGGAAGAACATCCTTCTTAGGAGATACACATTGGAGTTTTTAGAGTTGACTATTATGATTTCTGCATTAACTTTCAATTGATTTGGCAAAATAATAATTATTATTATTTTACAGAATAATAATTAGATATACACACAGTTTTAGTAAGTTGTGCAATAGATTAGATAGACAAATAGGTAGATAAAACCAGAAGCAAAATATTTGCAATTGGTAAAGCTGGATGAAGGGTGTGGTTACTCATTGTACTAGTCTTAACAACTTTTCTGTAGTTTGTTGTTGTTGTTGTTGTTGTTGTTTTGGGTACCAGGGATTGAACCCAGGGACACTTAACCACTGAGCCACATCCCCAGTCCTTTTTTTAATATTTTATTTTGTGACAGAGTCTCCCTGAATTGCTTAGGACCTTGCTAAGTTGCTGAGGCTGGCTTTGAAATCTAGATCCTCCTGCCTCAGACTCCCAAGTGGCTGGGATTACAGGCATGTGCCACCACACCCAGTTTTACTGTAGGTTTTGATTTCTTCAAAATAGAAAGGGGTAATAGAATATTATTTGGAGAAGATTTTTCAAATTACATGTGCCTGTGTTGCGGCCCCAAACTAAGGAGTTGAGGTTTCCCTGGAGGAAAGAGGAGCTAGGAAGCTTCATTTAATTAATTAAGCAATTATTTTTTAGTTGATGCATTATAATTTTACATAATAGTGGGATTCATTGTGATATATATTTATATATGCACAGCACAGAATTTGGTCTGTTCCATTTCCTCATAACCCTACTTACCCTCCCCTCCTCCTGCCTCTCTTCTATTTTCATGAGGTCCCATTTCTTTCCTTTCCTCTCTCTAGGGAAGATGCTTTTTAAAAGTTCTAGGACCTAGCCAAGTACAGTGGTGCACCCCTGTAATCCCAATAGCTTGGGAGGCTGAGGCAGGAGGATTATGATTTTAAAGCCAGCCTCAGAAACTTGGCAAGGCCCTAAGAAACTCAGTGAGACCCTGTCTCAAAATAAAATATAAAAAAGGGCTGGGGATGTGGCTCATTGGTCAAGCACCTGTGGGTTCAATCCTCAGTACCCCCACCAAAAAAAGTTCCAGGACTGTAGTGAAGAAGCACAACTGGGAGAACTTCATCTTGCACCCTCCTGAGCCTCCTCTGGTTCTTGTCATCCATTAGGACCCAAACCCTGGCACTAATTTTTTATTTCTTATTTTGATAATGTCCCATCTGGTTCCCAACCCTCTGGATGCAACTAGGGAATGGGAGTGATCCAAGCTGAGGTTAGATCTTGGGGCACTCTATCATTTATCAGATGGGCAGAGAAAGGGTTCCATGAAAGAGACTGAGAATGAAAGAAGAGCCAGAGAAGTAGAATGGAGGGTGTGTGTACTCAAGAGTACCCCAAGAGTGAACTCAAAGGGAAATGGAGAGAGATGACAGGTCATTCTAAGTGTGCCTGGTTAGAGGTTTCTTGGGGAAGAGTAGAACTATATGCTCTGTTTGTTCAGAAGTGGACCATTTGGTGCCAGAGATTTTCCTGGAAAGCTCCTTCTTCCCTCCAGCAGATAAATCTGTACCAGAGGACTGGCTGATGCAGACACCGGAAATCACTGACAGGAGAAATTCCTTTTCCAAAAGCCAGGACACTGCGATCCAGATACTATCAAACTCCCATCCAAGGGGAAGCTTAGCAGGTGAAGGTGTTTGCTTTTGCTTGCCCACGGCTGTCAAGTTCAGGGACAGTATTTAGAGATTCTAGGAGGTATTGTGTGAAACCACTTCATGGTTAGAGAAAATACATGCATTTGTTATCTGGTGTGGGCAAAAATATGGAGTCTGGAGTCTACTGTTTCTAGCAATGGGAGTGAGAGAAAGTGTAGGCACAGGAAAGAATGGTGAAAACCTGCCAAAAAAAACCCGTTCACCAATTGTGACCATCACAGCAGGGATTTTCCAACCAGTTCTAGAACACACATTTTATTTACCTACCCTACTTGTCTCCCAGGAGGTGTATTGTCCCAGGTGTGGAGAAATTCTTTCAACCTTCAGTAAAATCCAGGGATCCTGGCATTTTAAGAAAGAAAAATGAAGGTAAGAAGCAATAAACAGGGAAAAGAAACAAAGGAAGAATAGCTACTCAGCACACTGCTCCCTCCAATCCATCCTTATCACAGCAGACCAAGTAAGCATTCCAGAACACAAATCTTGCTCTGAAACTGTGGGGCTCAAAACCTTCAAATGGTCTCTCCTTGACCTTAAGGAGGAGTTCAGATTTTATATATTTATTTATATGCATTTACTTAGGTTCTAGGGATTGAAACCAGAGGGGCTTTACCACTGAGCCATATCCCCAGCCCTTTTTAAACATTTTTGAGACAGGTTACAGGTTGTTTAGGGCCTTGCTAAATTGCTGAGGCTGGCTGTCCTCCTGCCTCAGCCTCCTGAGTCTCTGGGATTACAGGTGTGTGCCATCACACAAAGCTCAGATTTTTAAAAATTATATAAAGGCCATTCACAATCTGATGCTACCTGACTTTTTTAGCTTAGTCTCCCCAATGCTTCCCCTTCACATACCCTATGTCTCCCCAATTCCTAAATAAGTCATACTTTATTCACCTCTGAACTTTCCACAATGCATGGTCACCCATCAGCCACTCAGTTCAAGTGTGGTAGTTGAGTACAGATTCCAGAATCTTTCTGCCTGTGCTTAATCCTGGATGTGGGTGAACTGATCCTCTCTGCATTCGTTTCCTCAGTTGCAAAATGGGGTTACAGACAGGGGTGCTGTAACAGAGCATCTGTGAAAAGAGCCTAGAACAGGGCCTGGCAAAAAGACAACACACAGGGCATGCTTGCTATTATTCAATAACATTGATGGGCTGACTGCCTGGTGGGGGGGGGGTCCTTTATATCTACTTATTACCAGCTATTTACAGTGTAGGGGAAAAACAGGCTGGAATCATGTGAGGCTGAAGCTGTGTGAGCAGGAAGGAACAACTTACGGTTTCCCTCCCTTCAAACTTTCCTCAGCCTGACTACCTTCAGATATTACCCCCAATTTAAATCTTCACCCATCTTAAAGGCTCTGGAAAGAGAGGAGAAAGTACAAAATTTCCAACCTAAGGCTAACATTCAAACTTTAGGCATAGACAACACTCCTACTAACTGTAAACACTGGAATAATTTCATACTCATTGGCAAATGCCCTGAGTAGCATTAAGTGTTCCATAACTTCTCCATCCCCTCTACCCCACATGTTCTGAGTCTTGGGGACACTCAAATACCAACCTGGTTGGATATCACCAGAGACTGCTTTTGTCCTGATCAGAGGGCACGTGTGTCAGCCTGTTTTAGTTGTTCTCTCTCTCTGGTTCCCCCCAACCCCCCACCACAATGAGCAGCCCTAAACCCTTGAGAGAATGTGAACTCTTTGTGCTGTGAGCATGCATTTTGAACATGATCTCTTTTTGCACTTGGGGATAATTGCCAGCTCTGAGTTCCAGGAACTGTGTCTGCTTGCTTTGGGGGATGCCTGTTGCCTTGGGGTAACTTTCCAACTTCTTCTGGGCCATGGTCCTCTGCCTGCAATGGCCTTTGAAAACCCCTGCCTGTCCCCCAGGCTGGCTTCCTTCCAGTCAACCATCTACCTCACCTAGAGGTTCCAGTTGCTTCCTAGATGTGTGTAATCTATTTGTGTTATGTACCATGCCAGAACTTATCTTGATATATTACATTATCGACAAGGTCTTGGCATTCCATGAAGCAGTAAAGAGAGGAAGCTTTGGAGCCTGATTGTGTTTTGTATTCAACTTTACCACTTCCTGTGTGACTGTGGAAAAGTCACTCAGCCTTTCTGGGCTACAGTAGCTCATCTACAAAATAGGATAACACTGGCAACTATTTCATAAGGTTGTTGGGAGGATTAAATGAATCATAGTGAAAACCACCGGGAAGAATGCTTGGCCCATAGTAAAATATTTACAAATGTTAGATATTATTATTATTATTGTTGTTGTTGTTGTTGTTGTAGCTTTAGTGGGCACACTTAGGCATTATTCTCAAACCTTTTCAGGATAATTAACTCCTTTATTTTGGCACCAGGGATTGAACCCAGTGGTACTTACAGTGGGCCATATCCCCAGACATTTTTTATATTTTATTTAGAGACAGGGTCTCACTGAGTTGCTTTGGGCCTCACTAAGTTGCTGAGGATGGCTTTGAACTTGCAATCCTCCTGCCTCAGCCTCCGAAGCCACTGGGAGTGCCACAGTGTGTGCCACAGTGCCCAGCCACTACAATTAACTCTTGATGTACATGACATTTACCAGATAAGTAGATATGAAAGATATGGATTAGCATCCCACTTGTTGAGGTGGGGAAACTAACACTAGGCTATAGTAAGTGAGGTTGCCATGTTTAATGACAAATTTTCTGATTCCCGTTCAATGTTATTTTTTTCTCTGGGAAAATTGAGATAGGTAGATCATCACCTATTCAATAAGCAATTGTTGAACAACTACTCTGTGCCAGATATTGTGCTGGACTCTGAGAGTACAGCAGTGGGCAATACAGACAGGCCTGTATGCTCTGGAAATTACCATTGTAGTGCAAGTAAATTATAATAAATAGGATATATCAGTCAGTGTGATAAAAATAAAACAGGATGGTGTGATTAAAAGTAACTGAGGGGGATAATGTAATAAAGGAAAGCTTTTCAAGGAGTCAACTGTCCTGAAAAGAAGGAGTTGAGCTGGAGACCTTATCTTGGATATGCAATTGGGACCTTGGAGGGAAGTTTTTATAAAGAGGAGGCACCCAGAAACAATGGAAGGACCAAGAAGGAGGGTTGCAAGGTGCGGGTGGTTCAGAGTCCAAAGAAAGATGCTAAATTGGAGACTTTCTGGAAAGAGGCAGGAGAGCAAATAAATTTGTGAACAGTGGAAGGGAATTTCATTTTTCTCTACATTTATTTATTAAGTTTATACATTTTTTGGTGCTGGGAATTGAACTCAGGGCCTTGCACATCCTAGGCACAATACTTAAACCTGAGCTATACCTCCAGCCTTAAAAAAATATTATAAACCAACTTTATTGAGATATAATTTAGATAGAATAAAATTAACTAATTTAAAGGTACAACTTGATGAGTTTTGAGAAATACATATACCTATTAGGCATCTCCCCTGTGAAAATATATAGAACATTTCTATCACCCTAAAATGTTCCCTTATGACCCTTGAAGTCAATTCCATTCACAAGGTATTGTGCAGAATATCCCTCACTTTGGTTTTGTCTGATGGCTTCTCATGATTCAAATGGGGTTATGGGTTTTGGCAAGAATGATGCACATGTGATAAGACATTATCATCACATCATATCACAAGACGCATGTCAATAAGTCTTTGCTGGTGGTATTAAGATGTACCTAGAGTGTTTCTCCATTATCAAGTTGTTTTTCCCCCTTGCAAGTAATATCTTGGGGAATATACTTGGAAACTATCCCATAAAGATTTAAATTACCATTAAATAAGACCTATGAGTTGAATTAGAGACTGTTTTAGTTTTACCAGTCAGGAGCATGATCTATATTTCTACTTATCAGTTTTCCTTAATTTTTCACATACATGTTTTTTATTTTTGTTCTTTCATAAGCATAGATTGGGATTAGTAAGGAGATAGTGTAATAGAATGGGAAGATTCTAGTATTGACATGAGGCACGTCTGGATTTAAAGCCCAAATTTCCTGCTTACTGGTTGTATGACCTTGTGAAAGGACTTTAAATATAAACTTCTAAATTCTCACCTACAAAAAAAGCAGCTAGTAATCCAGGGTGTGGGAGTGCAGGCCTATAATCCCAGCTACTTGGGATCACAAGTTTAAGGCCAACCTGGGCAATTTAGGGAGACCCTCAGCAAATTAGACCCTGTCTAAAATAAAAATAAATAAATAAAAGGACTGGGAATGTAGCTCGACGGAAGAGCACCCCTGCGTTCAATCCATAGTACCAAAAACAAACAAACAAAAAACACCTCATCAGATTTTTAAAAGAACAAAAGCACCTGATAGTATGTGGTACTACACTTTCAATGAAGGTCTGCCTGGGCGGCTCTAGGAAATAGGAATTCAGTAGGTTCTTTTAGATTTATTTTCTGTTCTGACACTGCAGAGATTGTAGTGCAGGGGAACTGCTGAAAATTTGCATGTCTGAGTCACTGGGGAGAAAGCAGCTGGGATTGTTTTAGTTGATAGCAAATTCTTGTAGTTTGCCAGTATCTTCTGTCTTGTCCCTTTACAAAACTCATTACCTCTGGTATTTGGGGATTATATTTTCATGAATATACAAATACATCATTTGCAAAAGTGACCTTTTTTTCTGGTAATGGGGATGGAACCCATAGGTGCTCTTAAACTGTACTACCTCTCAAGGCCTTTTTCTTTTCTGAATCTAAGTTCTCTAAGTTTCTTACTAAGTTGCTCAGGCTGGCCTCTGATTTGCCATCCTCCTGCCTCAAGCCTCCTGAGTTGCAGGGATTACAGAAATGTGCCACCACATCTGCCTGGCATTTTTATTTCTACCTCTCCTATATTTTCACTTATTTTTCTTCTTTCATTATTAGAACAATTTTAAGGTAGAGTTTTAACAGGGACAATTTGTATGGGATTTACCTAAGAAGAGCTTTTCTTAGGAAAGATGTCTTATGTTTTTTTGTTTTGTTTTGGTACCAGGGATTGAACTCAGGGGCACTCAGCCACTGAGCCACATCCCTATTTTGTATTTTGTTTAGAGACAGGGTCTAACTGAGATGCTTAGGGCCTCACTAAGTTGCTGAGGTTGGCTTTGAACTCGTGATCCTCTTGCCTCAACCTCCCAAGTGCTGGGATTACAGGTGTGCGCCACCGCACCCAATGTCTTCTTATGCTTAAAAAGAAAGAAAACACTGAAACACTCCCCTGACATTTTAAGGCTTAGGTAAAACTTTGCTTTCTTTGTTTGGTTTTTCCTTTGCTTCAAATTTTATTTCCTGGACTGGGGTTGTAGCTCATTGGTAGAGCACTTGCCTAGCCTACATGAGGCAGTGGGTTTGATCCACAACACCACATAAAAATAAAATAAAGGTATGGTGTCCATCTGCAACTAAAAATATTTTTTAAAAATTATTTCCTGGCTTCCAAACTTGTTATTCATTCCCTTCGTAAGTTTTTTTTTTTTTTTAATGCATGGATGGCAGAGTTTCTTTTTTGTAATGATATAGGCAGGCTTTCAGGGCAACATATTCTGTAAAATTCTGCCTTGGCAGCCTCCCATTGCTACTATTATAAGTCTTACCAGTGTTTCCTTTTGCCACATGCTCCATATTGTGGCTTGGTATGGCACTTTTACTAATCTGTGTTACAACTTTTTTTTTCCCTGTGGTGTTGAGGATGGAATTCAGGGCCTCACACATGCTAGCCAAGACCCTACCATTGAGCTACATCCCTATCCCTAAAACTTTATTTTGTTCATTGTGGGGGTTTTGGCATTTATTTTGAATTTAAAATAATGTGTTGAAATATTTTATACGGCAGTGGGTTTTGGCCCCCGAAGCCCAAGATACCTCCCTTTCCTTACCCCACTCTAATTCTGGCTCTATGATGACCTCCCAGAGTAGTTCTTCTCACAATTTCCTTCTGAAATGGAGGCCTGATATCTGAGAGTCTGAAACTGTCAAGAGACATCAAGCCAATTGTATTGCCTGCCAGGAGAGAGTCGTGTTTCTCCTGTGTTTCTGCTCCTGCTGTCCCTTTCCTATTATATGTAGGGGTCTCAGTTCAGTTTAAGTCCTTGTCCATTTCCAACTGCTGGCATTGAGCATGGCCACATTGCCACTGGGGTGCCTAGGATTGCATCTCATTTACAGAGGTTAAAGGTCAGGTCTCACTCTCCAGGAATATACCCCAAGGACCATTGAGCTCCTCCAGACCCTTGTCAGGGGCCTTGTAGCCCAAAGCATTCCTTTCTCTTCTGGAGTCTGTCAGTTAGCTCTGGCAAAAATCAAGTTTCCTCACCCTAAACTTACCTCATCTAACACAAGTTTTCCAGAGAAATTATGGAAAAGAGCCTGTTCTTCTAATCCTCAGATGTCAGAACTGAAGGGTCCTTAGAAAACATCTTGCTCCAACCCCCGCTCACTTAACAGAACATACAACTTCCTTTGCTTTATTTGCACATTCTAAGGAATCCCCAAGGCTGTTTCATAACAAAAATCAGGAGCAAGGTAAGAGCCAAGTTAATCAAGGAAGGAAACTACTATGGGACCCAGCTGTGCTTGGGAAGGACTGAGTCATTAGAAATGCAGCCCTGGCCTCTGGATTTGTTTATTAAGGATTTTCTTCAAGGGCAAAGAAAAGGATCTGTGTTGGCTCAATTCCAAAGCTTTGCACTGGGATAGGGTGGAATTGGAAAGGGTTTGATTAGCTTTCAGCTGGACTGAAGAGTTTGAAAGGTTCTGTTTTGAAGGGACCTGCCTTTTTTTCTGACTGGCCCAGGAATTGTGTGAGGTTGGCAAACTTTACTGTGTGCCTCTTAACTTCTCCAAAAAGTACCTCTCTGGATCCCCTGATCTGAGGAACTTGCTTTCAGTTCTGAAAATCAAGGGAGCACTCCCAACTGTGTTAGGACAGGCTTTGAGAGGTACAGCTTCCTTCATATTTGTAACAAAAGTCCACCCTGCCCATCTCATTGATTCCTGCAGGGAAACAGTCAAAACATTGTGAGAGTAATTTTTAGCTACATTTTACAGATGAGGAAACAGGCTCCAAGTGATAGGACTGCCTAAGGCCTTGCAGCTAGTAAGAGGCAAATCTTTCATGGTTGAATTTAGAGGGACACCATATTCTGTGTTTGTTCTACTAAGCCACAGCACCTCGAGGTGCCAAGGCATGTTATCAGCACACTTGGCAAGCTAACAGGGGGTCACAGGATTGAAATCACTCTTGGTCAATCTGCAATGAACCCTAGCATCACAAATGACTCCTGGGAAGCACAGAACATATCTAGGAACATAGTGCTAATCCCAAAAGGAGCTTTGGGACATTGGAATTCATACAGATTTTTCCATCCAACAGCTTTATGTTCTTAGAAAATTCTTCCTCCAGATTGGTAGAAGAAGATAAGGAAATCTCATTCATTGAAGGAAATTTCTTATCTTTATTCACACATGGGCTCCCATCGTTGTTCTGGATAGTACTTAGTTCCAGGTGCACTAAATACTGGGATGTGTCTGTGGGCAAGGCAGGACAATGTTCATGGGTAACACTTTCTAATTTTTAATTTTTTTTTACTTGTCAATGGGTATTTATTTATGTAGGGGTCTCAGTTCAGCCTAAGTCCTTGTTCATTTCCAACTGCTGGCATTGAGCATGGCCACATTGCCATTGGGGTGCCTAGGATTGCATCTCATTTACAGAGGTTAAAGGTCAGGTTCTCTCTCTCCAGGAATATACCCCAAGGACTATTGAGCTCCTCCAGACCCTTGTCAGGGGCCATTTCCTTCCCTTGCCTTAGATATATTTTATAAAGAAAATGATGACACTTTTTTTGACTTTTTTTAATTCATGTTCTTGCCCAGCCAGGGCACCCTGTGTTTGTACAGTGTAACTGCTCAGGTGTCTTGGGAGGTACAATCATGTATTGTGCAGTTTACTAGCCTGATGGTGGGGTGGCTTCAGCTGGGTTGTAATGCTACTGGGGCGGGGGGGGAGTAAGATGGAGAGGAGTCCGAGGAGTTGTTAGCCTACAGGTTAGCGAGAAGCCAGTCTAGCAGTTGCTTTCTAGCCATGTTACCCACAGCTTCATCCAGTTGTCGTTCCTTGGCAAACTTCATGACCTCCTGAAGAAGATCACCTACGCTGTACCCTTTCTCTGCTGCCTTGGCAGAAACTTCAGGAAGCTGTGGAGAGAGCAGGGATAGCTTGAGTCATCTGATGCTTTTTGGAGGAATGACCTCTGCTAGATAAAGTGAATTCACATCCAGTCCCCATCCCTGCACCTTCCCACCCATGATTCTAGGATTAAACTTGATTCTAGGATTGACATGTGTCACAGATACATGACAGGAGGCTGATGATGTGTCTTTCCTTTTCCTTTGAGCCCTCTCTAATGGCATAGATCAAAATGCTAAAGGTACTTTCTTTTAAAGTGAAGTGCTTCAAACCCAACACTGAAATTGACCATGTTCACTAAATACATCTCAGTAGGTGCTTGACCCTTAAATGAATCTGTACTGATTGCTAGGTTAAGGTTTGGGGTTGCCTTCCTAAAGAAGTATGAGGTAGGGATGGGGTGGGGGAAGGATTGCTCGGGATCAGCTACTGGAATGAAAATAAATTGACTAAGAGTTCGATTTCTCTGGAATCCATCTAACATGGGAAATCAACTGTGGTGTTTGGGGGAGGAAGGAGAAAGAGTGAGAGGATATGTGCATAAGTATGAATGTGGGCCTCCTGACTTCTGCCCATTCTCTCTTCTCTTCTTGTGCTTTGATGGAAACTTACCTTCTCCAGTTGTCCATCATCGTCTCCCATGAAATAGAGCATGGGCACATTAAACTGGGAAGCTGCAATCCACTGCAGGACTGCCTGGAGCTGCTTCTGCAAGTTACTTGTAGAACATTGATTGTTAACAATGACTTCAGGCCCAGGAGATTCTTGACAATTCTGTGACATTGAAGCCTCATAACCACATCTGGAGCCAGCAAAGTTGGGATTGCTTGCCAATGCTGCTTGTTCTTCTAGCTCAGCCAGGGCTGCCCCGTTGTTGCTATACTTGGCCATGATCAGGCATAGCTTCATCACAGATTCAACCAGTTGATCTATGAACTGGCGGTTCATTTGCTTCATCCCACACATAAAGTCCAGTTCTGGATTGTCCTGGCATGGCTCTTCTCTCTCACATTTCTTGGACATGGAAGCCATTTTGCTTCTGGGTTCAGAACGCTTGTTTTCACCATCACATAGGTCATCACAGCTGAAGGAGCTCTCATTAAGCAGTTTCTGAATCAGTGACAGGACGATGTTTGACATATCAAGCTTCTGGGAGTCCAACTGTTGATTTTCCTTCAGACAAGATGGTCCAGGAGCTCCACGAGATTCAAGATGTTTCATTGAGAGTGTTTTTGCACTTTGGCCTCCTCCACACTTTTCATATTGGGCACTCTGAGCCATATAGCCCAATGAAGATCCAGGGCATTCATCTTCAAATGTATCTTTGCCCTTAGCTTGCTGTGTTAAGTGGTATTGGATCAGCATAAGGGCAGATACAATCAGGTCCTTGGCCAGTGAATCAGTGGAAGGGCTGATTCTCTCTCTTTTATTATCATCTTTGCTGGCACATAATTTGCTAGCCATCTTGCCTTGGTTTCCTTGCTTCTGGTTCCACATGGTCAGACTCTCCTTGAGGATATGTTCACTGACTTTCTCTGCACTGGTCAATGGTTTGCAGGGGTCTGGTTTCATTTTGCCTTTGTCCTTTCCTTTCATCTCAGCTTTCATTGCTGAGAATTCAAGGCTCTGATTCTTGCACTTGGGATCATGTGATCCAGCTTTCAAAGAGGCATATGACAGACTCTGAGACTTGGTTTCCCTCTTCTCACCAAGAAGGGCGCTGACCAGACGCTTCAGCATGGCCTCCATGATGTCTGCGGCATTTTGTTTTCCATGGTTGAACAGGTTCCTCTTAACAGCTGAGACAAAATCTGAGTCAGTCATCAGGACTCCAGTTATATTATGCAGGTTTTTCATGCAGGAATCAATCAGATCAGACACGATTTCCCTGGTGTGCTTTAATAACACCCTCTTCAGGACCACACAGGCTGGAATTGGCTTCCCACAGCTGTGCACTTTCAAAGTTTTCATAACAGAGACCATCATGTCAGATGCCACCTGATTTGCATAAACCATGAGCCCCTTGCTGATGGATTCTGCAAATTCTTTACTATCTCTTGGGCACATCTGCTTTTCCCCACTCTTGTTTTTGTTGCATAGTTCGCTGTACAGAAAGGTTTTTCGGCCGTCCTTGCAGTCTTCCCCAGTACCACGCATTTCTGCTGAGGTCAATTCTACAGCTTCATGGGCCATTTCAGAAGCAATCTTGCTTACAGCACTACGGGGACTGTTTTTCCCTTTCTCTGCAGAGGGTGGATACATTAAATGGTGAAGACATTTGCTTCCACCTTCCAGTTTTTCCTTGATTTCTTTACGTGCCATCTGGATTACCAGGGAAGACAGTCGGTTGACATAGAAGGAAAGATCGTCCATGGAACATTCTCCCTCAGGGGAAATAACAGCCCTCTGAGTGCTAGGGGACTTGCCTGGAGGAGTTGAAGGACTTTGATTATTGTTAGTGTTTTTGGCTGCTGCCATTTCTAGACATAGGCTTTGGGGTCTGTTGGCCATGTAATCCATGTTTACATGATCAGCGTAGACACTGTAACAGTTCTCAGAAGGTATTTTGTGATATTCGCCATCTATGTCTCCTACTTTATGTTTACAGCTAGAGGCTGAGGGGCTTAGTGCATGTTGAAAACCCAAGGCATACTTCTGGAGATCATTGAGGAGCCAATTGAGGACACTTATAGGATCAGAAGGAGCTTGTTTGAAAAGGCATACAGATCCCTCCGTCTAAAAAAAGAACAAGACCTATTCTTAAGAATTTGGATAGCCTATTTTTTTATTTAATTTTGATTCATTGTACACAAATGGAGTACAGCTATTGTTTCTCTGGTTGTACACAAAGTAGAGTCACACCATCTGTGAATTCATACATGTACACAGGACAATGATGTCTGTCATTGGATAGGCTATTAATTGCCTTATTTTATTTAGAAGATGTGTCTTCTAAACTGCACCAATTATGGGTTTGATTTTTTTGGAATTTCCATAGGACCATAGCATCCAGTTATATCCATTAACATACATTCAAACAAAAATGGCAACAACCAAAGCTCAGAGGAGATACATTTGTATATTTAACTATACACAAGTGTGTTCAACATGTTTGTCCATTTCCTGAGTTTGTGTCTGACTTAATATGTCAAATATGTATTAATGTAGCTGGGCTTGGTGGCACAGGCCTGCAATCCCAGCCACTTGGGAGGCTGAGGCAGGAGGATCAAAAGTTTGGGACCAGCACCAGCAATTTTTTTTTTTTTTGGTGCTATGGATTGAACCCAGGGGTGCTTTAACCACTGAGCCACATGCCCAGCCCTATTTTGTATTTTATTTAGGGACAGGGTCTAAGTTGCTTAGGGCCTTGCCTTTGCTGAAGCTAGCTTTGAACTCGTGATCCTCCTGCCTCAGCCTCCTGAGCCACTGGGATTACAGGCGTGCGCTACCATGCCTGGCTCAGCACCAGCAAGTTAGTGAGGCTCTAACCAAATTTGTGAGAACCTGTCTCAAAATAAAAAAGGGCTGGAGATGTGGCTCAGTGGTTAGGTGCTCCTGGGTTCAATCCCTGATACAAAAAAATAAAGTGTAAATGTAGCTGGCACAGGTCTGTAATCCCAGTATCTTGAGAGGTTGAGGCAGCAGGACATTCACAAGTTCAACTTGAGCCTCAGCAACTTAGTAAGACCCTGTCTCAACATTAGCATTTTTTAAAAGGACTGAAGATGTAGCTCAGTGGTAAAGCATCCCTGTATTCAATTCCCAGTATACTCTCCCCCCTCCCAAAAAGGGTCAATATATCTGTTGTGTGTGTATATGCAGGTCAATAGAGAAATTCAAGTGTGTGAATGTCTAATAGATGTGAGATTGTGTCAGAGTATTGTTAGTGAGTGAAAATGTGTCAGTGTGTGCATGTGTGTGCATATGCATGATTATATATCATGTATAACAATGTGTTGACATCATTGTTCATTGTACATGTCTACTGTATAAGCTGCCATGTATGTGTTAGTACATTTGTACGTGTCTGTGAATATGATTGTTTATGCTAGTTTATCTCTGAATATAGTGTCAACTTGAGTAATCCACCTGTTTATGATATAAATTCACTATTATGCAACATGCAGTTATAAATGTATTTAGATGAAGTCTAAATTCACATACTAATGCATATGTTCATTAATAAGGAACATATTAATATGCTAATGAATGTGTCCAAATAGAAATATATGTAAATAGGTGATTATAAAACAACTGTGTATGCTAATTGGATATCAGTTCATGTTATATCTATATACTATTATCAGCATTTGACAATGTGTCAGTGTTGCTTATAGTTTGGCATTGGATTATGCATGTGAATAACATTAGTATGTCATTGCATTTATGTCAGTGTGCACATCAATACATACAAGTGTGTTACTGAATATGTATCACTTAGTATATGTTTGTAGGTTTGTATGTCAGTATGATTGTATATGAACATATAGAGCTTTGCATAGATGTGTATATGCCAATACCTGAGTCTGTATGGTCACTGTGTTTTGATCAGGCTTGTATGTCTATTTGTGTGAATGTAAATGTGAATATAGGTGTTTATGTGTCTCACATGTGGCAAGTCACTGCATCTGACTCTGTATACAATTGTATATGTGTTTAAATCTTTTTTTATGAAAAGGTCAATATATTTAATTTTGTTATTCAATGTGTTTGTAAATGTCAACTGTAGCTAGACCTGTGTGTCATTCCTTGGATAAATTATACTTAAATATATAAAAATGTATATGTTGATGTGTGTTTTGCTTCTATACATTCATGTTTGTGTATCTACACTGTTTGATTGTGAATGTCCCTGTTTGGGTATGCATATGCATGTTATGTACACATCTTCAGCTACTGCTGCCCTCTTTGCCCCTCTCCTTTGCTTCATCTCCTCTTTTTTCACTGAATTCCTGGAAATGAGAGGTCATAATAAGGGCAGCTTTCTGAAAATGGGCTAAGTTACAATCAAGGCAGTCTACACTATATGTAGGAAATATGGGCTGCTCACCAGGTATAATTTATTTTCTTTTTTAAGACTCTAAAATGGAGTTGGAGCTCCCCCCCCCCAAAAAAAAGCCTGTTAGAATGTTATGTAACTTGTTTTTCTTCCTTGGGGGTCACTCCCCTCAAAACAAACTAGTCTGGGACCACAAATAAACCTAGAGACACAGAACAGGAAACATTTGACTCCTTCACTAAAACCAATATCCTGTTCCAATACCAGCCGCTGCAGGACTGTAGGAATGTAGGGGTGACTTGTGTGCTCCAAATTCCCTCCTCTCAACTAGGAGCCCAAAAAATACAAAAATATAATATTAAAATATAAAATTAAAAATATAAATTTAAAATTAAAAATATAAATTTAAAAATATAAATTTAAAATATAATATTAAAAATATAAATTTAAAATTCTTACAAAATAAAAGGATTTTGTGTGTGACATTAGCATGCAGGTCTAATTGCTTCTAACTTGAAACTACTCTATAGCATGGGTAATTTCTTAGCCAATAGGGTGGGGACTAGACCCTCAGATTCTTAGTTGTGAATTCTGTTTCATATCCATTTTTCTTCCTTGTTGAATGCTAAGCAATGCAGGACACACAAACCCATTACAAGTCATTATGGAACATGGCAAAGGATGTTGTTTATAAGCCCATATCTTTGTTCAGATAAGAATGGAAAGATTATGTTTGGAGTAGGTACTTTGAAATCAGGAGATGCTATTCTGAGCCTTTATGATGGATGAATATCGTTAAGTATATAGGTGTTGAACTTACCATAGCCTTGAACTTGTCCTGTTTTCTCTAGAATATCACAGTATTCAAATCAATGAATATTTTAGACAATAGTTTCCTTACCATCTCTGAACTAGAGTTCTCAGACTCAATATTGGGCCCTAGGAATTAAGAATTGTGGAATCTCAGAGCCTAACTCTACCTTAGACTGGTCTTGCTTTTCGGTGTCCTTGATCACGATAATCTCCTTTTCTTCCAGACTCTCCAGGTTTAAGTCACCTTCTGAGCTGCAACCAGCAGCACCCTATGGAATTAAAGGGAAAGATCTA
Organism: Glaucomys volans; assembly: GCA_020662805.1. Lineage (NCBI taxonomy): Eukaryota > Metazoa > Chordata > Mammalia > Rodentia > Sciuridae > Glaucomys > Glaucomys volans. The sequence continues at coordinate 626,906 of JAJEJO010048593.1, read as the reverse complement.
TAATGAACAGTCACCTTTTCTTTTTTTGGGGGGGTGGTACCAGGGATTGAACCCAGAGGCACTTAACCACTGAGCCACATCCCCAGCCCTTTTTTTTATTTCATTTAGAGACAGGGTCTCACTGAGTTGCTTAGGGCCTCACTAAGCTGCTAAGACTGACTTTGAACTCACAATCCTCCTGCCTTAGCCTCCCAAGCTGCAGAGATACAAGCATATGCAACTGCATCCGGCAACAGTTGCCTCTTGGGACCTTTTTAAGCTGTCCCCTTAGGTTACCACTTCAAATCAGGAATGTCATATCCCTTTCTATCCTTTTTGTAAGAGAGGTAGGCTTGTAATGCTAGCCAGTCTTTGAAGAATGAGACCAAGTTCTTTCTACAATTCTCTCTATGAAGATGCTACCAGGCCATCAGTCTCAAGAACCATATTCTATTAGTCACCACATTTTTTGACAAGTTTTGTTTAAAAAAATAAGTGGCTTCGAAAATGAGGTCTGGTATCAAGAGTGACAATAAATTCCAAACTGGGGACCTTATGCTCATGAGAATGGTCGCATTTCACTTGAGTTCCCTCCACCTTTCCACCCTCTGCCATAATCTCTCCCTTTACTTGTACTTCACTATCAACCCTTCTTAGCATTTTCCAAACCTCTCCAACTCTGAGCAGAAAATACTCACCTTGGAATCTTTATCTTCCACATTCAGGGTGGACACATCCACAAAGCATATCTGCATCAAATTAGGAGGATGAATTTAGATAAACTAGTGAAAATGCCATAATTTCTCTTTCTTGGAGATGATAACAACACTTACCTCATGGAGTTCTTGTGAGGAATAACTGAGATCTTGCATGTAAAGCTTTTAGCAGAATATGGCACAAAGTAAGTACTCAATGAACATTAATATCGTGACTATTACTATGTAAACGGAATCTTAACACTCCTATATTTCCTAAATGAGAATACCAACCTATCACAAGTCCAAACAACAATAACTACATGTATTAATTGACAAAACTGAGAAGTGGTTTGCCAAACTGACACAAACTCAAAGATGGAAAACTTCATTTCCCTGGTTGCTTGTGTAGGACACATTTTACCACACCAGTATTTCTCAATATGTGACATTTTTACTATTGATGATGTCAAAGATTTTAGGTAGTACATGGACAGACATTTCTGTGTTGAATAGGTGCATTGTACTTGAACCTCAAACCTGTGATATTATGGCTAACATTGCTTAGGGTGCTGGTCATTTTAAAAGTGTAAATCAATTTTAGAACATCATAAAGAACACATATTAAGTAGATAGTATGAGTGGTATTTGAACACTTGATAAAAAAATGTGAGGTACTATGCAAATCACTTGAATTTGGGAAACAGTTAAAACTATTTGAAGTGCTTTTCCCCTTCTGAGAGGTCCTAGTGTAACTTATTGGGAACTAGGCAACATTATGACTTAAGGGGTCTTAGGTAATAGAGGCTGGTTACTAGGCAACTACCATTCCTCCCTCCCACCAAGTTCCTCCGTGGCCTCCCTACCTAGCTCCCTTACTTCACTCATCATCCTTCCCCTCCAGATTCATCCTTGTGTAATGTATATGTGTACTGTCCCCTGAAAGACCTTACTGTGCTAGGGTGCTTGGAGAAGTCACAGCATTAACTTCCATGAGTTTATCTTGGGTTCCAGTGAATCTAAACCCACGTGCCAATATTTTTTTCTGCTCCCTGGTGGGAGTAGTTTTTTATCTTACCACTTTCCGGTCCTGATCTTTACGTCCTGTTGGGCTGTAGAGATCTACCTTGCAGACACCCCTGCGGCTGTGTAGCCAGTCAATATCATCAGACATCTGGAAAGGGAAATAAAATAAATATGAGATGCTTAGTTTTTAGAAACAGGGTCAGTTTGTTCAGAATCTCTACAAAGGGTCCTGAAACACATCTCCATTTCAGAGAGGTTTAGTTTAGGAATTGAGGGGAGGGAGGGTGAGCAGTGGGGAAGAATCAAGTGTAATTTTATTTTAGAAAGAAAAAATAATACGTTAGCTTCCTTGAACACCCCACCACTCCTCCTAACCTAGTCTGGAGTTAAATATAAGAGAAAATGGCAGAAGACAGTGGTGGATATTTTTCTATGTAAAACCAGTTAAGAACTCAGTAGACTTGGTATCTGGGGCTTGAATTTGATTTGTTTTTAAAAGTTCAAGAGAAAGCTTCCTTCAGAATTTAGACCTCCTTTTTCCTTTAGCTCTTCAAAGGCCACGGAGGAACTTCAAAATCAGTTTCACATTCTCTTCTTCCCTTCTTCTCTCTCCCTTCCCTTCTCTTCCCTCCCTCACTTTCCCCCTCCCTCCCTTTCCTTCCCCTCTTATCTCCTTTGCTCTTCCCTCCCTTCCCTCTCCTCCCTCCCTTCCCTCTCCTCCCTCCCTTCCCTCTCCTCCCTCCCTCCCCCTCTGTCTTCCCCCCCCCCTTTCCTCTTTCCCTATTTTCCTTCCTTTCCTCTCTTTTCCCCTCTGTCCCAAATATTTTTTGTAATAGCTATTCTGTAATGGGTATCCTTTCACATGGTACTATGTTTCTACCCCTTACCATCATGGTCAAACTTCCGAGATCTTGAACTCTCCCTTGGAGAATCACTACGAAACCTTGAAAAAGTTATTGAAAAGGACTTCCCACACCCTTGGAAGAGGAAGTTTCTTTCTCTTATTCAAGAGAAGAAGGCAGAGAGATTCCTCATGTGATTTGGATACACATTCAGACCAAATTCTAAAAAAAAAAACAGTAAAAAATAAAATTTATTAACTCATTACCTTGATATGTAAGACTTCTTGGACCTTTGGCCGAAAATGTGCCACCCCGAAGGGAGATGTGCCCCTTTAGATGGAACTGGGCAGTGCCAAGTTCTTGGGCACCTGCACCTGGCTGCCACCCCCGGTCAGCTGTTGGACCAGACTGAAGGGCCAGGCTTTTTCCTGCTGGTTTTGACCCTAGGTATGACATCAGGGTTTATTAGGTCACAATACCTGATGCTATAGTAACCTAAGTAAAGGCATGGTACACTGGCAAACTCAGTAACCTTTAAACATCAAACCCACACCAGGCTTCCTACTGTTGGAAAAAATATTTTTCATTATCTCTGGAAGGGTACACATATTTCTCTCATGTTTTCTCCAGTTCACAGCCCTTAAAGTCCCCTGTCTCTTTCCTTATTAGACTTCCAGAATAATCTTACCACATTAGTTACCAATTTGGTGGAGGACTTCAGTTTTCACATATGGAATCATCACTGGCCTTTAAAACAGAGGGTTTTTTTCACATTTTAGCTTATTTCTCTTTGACTTCCTTACTAGAGAATTAGAGTTATGTGGCAAAAGATCTTTTGATTTATGTTGAAATAGAAATGTTGACCAAAGGCTTTTCTGAGTATCCCAAAGAAAAATTATGTAAACAAAGTTGGAAGCTAATTTAGCAGCTTCTGTGGTTTCACCTCCCCCTTTAAGATTCCCTCTTAGCTAATCAAAAGTAGTCAGAAGAGCTGGGTGTGGGGATACATACCTGTGATCCCAGTAACTCTGGAGGATGAGGTAGGAGGATCTAAGATTGAGGCTGGTCTCACCAACTTAGTGAGGCCCTCTCTCAGAATGAAAATAGAAATAACTTGAGATTCAGCTCAGTGGTAAAATACCCCTGGGGCTCAATCCCCAGTACCAAGAAAAGAAATAAAAAGTCAGAAGATGCCCCTACCTTTGTTTTATGAGAGTAGGCTATTGTGTAGGATCTTTGGATGATATTTTCTTGTTGGTTTAGATGTTATGATGACTCTTCCACTGAGCTTCAAGATGTTACGTCTTTCCTCAACCCTCCATACTCTCCTAAAGCCTTAACTGCCAGCTGGTACTAGAGCTTCAACTTCATGACATGGTGGTTTCTATAGTGAACGGTGACAACATAAAGTCACAGCTTTATTCTTAGGATTCTAGGCCCTTTGTTGTCTAGCAAGCTCTGACCTTCCCCATGAGACTTAAGTAACCCACAGGATCAACCTTTCATGAACTCCTCAAGCCATAAAAAATTCAAGACCCACTTATTGTTTCAAATTCTGGCCAGTGCTGATTGCTGTTTACAGTATTTTTTAGAAAATTATTCAATATACCTTGAGATATTTTCTGGTTAGCCCCAGTTTGAAAATATTAGTCCCCACAAATGACTCTTATCCATGCCCAAGCCACATCTTATCATTCCTTGTCTTTAACCAGATGTTCCCACTTTCACCTCGTGCATGTGAATAAAGTAGAGCTTCATATTCTTGGTTCTACCTCCATTTCTTCTTTTCCCTGTTACCCCTAAGATTTAATTTCTTCACCCTGCTCCACAGTTTTGATCCTGTTATTTTATGGTGATAAAGTGAAATATAGCCAGATATTTTTTAATTAATTAATTAATTAATTAATTAATTTTTTAACCAGGTATTTCATAAAGGAGACAAGACAGATTTCATTCAGGCTATCACAGTAGAGGAGAGAGACTTCAGATGAACTGAGTTCAACACATTGAAACAAAAGGCAGTGTGATAAAAGAAAAGTACTGAGGGGCATTTGGGGGTGAGGTTGGCCAATATGATAGGGCATCTGTGTTTTTTACCTGGTGCTAATCAGTTAGGTTCCTACCCTTCCATAGAGTCTGGCAGACATGAGCCTTATCTTAATTGATGATTATATTTCAAAGGGATTGCTCCCAGGGTTGAGAGAGACATTCCTGGGTTATGGCAGATAACATTTCAAAGAGACAAAGAAAGGATTTATAATTTCAAATTTCTGAAGTACATGTTCTAGGGAAAGAGAGTCAGGGCCTGCAGTAGGTTTTGGCTCCAGCCAAGACAGTAAATGCTTTTGTCACTATAGAGCTTTCTCAGGTAGGCATTTTAAGGGGGCTAGGGTCATCATTTTAGGGACATGGCCTTGAGCTTATAGAAACTATGCCAGTGTTGTTCAAGTCTCTTAGTAAGTGTTTGCTGGGGACGGGGAGTAGTGGTGAAATTGCTTGTGATGATGGTTGTAATTCTTATAGGTCAACGTTGAGGCCTAGCTGAGAATAGGGCTCAAAGGAGCCTGATTAAAGTTTAGTCAGGAAGAGAGTCTTTATCAATGGTGACAAGCTAAAATTCAAAGTATAAGACTGTTTTTCCTTTGCCAATCTTTTTTCAAGGGGCAAGTTTTTTCAAAAAATTATTTAAATTTGTTTTTAATTTACAAAAAAAGCATAAAAATTACACTTATTTACAGGGTACCATGCGATGTTTCATTGTATTTACACATTAGATAAAGCTTAAATCAGGTTAAACAGAACTTTTTCCTCAAACATTTGTTATTTATTTAGGGGAAAAACATTCAAACTCCTTTTCTCTGTTTTTCTGAAATGCACCGCATATTATTGTTATCCATAGTCACTCTCCTATGCAATAGCACATCAGAACTTCTGGTCCCCCCCTAACTGTAACTTACTAAACATTGGTAACCACCGTTCTACTCTCAACTTCTATGAGATCAACTTTTTAGATCTGACATATGAGTGAGATAATGTGATGCTTGTCTTTCTGTGCCTGGCTTATTTCACTTAATATAATGGTCTCCAGTTCCATCCATGTCACAAATGACATGGTTTTATATTTTTATGGTTGAATAATATTCCATGGTGTTTATGTACATTTTCTTTTATTCATCAGTCAATGGATGCTTAGATTGTTGACTTTGCTTAGCTGTTGTGAATAGTTCTGCAATGAACTTGGGGGTACAGATGTACTCTTTTGGGGGGGAATACCAGGGATTGTCTAACCACAGAACCACATCCCTAGTCCTTTGTAAACATTTTATTTAGAGACAGGGTTTTGCTAAGTTGCCGAAGCTAGCTTTGAACTTGCCAACCTCCTGCCTCAGCCGCCAGAGCTACTGAGATTACAGGCATGCACCTCCCCTTTGGGTTTAGAGGTACCTTTGACATACCTATTTCATTTCTTTTGGCTATATACCCATTAGTGGGAGTGCTGGATCATATGGCAGTTCTATTTTTAATTTTTGGAGCAATCTATATATTGCTTTCATCAATGCCTGTACTAATTTACATTCCCACCAGCAGTGTGAAAAGGATTCCCTTTTCTTCACATCCTCAGGAGCACTTGTTAATCTTCTGTCATTTTGATAATAACAGTTCTTACTGGAATAAGGTGCTAACTCATGGTGGATTTGATTTGCATTTCCCTGATAATTAGTGATGTTAAACATTTTTTTCATATACCTGCTATCCTTTTGTAAGTCTTCTTTTGAGAAATATCTGTTTTAACAAATGGTGCTGGGAAACTTGGATATTCACATGCAGAAGAACAAGACCCCTGTGTCTTTCCAGTTACAAAAATTAAAATAGACTAAAGTCTTAAATTTAAGACCTGAAATCATGAAACTGCTAGAAGAAAACTATAGGGTAAATGCTTTAGAATATTGGAATGGGAAATAATTTTTTAGTAAGACTGCAATAGCATAGAACACAAAAGCAAAAATAAACAGGACTACATCAAACTTAAAACTTTTGTACAGCAAAGGAAACAAGCAACAGAGTAAAGTGACAACGTAAAAAATGGGAAAATATTTGCAAACTCTACATCTGACAGGGATTTAATATCCACATATATAAAGGACTCTAAAGGGAAGATCTTTTAATGATTAAAGACCCAAGTTGCAGTTCCTATGTCTGGCTCTTCTCCGTGGGATAAGAAGCAAAGGAAAAAAATGTTTATGTATTCTCCAAGCACATAACCCATGTCCCTAAGAGATTAAGAAAAAAAGAAGCCAACTCGGTTTCCCAGCCCAGAATGGAACAACCATGACTTGTGCCTGGAAAATGTCTTACCAAACCCCCAAATGACGAAGGGTGAACTATGGATGATTAGAGTGCTGTCCCATGACACCCCAACCCTGTCATCCTGGAGGCTAACCAGGAGCAGACAACAGCAACATTTTAAGGGAAAACAGAGTTTAGGCAGATGTGACTCAATCACAGGTCACAGCACATATACTGCCCTTTCTTTCTCTTAAGCCACTGAGACTCTCAAACTGGCCGATATGGAATATGGGGGACTGAAAGGGGAGAAGGGATGTTCAAAGAGTCCAAATAAGGAATATGCTGTGTTAATGAATAATGTGCGAAAAGTCTGCACCTAGGTTAGCCTTTAAAGAGCCCAATATTGTGTTCAATACAGTAGCCCTGGTCATCTTTTCTAACCAGCATCATTCAATTTCTAACTTTGTTTATCCTACACAAACATCTTCTCTTCCACACAAACTTGTGCATCATAATACAAATAGACATTTTAAATATGCTTTCAGTTTGCATTTGGTTTGAAAAAGCTATTAAGATAATAAAAATGGCCTGTGTCTATAATGTAATTATTCTGAATAATGGCAAAAGGAAATGAAATGAAGTGAACTCTCAGCCTTCATGAAATCACTGTCTGTCTGCTAGTCCTGCTGACTGTCTTCCACCCTCAGATTTAGCCTACCTAATTTAGTTCATGTGATGACACTGTGACTATTTGGAAAATGGGCAGTGATGCCAATGATTATCAGACATCCTTCATTGTGGACCAATACAATTGGGAATGCCACTTGTTTTTCTCCTGAATTGCTTTCATGAGATTGTATAATGTCATTCAGAGCAGCTTCACATAACCATACTCAAGTGAAAAATTAGATGGCTTTTCTGAACATCACAGCAATGGTGCTGCATAATTATTTCTGTCAATTATTTATGTCTTTATTGTGTATGTCTGTCCTTTCCTATGAGTGACTGAAGGAGTGGAGAGAGAAAATAAAGGACTTTAAAAAGTTTTAAACATTATAATTTTTTTTTAATTTCCTGGGGCAGCTGTTAAAGGTGAATGGACTCTTAGGTATGTTGGGAGTTCCTTTATGGGCAAGGGCTTAATTAGGTAGCTAAGGTCTGTTTATTGCTTTGTTGTAGAAAATGACTTACAGCTATTTTTTGAGAGGCAGGCTTGGCTTGGCCATGGCCATTTCTGGTCAGGCTCCTCCCTCTTATAATTGTGAAATCTCCCTCCTCTGATTTCCTAGAACATTTGCTTATTGTCAGGATAATTCATCTGACGTTTACTAGATCTGGCCTTGTAGAGTTAATTAACTTTTCCTATTCCTGGATCACCTACGTTGCAAGCCTGGAGGGCAGGTTCTCTGTCTCTTTCCATTGTATCTGCCACAATACTGGGCACACAGCTGGGCTCCAGAAACAAATAATGGTTTTGAAATTTCAGGCAGGAAACATAATTCAGAAGCCATGGACGCATGGGATCTGTAATAAAGACAAAAGAAAATTTGGTTATCTGAGAGGGCAGGCTTCTTTCCAGAGCAATAAATGTCACACTTTAGAGTGCATCAGAATCACCTAGAGAGCTTGCTAAATCAAGATATTTGGGCTCCATCCCAGAATTTCTAATTCTGTAGGTCTGGAGTGAGGCCCAACTATTTATGAGACACTGTATTTTACATTCATTCTTTAATATCTCATACCGTCTTATGAAATGGATATTATTTTAAATTCTTATTTTGGACATATAATCGTACATATTTATGGGGGAGTGTGATGTTTCAATGCAAGTATACATCGTGCAACAATCACATCAGGGTAATCAGCACATCCAACTCCTCAAACATCAATCATTTTTTGTGGCGGGAACATTACAAAATCCTGTCTTCAAAAGGAAAGAAAGCAAAAACCTCTCTTCTAGCTATTTTGATATGTACAAAATCATTGCTAACTATAGTCACCCTACGGTGCAACACAACACCAGAATTTATTCTTCTATCTATTGAAATAGTATCATTTTAATTCTGATTTTATAAATGGGTAGATGGAATACGGGAAGCCTACGCCTGGTGGTCTAGGTAGGTGAGGCGCTGGACACTTCCATTGTCTTGGAGGCGTGGGGGGGTCGCATGTGTGAGAGCTGAGATCAGTACACCTCTTCTTTCTTCCAGCATCTAGAGATCCAAAAGAAAATTTCCTTGAGAAAAAGAAAAATAGAAAGGCTACCTACTCCAATCTTCTGACCCCATCTGGTGGTTTTAAGTCAGACCAAACCAAGCACTGATTCATTATCTCCCCCTACTGGTGAGGATGATGAGGTGAGCCCGGTGGCCTCTGGGATCAGTTTGCCTGTGGTAGTTTTCTGTGGTGGCGGTTGTCTGGAGGCGGTTCTAAGACGGTGGCTCTGAGGCAGTTAAGCTGAGGCGGTTAGTCCCCTCTCTCTCCGCCTTTCATCCTTGTTTTATTTAGCTTTGTTTTACTTTGTTTTGTCTTGTTTTCATTTCCGATTTGTGGAGAACTTTTTTCCAATTCTTAGCTTTTATTCTAACCCATCTGGGGCTTGGTAAAGGTACAAATTGTTTTGTGAGACATTACGAAAGCCTCTTTCTTAATATATTTATAAATATATAAGCATATTATATGTCAGAATTTGAGATGTGGAGAGAAAAGTGGCTGAGGCGATTAGCAGGCTGATCGGAACTGTTTTTCCTGTCATGCTAACAAATTTTTCCGGAACATCTGACAAAATAACCTTTTAAATGTACTTAAAAATAGTATGAATTGGTTATAAAGCCTTTATTTTTGCCTCTAGGTCGTATTTTTGTCAGTGAATGAATGTTTTAAACTTTTCGGAAACCTTAAAGGGGATCTGGAAGTTTCTGGTTCCCCGATGGCACTTGAGGGCGTGCTCCCTAAGGATTCTCCCGATTTTAGGGACATTAAGTAGGGTGAAGATTAGCTTCATCGTGGCCTCTGACGTGTAGCTGCGCTGGGGGGATGACAGGCTTAGATCTCCTGTACTTGCTCTCAAATCAAGATGGTGAATCCGGGTAGTTAGTGTGCTCACTAGGGGTCGCGGCTGTCAGAAAACCGCGTCCTCTCATGGTACAAGAGCACTCCCTAAAAAAAGGCGGTTTTGGGCTGGGGATGTAGCTCAGTTGGTAGAGTGCCTGCCTCACAAGCACAAGGCCCTGGGTTCAATCCCCAGCACCACAAAAAAAAAAAAAAAAAAAAAAAAAGGCGGTTTTGAGAAGCCGTTCCTTAAATTAAAAAGGGAAATTGGTGATTGCTCCTTGATAGAATCACTCTCAGTCCTAAAAGGTGCATTTTCTGTATGTTGAATTTATTGATACCTTTCTTTAGGATTTCTGTCAAGATGTTTATACTTTCCAGGAAGGCAGCGACTGTTGAACGCTGTATAGAACATAGCAATGACTCTTGTACTTAGCCACCGAGTTAATCACTCTTAGTGGTATTAAGATGATTATGACAGCTGGGCGCGGTGGCGCACGTCTGTAATCCCAGCACTTGGGAGGCTGAGGCAGGAGGATCGCGAGTTCAAAGCCAGCCTCATCAACTTAGCGAGGCCCTAAGCAACTCAGTGAGACCCTGTCTCTAAATAAAATACAAAATAGGGCTGGGGATGTGGCTCAGTGGTGGAGTGCCCCTGGGTTCAATCCCCAGTACCAAAAAAAAAAAAAAAAGAAAAAAAGAAAAAAAAGATGATTATAACAATAGTGATGGTGTTGACATTAGTAATGGGCTCAACAACTTATGCCTTCAAATTCTTAGCAGTTTTATACTCCCCTTGTGAATTTATAATTTACTTACCACATTCTGCCTTGGGTTGTAGTTCTTTCCTTATGAGTCTTTCCAAATACAGAACTATTTGTGGAAAATAACTGTGTTTAACTCATTCAAATTTACCCTGTGAAGGATAGCACAAAGTTCATATAAATAAGTGCTTGAGGATATTTACATAACACAAAATCACTGGTGATAATGGTTGTTCAAGAATTGCTATGCCCTGAATCAGATAGAAGTGCTTGGACCAAGCTAAAAACATTTTAACTGCCCTAATACAAACTGCCTGAATTATTGTAATAACTTCCTAACTGAATCCACTGAGTTTTTCCTTGCCACTCTTCAACATAATCTTTTTAATTTTTTGGTACTGGGGATTGAATCCAGAGGCACTTTACTACTTAGTTACATGCTTTTCTTATTTTGAGATAGAGTCTTGCTAAGTTGCTTAGGGTCTGGCTAAGTTGCTGAGGCTGGCCTGGAACTTACAATCCTTGTATCTCAGCCTTCAGAGTCATTGGCTTTACAGGTGTGTGCCACAGTGCCTGGCTCTTGTTTTTTTTTTTTTTTTTTTTTTTTTGTGTGTGTGTGTGTTTGTTTTCAAGAACTGATATATTTTATTAACTACTGCTAGTTCTATAATCTATAATAATTTCATTGAAATATAATTAATATGCAGTATGATGTGCCCAGTTAATGCATACAATTCAATAATTTTTAGTATATTTAGAATTATGCAACCTGGTCACAATTTTGCCATAAGGCAAAATGAGTTTGTTTTAAACGAGTTAAGGTGAAATCTCCCCAAACCCAAGTTCCCATATGCTAGGCAAGGGTCAACTTTGCAGGCAGGATTTTCAAATGATAACATTTTGGGGTCTGATAAATTAACTCTTTTCTGCACAGATTTTGATAGGAATTCTGTTGATTCTGTAGATCAGTTGCTCTCTTAATGTGATATAATCTGACAAATGTGGGATGTCTGTCCATTTATTTAGGTCTTTAATTTCTCTTGGTGATGATTTGTATTTTCCAGTGTACACATGTACCACTTTTTGTCAAATTTGTTTCTGAGGATTTTATTCTGGTTGATGCCATTGTAAATGGAATTGTTTTCTTAATTTCATTTTAGATTGTTCCTTGCCAGTGCATAGAGATTCAATTGATTTTTGTTATTGATCTTATATTCTAAACCTTGAGCTTGTTTATTAGGACTAATGGTTTTCTTTATGTGTGTGTGTGTGGACTGCATGTGTTGGTTTTATTCAATTTGTCTGAATTAGCCTTGCACCCCTTGGAATAAACCCTACCTGGTCATGGTATAGAATATTTTTTATATATTGCTAAATTCTGTTTGCTAGTATTTAGCTAAGGATTTTGCTCCTATATTCATGAGGGATATTGATGTGTAGTTTTCTTTTTTGATACCCAAATAAAAGGGTTCTCATTAATGATTTAGCATGTTTCCTTCTGGTTTTTAGAAGAGAGAGATTTAGAATTGATGTTAATTTTTCTTTACATGTTTGCTTAATTTGACAGTGCAATCATTTAGGCCTGGGGATTATTTGGGGGTGAAACTTTTAAAATTAAAATTTAATTTTCTTTAAAATCTTGGGGCTATTCATATTGTTTATTTCCTATTGGATGTGTGTTTACAGTTTGTGCTTTCCAAGGAATTGGTCTATTTCATTTGCTAAATTTATGGGTATATAAGTATTCTCTATTATTCTTTGGATGTCAATAGAGTCTGTAGTGACATCGTATTTCACTTTTTTTTGGTGATGCTGGGGATCGAACCCAGGGCCTTGTGCTTACAAGCACTCTACCAACTGAGCTATATCCCCAGCCCTAATGGAGATCTCAGTCCCTTTGTGTGTGTGTGTGTGTGTGTGTGTGTGTGTGGTGTTGGGGATTGAACCCAGGGCCTTGTGCTTGACAAGCAAGCATTTCTTTTTAAAATAGTTTTATGGACATATACTTGATATACAAACAACTGCACATATTTAATAAACACAATTTTTTTGGTACCAGAGTACTTATCTGCTGAGCTACATCTCCATCCCCTTTTTAATTTTTTTTTTTTTTTTTAGGAGAGGGACTTGCTAAATTGCTTAGGGCCTTGCTAATTTGCTGAGGCTGGCTTTAAATTGCAATCCTCCTGCCTCAGCCCCCTGGGTCTCTGGGATTACAGGCATGTGCCACCATCCCTAGCATCTGTGCTAGTTTTTTTTTGGGGGGGGTACCAGGGATTTAACCTAGGGGCGCTCCACCACTGAGCCACATCCCCAGCCCTATTTTGTATTTTGTTTAGAGACAGGGTCTCACTGAGTTGCTTTGTGCCTCATCATTGCTGTCAAGTAACTGCTTTTTATTTCATCAGTTTTCACTATTAGTTCTTCTGTTTTCAATTTCATTGATTTCTGCTTTTGGCTTTATTTTTTCCTATATCATGCTTGCACTGATTTTATTTTGCTCTTGGTTTTATGGTCTGAGGTGGAAGCTTAGAGAATTTATTTTTAGACCTTCTTTTTCTAATATAAGTAAATACTATAAATTTCCATTTCTGCACTACTTTAGCTATTTCCCACAAATTTTGATATATTGCATTTTTCTTCATCCTATTCAGTGTATTTTTCTGATTTGCATTAAAACTTTATCTTTGATTCATGAAGTGGTATTGTTTAGTTTCCAGGTTTTTGGAGATTTTCCTGTTATTTTTTAAATTGATTTCTAGATTGAGTCTACTGTGGTCAGCTATGACTTCAGTTCATTTGTTCCCTCTCTCTCTCTTTCTTTTTTTGGCACCAGGGATTGTACACAGGGGCACTTAACTACTGAGCCACATTCCCAGATGTTTTTTCTTTAATTTTTTTTATTTTTTCTAATGAGTTATACATGATAGTAGAATGTTCCCAGCCATTTAAATTTTTTTTTTATATTGAAACAGGTTCTTGCTAAGTAGAGCCTCACTAAGTTGCCAAGGCTGGCTTTGAATTTGTGATCATCCTGTCTCAGCCTGAAGAGCTGCTGGGATTACAGGTGTGTGCCAGCATGCCCGGCTGGTGTCAGTTCTTTTATATTTGTGGAGGTCTGTTTTATGACTGACGGTATGACCTATTTTGGTAAAGGTCCCATGGGGACTTGAAGGGAATGTGTATTATGATTTTATTAGGAGGTGTTTATTAGAATTTGTTGTTGGTGTTGTTGGTTCTTCTATATCCCCTTGCTCATTTTTTAAATCTAGTTGTTTCAGCAGTTATTGAAATAGGGATATTAGAGTCTTTACCTACAAAAATGGATTTCTCTATTTCTTCTTTCAATCCTATTAGTGTTTCTTTACATATTTTACAGCTCCGTTGGCTGGTACATACATATTTAGGATTGCTGTATCTTCTCAATGGATTAGCACTTTTATCATTATATAATGTTCCTCTCTGACCCTTATAGTTTATTTTGCTCTGATATTCCTTCATCAGATATTAGTGTAGCTACTCTTGCTTTTTAAAATTAGTGTATATATAAAAAATATTTTCCACTTTTTAATTTTTGTTGTTGTTTTTGTTTTTTTGGGTACTGGAGATTGAACTCAGGGGCGCTCCACCACTGAGCCACATCCCAGCCCTATTTTGTATTCTATTTAGAGACAGGGTCTCACTGAGTTGCTTAGGGCCTTGCTAAGTGACTGAGGCTGGCTTTGAGCTAGTGATCCTCCTGCCTCAGCCTCCCAAGTGCTGGGATTACAGGCCTGTGGCACCGCGCCGGCCACTTTTTAATTTTTAACCTACAAATATCATTGTATTTGTAGTGGGTTTCTAGGTGGTGGTGTATGGCATCCTCAGTCCTTTTCAGTTTTTTATTTTGATACTGGGTCTCACTACGTTGCTTAGGGCCCCACTAAGTTGCTGAGGCTGGCCTTGAACTTGCGATCCTCCTGCCTCAACTTCAGGAGTTGCTGATATTGCAAGTGTGCACCACCATGCCCAGCTTGCCTGAGTATTTTTTGGAATTCAATTCTGATGTGTCTAAAGTGTTTTTTAAATGTGCTTTTGATTGTCTGCCTTTGTATAACTATTTCAGTGGTTGTTATATATAATGTGTGTGTATATATATATTTAATATATAAATTTTATACATATAATGTGTAGCTTATGACATTCTACTCCACATTTTCCTAATTTGAAACAGGTGTAGAAACCTTTGCTCCATTTACATCTCTTTGCTCTCCTCCACTAATATTATTGTTATAAATACATCTTCTACATACATTGGGAACCACATCATATAATATTCTAATTTTTGCTATACCTTTCAAATATAATAGAGAACACTCAAGATCAGAAGGCAAGTCTATTGTATTTTTTTCACACTTTTGTTCTTTCCACTGTCCTTCTTGGTGTTTCAAGTTTCCTCCCATTATCAGTTTTTTCTTTTATTTTGTGAATTTTCTTTTTCTTTTTTTTAAAATTTTTTGGATGTGGATAGACCTTTATTTCATTCATTTATTTATATGCAGTGCTGAGAATCGAACCCAGTGCCTCACACATGCTAGGCAAGCGCTCCACCACTGAGCCACAACCCTAGTCCCTTATTTTGTGAATTTTCTATGTTTTAGGTTAGATTTACTAGTGACAAATTCTTAGTTTTCCTTCATCTAGCAATGTCTTGTTTTCCCTATCATTCCTGAATGATATTATCCCTTGATATAGATTTCTAAGCTCTTTTGTTTTATTTCCTTGAAATTATATGTCACTTCGTTTTTTCAACATGATTTCTGATGAGAAGTTTATTGTCATTCAAAAAATTTTACTCCTATTAGAAAGGAGTGAAAATTGCTCTCACTACTTTCAAGCTTTTTTTCCTTTGTCAATAATTTTCAGATGTGTTATGATGTGTTTTGTGTGAATTTTTTTTGTTTTGTCCTGTTTACGGTTTTATTTAAATTCTCAAATCTATAGGTTTATCTCTTCCAAATTTGGGAACATTTAAACCTTATGTCTTGGAATAAGTATTTTTAGGAAAGATTACCAAAATTAGAATCTTCTGATAAAAGGCTGCAGAAATTTAATATTTATTAGTAGTTTCAAATAACCCTCCCAAAGTTTATTGCAGTTTTTATTTCCATTAACAGTGAACAAAAGTATCTGTTTATCCACGCCCTCATTAACAGAAGTTATTAATCTATTAAACCATTTTTAATGTTATTAAGCCAAAATAATTCATTGCTGCCTTTCTTCTCTAATAAATTATTCATTTTCATGCCAACTTTTTTTTGTACCAGGGATTGAATCCAGGGGTACTTAGCAATGGAGCAACATCCCTAGTCCTTTTTATTTTTTATTTTGAGATGGGGTCTTGCTAAGTTACTTAGGACCTGGCTGAGTTGCTAATGCTGGTCTCAAACTTGAGGTCCTCCTGCCCCAGCCTCCTGAGTCACAGGGATTACAGCCACCACACTGGCTCATGCCAATTCTTATTTTTTAAAACTATTTTTCAAAAAATATTTTTAGTTATAGATGGACTTAATAATTTTATTTTATTTGTTATGTGATGCTGAGCATCTAACCAAGTACCTCACATGTAGTAGGCACTAAGCCACAACCCCAACCCTTATACCAATTCTTTTTTTGTTTTATTTATTTACTTATTGTGGTGCTGGGGATTGAACCCAGGGCCTTGTGCATGCAAAGCAAGCACTCTACCAACTGAGCAATATCCCCAGCCCAATATCAATTCTTTTGATGTGTAGGTAGTTCATCTTTTTCTTATTGAACATACAGTTCTCATTGTACATTTTGAAAATTATTCTTTTGCCATTTGTATCACTAATATATTTGCCAGTTTCTTATTAGATTTTTTTTAACTTTTTTTGTTTTGCCAAAAAAATTTAAAATTTTTAACCTTCTGAACTCTTTGTTCTGTAAATTTAGAAAGGGCTTTCCCTTGAGATTATAGAAATATAATTAATTATTTAATTTGGGTACTTGGGATTGAATCCAGGGGTGTTCTACCACTGAACTACATCTCCACTTCTTTTTATTTTCAAATTCCAGGCAGGAACTTGCTGAGTTGCTGAGACTGGCTTTCAATTTACATTAGCCTCTCAAGTTGCTGGGATTACAGATGTGTGTCAATTTGTCTGGCATTATTTTATATTTTGTCTAGTATTTCCATGGTTTCATTTTCTCATTTAAGTATTGGATCCATCTGTAATATATTTTCATGTCAAAGTGAGATAGAAAATAATAGATTTTAGTATAGGGATATAGGGAAGAAGAGAGAGGGAAGTTTATAAAAATGTTGTATACCTGGAAGGAGGGAGATCCTGGAAAATGGTAGAGTCAAGTGGCTGTCTCCTCTTTTCTCAGTGTCCTTTTTGGATGCTGCATAAAGGAAAGAGTAAGTAAACTAGAGGTGTGAAGGATGAGGGAAAAATAAATTTTAAAATTCTGGAAAATCAAAATTTTTACTCAGTAACATTTTGGTTTTTATAAAAAGCTGGGAAGAAATAGGAAAATGAAATGACTTCTTTTGTGATTTTTGTATTGCTGTGGATTGCTGGGTGGCCCTTTCCCTCTCTTGACTGGAGAAGAAGACTTATAGTGAACTTATATTAAACTTGAATTGCCTTTATATTGCATCCCAATGGGACACTTGTAAACAGTTATGACACCGAAAGGCACATATTTGCTTAGTTAACAAAATTTTCCAAGTATTTATTAAGGATGCAGGTGTAGAGGTCATGGTTATTATATGCTTGGTCTCTGGAACCAGACAGCTTGGTTTTAAATACCAAATTGACCACTTACTGGCTGTGTGATCTTGGGCAAGTTACTAAACTTTTCTGTGCTTTATGTTCTTTATATGCAAAACTTGAATATTAATACCTCATAGGATTGTTCAGAGTATTAGAGTAGTGTTAAGCATACAGTTAGCAACTCATTAGTGCTAAACATTGGCAATAGAGTACAATAAATATGGTCTTTGCCATTTTGGACCTCACATTCTAGAATGAGGAGATAGATTTAAAAACTATAAATAAAAATTATGATTGCTCTAAAATAGTTAAGGGATTGATATAGAATATCACAACACAGTGGGAGGAGAATCTTCTTTTAGATAACATGATCAGGGAAGGCCTTTCTGAAGAGGGAACATTTAAGCTGAGACATGACCCTTGAGGAAAAGCTTGTGATTTACAAAAATGAAGAGAAAATGTTCTAGGCAGGAGGAACATCATGTGCAAAGTGCTGCCCGTGGAGAGGGAGTTTGTTATTCTCAAAACTTTGAAAGAAGACCATTATATCAAAGTGGAATGAATGAGAAAGGAAGTGTGATGAGATGAGGTTGATGTAGACCGTGTAGGCCAGGGTAAGGAGTTTGGGTTTTAAGTTCTGTGGGAAATCACTGAAGCAAAGGAGGGACATGGTACTATTTTTCTTTTTCTTAAAGGTTGCTCTTGTTATTTCCATTGCATTTGTATTAGAGAAAGGGGGAGAAAAGTTGGGACGTTCTTGGAAAGGGAGATGGAAAGAAATGGCTGGTATAAGATATATTTTGAGGTAGAATCAACAGGACTTGGTGAAGGATTTACAAATAGGAGGGTAAGAAGATGGAAAGAAGTTTGAGTCAAAGCCAATAGCCAGGTTTCTGTCCTGATAACAGGGTTATTATTATCTTATTTTGCTTTTCTTATATTATTTAATGCAGTCTTCATTTTATTTTTTAAATTTGTTTAAATTTTTTAAATTAGAGCTTTATTGTTATACATAGTAGTGGGGTTCATCTCAAGAAACTCATATATGTATGGAAATTGATTTCAGTTCCTGATCCCCCTTTTCCCTTCTGCCATCCCCCTCCTTCTCCTTCCTCTTCTCTACTAGTCTTCCTTTCACTCAGCTATTAATTTGTATTTGAATGGTTGTTTATGTGTGAGTAGAAGGTTTGATGTGGTATCAGTTTCTGACATGGGGATGTTGGGGGAAAGACTAGGTTTGGGGAAGCGAATAATAATCAGGAGTTCTAATGTGAACATGTTGAGTTTGATATTTCTCTTTTATGTACATGTGGAGATGTGGAGTAGTCATTGGATTTGTGAGTCTGGAGTTTAGGGCCAACATTTAGATGCTGTTTTAAGTCATGAATCTGGATGAGATAACCCAGGAGATTTTAAAAAAGAAGAGGACCTGTTATGATATGAATATGTTTAATTTGGAGGCTATCAGAATCTAAAAGGAGAATGGGCTTATAATAAATGTAGGGATGTAGTTCAGTGATAGAGTACTTACTTCATACTCAGGAAGTCCTAGATTTTATCCCCTGGCATCTACACTTTCTTTTTGACTCCACAGAGGAAGGGTAGCATTATAAATTCTGCAAGTATTTTGTCAGTTCCTCATATATGTACTTTTTCTAGTCCCTGGCATAAAGCAGGTGCTCATTATATATTTGTTAAACAACCAAATTAATGTATAAATAAAAAAAACCCCAGAATATCTGGGTTACAGTAGCTGCTCTGCCACATTGTAGCTTTGTGATATTGGGCAGTTAACGAACTACAATTTTGTCATCTGTAAATTGGCAATTATAAAAGTACCCATCTTTTCTGGACAGAATTTAAAACAAT
Source organism: Glaucomys volans (assembly GCA_020662805.1). Lineage (NCBI taxonomy): Eukaryota > Metazoa > Chordata > Mammalia > Rodentia > Sciuridae > Glaucomys > Glaucomys volans. Next base: position 607,611 of record JAJEJO010048593.1, on the reverse strand, counting down.
AAAATGTTTATAGCAATTAGCAAAGAGCTACTCCTGAATTAATCTTAATTTCATGAACTCCCTCACTTGGAGTGCTCATTCATAAAATAGGGGCAATAACTTCTGACCTGCTTCACTTACAAGGCCATTTATGAAACCTGCAGAAGTTAATGTTTGACTCGGTAAGGGGTTATAAATATTAATGTTTTAGTTGGTTTGAAACTACATCATTCAGCTGCTCTTCTCTCCCCTTCCTCCGGGAGGATTATTTAAATAAAAACGTGTCTTTGGAGAAACCCTTTACTCCCCACTTGTAAGCCTAGCCTGGACCAACCAATTATACTCAAAACCACGCCCCGACGCGAAGTCCTTTAGCCGCGGAGTTCAATTGAAAAATACCAGGCCCCCACCCGCTCCTCGCTAGGGGGAGCATCTTAGCTGCGCACGCTGATTGGCCCCTTGCTGGCCAATCACAACTGCGCTTCCTCCTTGGGCTTTAGTTTTCAAAATCTACAGGCGGATGGGAGAGAGCACAGGCCAGGTTGAGACGGACTCGGGCTGGTAAGACACGGATCTCTGTTCATTTCCCTGATCTTTCCTGGTCTAGGGGTGTATCCGTGATCTCTCCTGTTCTCTCCTCAGCCTCGGTGTGAGGTAGGCACCTTTGGGATTGTACTGCCAGCTGGAGTGTCTGACTCTGTCGCCTGCTGGTCGATCCTTGGGCGTCATTCCAGCCGCTTGTTACATGATGTGCTGGGATGTGCAGCGAGCGTCCCTGCAGCGAAAGTTTTGTCTCCTCCCATCACTTAGAAATCTAAATGAACCCACTACAAGGTTGGGCCAGGAGTGTGGACAAGGAGTAAGAAGGCAAAGCAAATGAAACTGGGTCCCAGCTTTTAGATGGAGTGACCAGTACACGTGCCTGAATCACAGTACTTTTCAAAACGTCTTTCACAAATGAAAGTGTGCAGGATCAATTTCATTCACAAGTGCTGTGGGATCAGATGCATTTTTAAGTAGGAGAATGTTACTTTAAGGATGTTTTTTAGGGCTGGGGATGTGGCTCAGTTGGTAGAGTGCCTGCCTTGCATGCACAAGACCCTGAGTTCAATCCCCAGCACCACACACAAAAAAAGGGATGTCTTTTTAAACTACAGGTTGAATGCCATGAAGAGAGGATGGAAACATGTCCTCTCACTGTTATACCTTTTACTTCCACTGGCTCTCTTCTATCCTGCCTCCACCCCCCTTAAGTTCTGGCTTGCCCCCTCCCCCCACCTAAGGTCCAGTTAGAATCCTTGGAGATCAGAGGTGGAAGGGACCATAGACCATTCATTACCTCTTAAACTTTAAATTGTATGCAGATCACCTGGACATATTGTTAATTTGAGATTTGGAAGGTTTAGCTTGGGGCCTGAGGTTTTAAATTGCTGACAGGTTCCCAGGTGAAGCTAATGTTGCACATCCATTGACCACAGTTTGAATATGGAGGAGGTTCTGGTTCCATTGCCTGATTTTATTAGTTGGGGAAATTGATGCCCATATTGCCTGATGCCACCCAGCTAGAACTAGACCCTATGCATCCTTCCCAGCCCAGTAGTCCTTTCAGCTGAATTTTTTTTTTAAACTGGGGAGAGGTTGCTTAATCACTGAGACATATCCCCAGCCCTTTTTATTATTTTTATTTTGTGACAGGGACTTGTTAAGTTGCTGAGGCTGGCTTAGAACTTGTAATCCTCCTGTCTCAGCCTCCACAGCTGCACCACTGCACCTGGCCTTTCAGCTGCTCTCACTGAAACCTTGCTGTGTTCTCTCTCCAGTGCCTTGCTGTATGTAACCTGTCTTTACCCATAAAATGAAGCTGCTACTCCTTCCTTTAGACTATTTTGTTCAATTTCACTGCTGCCCCTGTGTAGGTTTCAGCACCAGCCCAACACAGTCTCCAACAATTATCAGTGTGTTGTAGGGGAGATGAAAAGTCTGAAAGGGGGAAAGGATTCTAATTTTCTTGTCCAAGTAAAGCTCAGGATTTTGTACTTGGTGGAGTGTCTTTTTATGAAAGAATGTTTTTCGTGGATTTAGTCCCTTCCCCTAATCTTCTCTTCACTCCTAATGGCAGTAAAGTTAGTTTACAGGTCATTGTATTTATCCCAAGTTATTGGAGTTCAGGACAATGAATATAGCATTTGACCATCATCTGAATATCTTTATTTTCTCTGAGATTCAGTCTTTAATACCATCAGCAGAGAGTTCTCTAGCCTGTTGATTCCAAATTTTTTTCTTTCCCTTTGAAAGATAAGGATTCAGAACATGAGTCTTTGGTCATCCATAAAAAAATTGTATGAGTCATGAATAATAATAGTGATTTTCATGCAGTATAGTTAAGCGTGGGTGCACCCAATTTTGCTTTATTGTTGCTTGGCTGAGTTTTGAGGGATGAGATGGAAAATAGGTTTGGATCCAAGGGAACAGCAAAGTAAGAGGCACTGTTTATTGCATACCTACCATGTGTACTTTGTAATACAGATTTACATTTGAGCTGCCTGCCTCCTCTTTAAGTGGTACTATAGTTGTTTTGCAAATGAGGAATCAAGGCTGTTTAAGTTAGCTGATGTAGAATTTCAATTGCTCAGACTCGAAAACCTGTGCCAATTTTACTTCCCTTCATTACAACTTTTCACTTTTTTGGAACATTTTTATTGTGATCTGAGAGACTTCATGGTATTTTACAAAGAGTCCTGGAAGGAGCTGGGTGATCTATACTACTTAATGGTTTGTCTTGGGTAATAAGTCACTTAACGCATCTGGGGCTATAAAGTAGAGAATTGTACCTGCTCTGCTTAATCTCATTTTGTTATGAGATTTAACCAAAGTAAAATGTCAACCCATACTTGTATTGGCCTTTCCTCACCTAAAAAATATTTAATATTCTCCATCCAAAGCAAAACCCAAATCAGCCTTCCTCCTTTCTTAGGTTTCCTCTCAAGTTACAGTCTTGTCTGCTTCCTTTCTTAACCAGCTTGGCCCTCACCTAGCTTATCAATTTCATTCTAACCAGTCCCCAACATATTCTTTTTTTTCATGTGTATTTTTTTTAGGTACTGGGGATTGAACTCAGGTCTTGCACATGTTAGGTAGGTGCTCTACCACTGAGCTATATCCTCAAGACCCCTCCCCAAACATATTCTTTACACTCCATACTCCAGACAACTGGGATGTCCCTGAACTCTGCATATTTATCAGCTTTGCTGGGCTTGGGTTTTCTTTGCCTGGAGGTCTACTTGAGAATCTCTTCGTCATTTAAGTCCAGATCAACTGTTATTTCCTCCATGAAGTCTTCCTTCACCCCTGATTTTTCCATTACCTATATATAGTACTGTCTTAGTTTAGGTTGCTATAACAAAATGCCATAGACTGGACAACTTCAACAATAAACATTTATTTCTCACAGTTCTAGAGGCTGGAAAGTACAAGATCAAGGCACTGGCAGAATTGGAGTCTGGTGAGGATCCACTTTCTGGTTCATAGATGACCATCTTTTGTTGTATTTGCATGTGGAGAAAGGGGGCAAGAGATATAAGAGCATTAATCCTTTTCATGAGGGCTCTGCCCTTATCAACTAATCACCTCCTATAGGTTCCATCTAATAACATCAAATGGGGGGGGGGTTAGAATATCAACATGTGAATTTTTGGAAGGGGCAAACATTCAATCCATAAGAAGTATCTACCTTTATCGAATCATTTGCCACATTTTTATGTTAATATTAGAGTTGTACATGTAAATACCTCTAGGATAAATTGCACAATTCATTTCTGTTTTTATCTCTTTCCAAAAGCTACTGTTACATAGTGGTAAGTTTGTTGCATTGCCTTTGGAGGTTTTTATTAGGGAAGTTTGTTCTTTGTTAAATGAACTTTGAAATTGAATGTAGGTAGAATTACGAGGATGTTTGCATCTGAGCAGAAATGGCCTCTTGTGTATCCCAACAATGATTGCTTATAATAATAATGTATTTACTTATTAGGGGCACACACACACACACACACACACACATACACACATACATTCTAATTATCGAGGACTCACAAACTAAAAGAAACTTTAAGAATACAAAGTGGGGTCCCATACTGAGATAGGTAAAGATAGGACTCTCCTATGGGTTATAATGACTGTTAAATTCTTATGGAAAATGGTTTTCAATAATTTCATTCCTTCTGCTATCTCATCTTTTGAATTTATTCCTGCCAGGTGTCTTGGATTGACTAGCGTTTCCTCTGATTAAATGTAGCCTTTGAATACAGTGTGGTCTATCATGTATAATGTGTGTGGTCATTGGCTTGTCTTCTGTGTTAAACCATTATAATTGTTGTGTTCAGCACTCCTTGTCTTTTAGAGAACATTAACTTTGTCACTTTGTCTTCAGACCATATATATGAGCTCTTTAGGACTTGATTGTTTTCAACCCAAAACTCTTATAATTTGTGCCTATTGTTCACAAGCCTATATGAGGTGTTAAGCCACATTCTGAGTGCCTACAGAGGATGGGAGACATTATGCCGGGCTTTTAATATAGAGTATCTCATTTAGTTTGAACAGCACCTTTTAGAGGAGGTATACTTATTTTCATTTCATAGATGAGGTCGCTGAAGCCCAGGGAGTTTTAAGTCACTTGCCCAAGCTTAATTGTGATCAAACCAAGATTTAATCCCAGATCTGCCCAACTTCAAAGTATGATTTCTCCTGGCAATGCTATGGAGAGACTGAGTTCTTTTAAGAGTCATCTGAGAATCCTGTGATGTTTCTGGTGAATGTGTTTTAAAGAATCCTTTCTGATTACAGCCCTGCCTTGGACAAGATGCCACTGCCACTACTACCCCGAAGCTCCAAACCTGAAACAAAGAAATTTCAGTCTGGCAAAATTGCACCCTGTGATCATGACCACTCCAACAAGGTTAGAATAACCCATTTTTTTTCTGAATAGGGTCTCACATAGTTTTGTACATATCCTCACCCCTGAATCTTTTAGAATATGTCTGATTAATTTGAGGGGTGGCAGCCCTTAAAGTTGGATAATACCAGCAAGTTAGAACTTCGGAAGAAAGTACTTCCCCACATATGTATAATTCACATGAAGTTCTTACCTCCACAATTTTCAAAACCAAACAATGTTCATTTCTCATTACTGATCTTGTCTATACTCTTTCTTTGAGAAGTTCCAAGCAACTTGCCAGGAGGCTGTACATCCTGGAAAGAGTATGAAGATTATATCAGCAAATATGTTACCTTGCTTTTTATAGATACAGGTTGAATATTACATTTGAAGAATATGGGTACAGTTTAACTCTGATGTTTTGACCTTGAGGATTGTTATTCTAACCCTGGTATGTTCTATGTTCAACATTACCCATATTTTAATCAGAATTATACTGATACTGATGCACTGCCATCAAGAGAGTATGTCCTAGAGCAAACATAATTAGGCCAATTTAATTTTCTTGATTGTTTTTCTCTTAGTGCAGATAAACATTTGCTAATCATTTTCACCTTTCTTATTAAAATGGTTTTCACAGAGGGGTCAGGTTTTTCCACATAAATTTATCAATAAAGATTTGACATATTGGTCAAGCTTTTGTCTATATCCATTTTTCTTATTGGATATCTCCCATTTTAAGTTTTCTTTTGTGGCAGTTATTTCTCAAAACCCATTCCCTGGAGCACATTTTGCAAATCTAAGTTTTTGTTTTTTGTTTTTTGAACCAGGGATTGAACTCAGGGGCACTTGGCCACTGAGCTACATCCCCAGCCCTATTTTTGTATTTTATTTAGAGACAGGATCTTACTGAGTTACTTAGCGTCTTGCTGGTGCTGAGGCTGGCTTTGAACTCCTGATCCTCCTGCCTCAGCCTCTCGATCCGCTGGGATTACATGTGTCCGCCACCACGCCTGGCTGCAAATCTAAGTTTTATTAGGTTCAGTTTCTACTGTTGGACTGATTTTTTTCTACCAGTAATATTAAGTAGGAATTGGAAATTAGCCTGACAGTTTTTTCTCAACTAATTTGTGAGAAAATAATATTTTTTGCTAATAATTTCTACTAAGATTATTTATCATGAACAAGATAAAAGACTAATAGTTTACTTCTCAGCTTAAGCAGTTAGAAACAGAAGTAATTTTTCTCAGCTCTTCAAGGAGTGTTACATTGTGCTGGAATAGCTTATTGTATAATGAATTTCTGATCATTTACTGTGCCATGTACTAACAGTTACTGGCATACCTGGAGAACAGAGCAAATGGTCAGATCCTGTTTCACATTGTTAGAACTCTCTGATATAGGTATAAGGTAGGGTTGTTCTCAGAATTTCATAAAGGAAATCTGAGACCTAGGAGACTTTCACTAAATAAAAGCTGTTAAGAAATAGAAGAGCCTTGCAGTATGGCTTACCCTAACTTCTAACCTCATAGAGATGATATTACTCATTTGGGAATGGGTTAAGTCTTGCATAGTTGTACAATACCTAGGAATAAAACCCCCTCTGCTCTAGAATATTCATCCTTCCTCTTCTCCCTCATCCTTCCCTCATATTCACTAACAATTATTAAAGATTAACCAGACTTACCAAACTCTACTTATAATTACAAAACTTTCCATGTGAGCTTATAATCATGTTGGAGAGCATACTTTTAAAATATTGTATGTCCATTTATAGTTCATACAAATATTTTTTGATGGTACTGGAGATTGAAAATATGCATGCTAGGAAAACACACTACCACAGAGCTACACCCCCAACCCTTTATACAAACTTTAAATAAACTTGTATCCTCTTTTTTCATCCATAAGCACTCAGAAGGTAGGTTATCATTCTAATTTTTCTGATAAGAAAATTGAGGCTGAGAGATTAAGTGACTTGTCTATGGTCAGCAATTAGTAAAAAGCTGATTCTGACAGGATCTAGGTATGTGCATTATTGTCCTTATTGGAAGTGTCTTAAAGCAGCTACTTTAACATAAATATTTGTTAGATTATTGAACCAAGTTACCAGGAACACCAATATTAAAACAATGACTAGGAGTGGTTAATCATGAATAGGATAACCATAAGTATGAGAGGAGTAAGAGGAAAAATGAGCTTCATGAGGCTATTTTCCACATTCTGAGAGTTACACTGAAGGTCACCTTGTCTCTTCACAGTCTTGTCCCAGTCATCAGTGACAATCACCTTCTGGGATTCTATTGCCATCTCTGAGAACTGAAATATTCTTTTGTTGTAGCTTATGTGACTTATTATATGTATCCCTAGTTACTTGGAAATTCTGGAGTTTTCCTAAGCCCTGAAGATGATCCAAAGTCCCTGAAGGAACTGTTCACAATTGGATATATAATTTACCCCTTACTTTTCAGAAGGGAGAGAATCACCAAGCAAAAATATCTTCATTTTCACCTCAAGGGATGGTCAAAAAGAGATCAGCTTTTGAAGATATTACCAATGTGAGTATGCTAGTTCAATTCTTTGCTGTGATTTTTACACAAGCCTTAGATAACCTTTTCTTTGAAGTATCTTTCCAGTTACTGGACCCTGACCCTCTCTGGAATGTTAAGAGCAGGTTTTATTTGGTACCAATGACCCAATTTCACAAACTGCATGGGCTTTTCTACTGACATACCATTTGGATCAATTGATAGAGTTCTCTAGGAGTAGCAGATAGCATGATTAGCAGATATGAAATTATGGATCACTAAGAGCACAAAGGAATACCATATTTTCAAGTCCAGAGGTGGCTCAGCTGTCTGCCTAGGCTCTCCAGATAAGTATTTTGGTGGAATCATTGTAGTCTATGGCAGTATTTATCAATTCAAGTACTATGAGTATTTTGGGCAGGACAGTTTTTCTATTGTGTATAAAAACTAGTTTTTATTTTGTATTTTTTAAAACTATGCAGTAGAATAGACCTCAGTCAGCATATCTGTCTCCCAGATATTAAATTCCAGCATCATTCCAGGCATAGTGACAATCAAAAATACCTCCCAAATTCGCAGAACCATTGAGAACATAGTTCAAAGATCTGGTCTTTAACTATGAAGATCTAAAAACTCAATTTTGACTAGAATTCTTTTTATTTTTTTATTTTTTTGGTACTGGGGATTGAACCCAGGGGCACTCCAGCACTGAGTCACATCTCCAGCCCTATTTTGTATTTTATTTAGAGACAGGGTCTCACTGAGTTGCCTAGGGCCTCACTAAGTTGCTGAGGCTGGCTTTGAATTCGTGATCCTCCTGCCTCAGCCTCCCAAGTGCTGGGATTACAGGCATGTGCCACCGTGCCTGGCAATTTTGACTAGTATTCTTGAGTATATCTTCAAGTCACCTTCCTTCTGGTATTATTAATGTACCAGCAAAAATCAGAATTAATAGAATATTATTAGTTGAATCAGGACAAAAGATAGTCTTTGGTCTTAGAAAATAGTAATAACTGATGCCTACTGAGTGCTTACTATGTGCTTGCTAAGCACTAGTCTAAGCACTTTTTCCTATATCAACTCACTTAATCCTTGTATAACTCTGTGAGGCAGACACTATAATTATCTCTGTTTTACAGATGAGAACTTTCCCATTATTGACATTGAAGTCTATTTCATCTAGGCTACAGAGAAAACTGGTGAACTATTTTTGCCTCTTAAAATAAAGTATTTCTATGGCTGCCAAAATACTTGTATCTGCTAGGTAATGCTTTAACCCACTGGGCGAGATTGGATAAGCTTTAGCAAAGTTCTCTTCTTTGGATCCCTGCTCTTTAGAAGTAGTGTGACCATAATTATACTAATTCAGTTTCTTTTCTCTGCAGATTGCAGCATGTATGTTAGCTTTCTATGTAATTTCAGATTTACTATCAGTTGGTTTTAAGAACTCCCTTACACACAAACACCTATAAGTTTAGGTTCTTTTCCTGGCTTATTTAACTGTGAATCTAGACAGCTGGCTGAAATAAGGTAGCCACCAAAGCAGGAACAGATGCAGTCCATCATTGTGTAACTTTCATTTACCTCCAGAGTCTGTGGTAGGAATGTAGTGGAACTGTGCAAGGTATCTTTGTCAATTTAGGCTACTATAACAAAATACCTCAAGCTGCACAACCTATAAACAACAGAAACTTATTGCTCAGTTTTAGAGGCTGAGAAATCCAAAATCAAGGTGCTGATGGATTTAGTATATGGGGAAGTGTCCATTCTTCATGATCAATATTTTCTAGCTGTGTCCTCATACGGCAGTGGGACAATCAAGCTTCTTTAGACCTCTTTTATAAGGGTATTAATCCCATTCATGAGGGTTCTCCTCTCAACTTAATCACTGTCCTAAAGGTCCCATCTCCTAATATTACTACACTGGGGATTAGGTTTCAACATATGAGTTGAGGTACAGACATAAATATTCAGATCATAGTAGTCTCAAAGCATGTGAGAAACCAACATTCTTGCCAAGTCTCAGTCCTTTTTCCCAAGAGGTTTATTTCACTGTTTGGAAATAGCAGACACAAATGAATTGTAAAGTATAGTGAAGCACATTTGATTATTGTATTGATCTTGTGTTTTGGAGATATATATATATATATATATATATATATATGTATATATATATATATATATATTGTGTTGCAGAAAGAAAAAATAGTGCAAGAAACACCCCTACACATCACCCTATATACCCCTACACATATATCAAGGCCCTTTATCCCTAATTACTTAAGTGTTTATTTCCTAAGAATAGGTAAATTTTCTTATATAACCACAAAGCAGTTATCAATTCATATTGATAATTTTTCATTGTGTACAGTATATATTGAGTAATTGTATAGTTATACATTTACATTGATATAGCACTTTAAAAAATATTTTTAGATGTTGTTGGACCTTTGTTTTATTCATTTATTTATATGTGGTGCCAAGAATCAAACCCAGTGTATCACACATGCTAGGCAAGCACTCTACCACTGAGTCACAACCCAAACCTGATACAGCACTTTTATGTAATCAGTCATCCATATTCCAGTTTTGTCAGTTGACCACTACTTGTGCTTTATGACATTTTCCCCTTCCAGTAAAGGATCGAGTCTAGGATCACATATTGCACTTACTTACTTTGTGTTTAGCCTCTTATCTGGAACATCTCCATAGCCTTTGTCTTTAATGATACTACCACTTATAAAGGATGCAGTTGCACACCAATCCCCCTCTGTTTTTTTAAAAAAAGCAGTCCTTATTTTGTATTTGTCTGATTTTTTTTCTTGTGATTAGATTGATGTTATATATTCTTGGCTAAAATGTTGTGCAGGTGATGTACTGTCCTTGTAGGATCACATCTGAAGGCGCATGCTGCTTACTGGCCTCTCATTGATAATGTTATTTATTTATTTTTGTGGTACTGGGAATTGGACTCAGGGGTATTCTGCCATTGAGCTACATCCCAGGCCCTTTTTATTTTTTATTTAAGATAGAATCTCTCTACATTTCTCAGGCTGGCCTCAAAATTGCAATCCCTCTGCCTTTTCCCTCTGAGAAGCTGCAATTATAGGCATGTGCTACTGTGACCAGCTGGTAATGTTATTTTCATCACCTGGTTAAACTGTTGCCTGATTTCTCCCCTGCATAATTATTGTTTATTTTTTTTCCTCTTGCAACTAATAAGTAGTCTGTATGACAAATTCTTAAGAGCTTGCAAATAATCTGCTTTTCATCAAAATGTCCCCTGAGACACCATCCATTGATGATTTCTGCCTAAATTAGTCTTTATTATGATTTTTCTAACTCTAGCACTCACTTCTCATTTACCAGTCTTCCCTGGCATTCTCCTACAAGCTTGAGCCTTCCCTTCTTCCCTGTAATTATTGGTATGGGCTCATCAATTCCTGTTGTATTTAGTGGTTCATTGTTCACTATTATACTTTAGTTTAGTGCTCAAATTGTCCCTGATTTGTCCACTAAAAGTCCCTGCAATGTTATTACTGTGTCCTTATGACATGCTTTCAGTATTTTTGAGCATTTTTCTTTCTAACATAAAAAAGATACTCCAGGCTCATCTTATGCCAACTCTGTGCCCAGCTCTGTAGCAAACCATTCCTCCAAAGAGTTCTGTTTTCTCTCAATGGAGGTGACATTAGATACCAAGGTGTCAGTACTAGGTGTGTTACTGGGGTATTTGCTTTTTCTGCTCTTCAAAAAGACAGAGGTAAGAAATTTTTGTACACATGTTATGGTTTGATATGTGGTGTCCCCCAAAAGCTCATGTGTCAGACAATGCAAGAAAGTTTTGGTAAAATGATTGGGTTATGACAGCTTTGACGTAATCAGTACATTAATTCACTGATGTAGATTAACTAGGCAGTAACTGTAGGCAGGAAAGGTGTAGCTGGGGGAGGTAGGTCACTGGGGACATGCCTTTGGGGTTTATATTTTGTCCCTGGTGAGCAGAGATCTCTCTCTGCTTCCTGATTGTCATGTCCTGAGCTGCTTTCCTCCTCCACCCCCTTCTGCCATGGTGTTCTGCCTCACCTCAAGCCCAGAGCAACAGAGTCAAAATGTTATGGAGTAAGACCTCTGAAAATGTGAGACCTAACTGAACTTTTCCTTCTCTTTGTTATTGATGTGACTTCTTTTTGTCACAGAGGTGAAAAAACTGACTAAAACAACATACAAACCCACACATATGTGTACTTAAGCATACATGTCTTTATACACAGATATACAACCTACATACAGACACACACACATACCTGTTTTGAGAATTCATGAATTTTAACATCTCTAATTCTAATACATAGTCTTTCTTGTATTCCCTGATTCATATTTGTATATTCCTTCTTCTACCGTAAACATGGGTTTTTAAGAATATCATCCTGTTTAATCAATATTGTAATATAACCAAGAGTTTCAAAATTATTTCATATATACCTCTATGATAAAGAGATCCCACTAAAAAGTTTCAGATTTATTTATTATATCCATTCCCCACAAACCCATCCTGATTGAGAATGTATACTTTGAGGGTAGGTAGTTCAATACTGTGTTTATAATATACTTGGATTGTTTGTTTGTTGTCTTATCTTTGGTTTTCTTTTTTTCCTTTAATGTGATTATAGTATTTATTCAAATTAGTTTCATTTGTTTCATTTAAAAGCTGTAATTTTAAAATTTATTTTTCCTGACATTTTTCAAAATTCCATAATTTTTCCTATTATTTAATAGAGTTTGTCAGGATTAGAGTCCGATCAAACTCCTGAGAGTCCTATGTTAAATAAATGTCACTGAATGGGACAGAATAGTTTTATCACAATGAGTGTTGTGTTAGAGTTCTATCCCCCCAAATTAGTTGGTCTTGGCATATCCAGACAGAAAACCTAGACTATTCCCTTTGAACATCTTTTCAGGTCAAAGTGGAATGTTATGTTAACAAAACTTCAGTTATTTGCCAGCCAGTATACTTGGCATGGTGATCAGAATTATATCTCATATCTTTTGGAATAGCAGCACTTAGGGATTCTACTTAGCTAATATATACTAGTACTTTATACTGATTTTTTTTACTGCTGGCTTCCACTGTTATTGGTTGTAAAATATTTGGATTATCATCACTCCTGGGAACACACAATTGTTCAGGATGCAGATGTGGGTCCAGACTTTCTTATAAGAACCACATATGGGATAAGTTGTGGTTCTTTTCATTTTCCTATCTTCTTCTCCCCTTTTTTTGTAGGCTTCTCAAAGTCAACCTGCACAGTCCAAGAAGGAAGCCAATAAGGAGATTGTAAAAGATGTTTCCAAGAATATCAGCAAGAACAAACATACTTATGAATGGGCTAAAAACAAGGAGGTAAAAATGGAAAGGTAAGAGGGGACTCAGAAGGTATTGTTTTTGTATTTGTTTTTGATGGGAAAGAACAGTGTGTGACATCCTTTTGTCTTCCCTAAGAAAACATTTAGTGAGCCACACTGGTGACTACCACATTTACTCTGGGTTCTGTGGTGGGCCCAGCTATGGTTGCTGAAGAGTTATAGGCTACTTCTCTCTTTCCTCTTTCATGGTGTATGTACATATTGAAAGTTCCGTTGTTATCATTGAGAAATTTGCCAAAAGACCTTGCATTAATCTTTTCTCTCTTTTGGTAATTCAGTCCTGGTTTGAGCTAGTCTATTCATAGCAGTGTGGAGGCAACTTAAATTTTCAGGGACTCTCAGCATATGACCAATAGTTGGCAAGTCTGCTTATCCCATCAGAAGCTTTGTGTGTGATTTGCCCCTTGTTACTTAAGAGAAATTACTATCTCCATGGGCCAAATACATGTGTCTTCTAACTGTTACAGGTAACTGTTCACATGCTCTACAAGTAGAGATGAGCATTAACCAACCCGTGTTCTGGATTGTTGATGAAATTATTTATTCTAATAGTTTTTTTGTGTGAATTCCTTAGGCTTTTCTCTATATAAAACCATGCCATTTACTGACACAGATAATTTTACTTACGCATTTCTAATGGGGATGCCTTTTTGTTTAATTTTCTTGCCTCATTTATTTAAAAAAAATTGGAGTTGGGCGTGGTGGTGCACACCTATAATCCCAATGTCACAGGAAGCTGAGGCAGGATGACTACAAGCTCAAAGCCAGCCTCAGCAACTTAGTGAGGCCCTAAGTGACTTAGAAAGACCTTGTCTCTAAATAAAAAATTAAAAGGGCTGGGGATGTGGCTCAGTGGTTAAGTGCACCTGGGTTCAATCCCTGGTATAAAAAAAAAACATTGGTATTGGGAATTTAACCCATGGGCACTTTACTACTGAGCTACATCTCCAGCCATTTTTTTTTAAAACATTCATTTATTTATGTATTTTATTTATTTATTTATTTATTTAGTGATAGGGTCTTGTTTAGTTGCTTAGAGTCTCATTAAGTTGCTGAGGCTGGCCTCGAAATTGTGATCCTCCTGTGTTAGCCTCCAAAGTCACTGGGATTACAAGTATGTGCCACTGCATCTGGCTTTCTTGCCTTATTGCCCTAGCTACAACCCTTGGTACAATGTTGAATAAAAAAGTATCAGAGTTAGGCCTCCTTATTGTTTCCCTCATCATAGGGGAAGATATTATATCATCATTATTCATGATGTTACCTTTTGTATTTTTTTGTAGATGCCTTTATTAGGTTAAGGAATTTTCTTCCTATTCCGAGTTTGTTGAGTGCTTTTTTTCAGGAAAGACTAGGATTTTGTCAAATGATTTTTCTTAATGTATTGATAATGGTCATTTTTTTTTATTCCATTAGTGTTTGTAGTACATGATTTGAATTTCTGATATGAAACTAACCTTGAATTCCTGGGACAAGTCCTACTTGGTTAGGGTTTCTTAACACTTTATACTTTGCTGGATTTGATTTGTTTGTATTTTGTTGAGGATATTTGCATCTATAGTCATAAGAGGTATTGATCTTTAGTTTTCTTGTGATGTCTTTGTGGTTTTGAGTATCAGAGTAATACTGGCCTTCAAGAGTGTGACTGGGGAATGACTCAGTGGCAGAGTACTTGCCTAGCACACATGAGATACTGGGTTCAATCCTTAGCACCACATACCAAATAAAATAAGGGCATTCTGATCATTTACAACTACAAAAAAAGCTAAAAGAAATTAAAATTAAAAAGAAAAAAAGAGTGAGTAGGAAACAAATTTTTAAAAAAGCCAAAATAAAAGAGTGAGTTGAAAACTCTCCTACATTTTCTGTTTCTTGGGGGAGTTCATGAAGAACTGGTATTAATCCTTTAAAAATTTTATAGAGTTCACCATTGAAGCCATCTATGCCTGTATTTGTCTTTTTGGGTAAGTTTTTGATTATTAATTCATTGTCTTTACTTGTTAAATATCTACTCAGATTTTTAATTTTCTTCTTTAATGAGATTTGATAGTTTGCATCTTCCTAGTAATTTGTCCATTTCATCTAAATTATCTAGCTTATTGGCATGAAATCATTCATATCATTTCTTTAAGTGTTTTTAAGCATATGAGCTTGTCAGATGCTCACAACAAGCCTATGAAGAAGATGTTAGTATGATCCCCATTTTAGAGGTGGAAAAACTGAAGTACAGAGAGTTAGACTTGCCTAGTGTAACCCAGGTAGTAAGTGGAGGAGCCAGCATTTGAAATCAGGCAGTCTGTCTCCAAAAAGAATGGATGTTCTTATCATAACTAGACTATTTGAAGACTGCCTCTAAAGGCTCTCATTAGGAAGGACCTGGAACCTGTCTTGTCAGGTAGAAACTTTGAGACAGTATTATTCAAATTGCTCACTTAATTTTTACAATGCAGTGGTTTTTATTACTTCTAGAGTTCTATAGTTATTACCACAATGTGATTTTTAAATTTTTCATTACCCTCAGAAAAAAAACACCCATACCTATTAGGAGTCCCTTTCCTTTTCCTGTCTCCCTCTCCACCTCCCACTGATCCCAGTCTCAGTAACCATTAATCTTTCTGTTATTGATATATCTCTATAGATATGTCTGTTCTGAATGTTTCATATAAGTGGAGTCATATAATACCTAGTCTTTAGAGGCACTTTATTTCCCCTTTACATGATTTTATTTACCTTCAATTATTACTCTTTTCTTATTCTCATTTCTAGTCTTCCAGTGATTTTGTCACACTAGGTTAGTCACTCTAATTGGTCATAAAATGCTATTCAGAACAAAGCTTTGCATCTGACACATGTGACAAATATCTATTTTGGTCTTTTTTATTACTTTCATTGGGAAAGTGTCTTCTGAATAACCCAAGGTGAAGGGAATGTGATTAGATACCTCCAAAATTAATTATAACCCTGCCTCTCTCATTAGCTTTCAAACAATATTAATTTGAGTCTGTGTTTTACCAGATGTTTGGTGCTAATAGACAAAGACAAATAAATGCAGCTGGTGAGGAAGACAGATATATAAGCAGAAAACTCCTACAATGTGATAAGTATTATTACAAAAGTCTTTGTATATAAATAAAAGTAATAAATCATATGTGAGACAGCATAAAATGGATTTCAGGGGAAAATTGTAGGAAAGTATATGGACCTAGGCATAGAAACTGTACAGGATGCTGCTTACTTGATTTGATATGGTTCTCATTGTTTTTTACCCTCTACTCTATGTCTCTTGGGGTTTAACCCCTTTCTTCTTCCAGAACTTAATAAATATAGCAACAAAATGATATGGCAGGTGAGGACTCTAAGAACTACATTCTACTCAGCCGTTGTTTGCTTTGCAGGTATAAGTTGGAAATCTCACCAGTAACAGCTTCTACCAACTTGGTGCCAAATATTAAGGAGAAACCACTCATTCTGGACATATCCACCAACTTCAAAACACCAGCTACTGAAGAGCCATCTCTCTTCAATAAGTCATTAGTTTTAGAAGAGGAAACTGCTACTGAGGAGATAACCCTCAACAAGCCATCATTGAAGAAGTGCACAAATCATGGGGAGATATCCCTATTGAAGAAGTCACTATCCTTGCAGGAGCAGACTGATGATGATGATGATGAGTTTGTTATACAGACAGTGACTTTGGGGAGGAGGACACATAAACTTGAAGAGGCTGCCATCAGTGAGAAGACTTTGTCCTTAAAGAAGAAGACATGCACATATCAGCGGAAGAAGTCTTGTTGGGAGGAGTTGTGGAATTCACAGGACAGCAATGATGAAGAAGATTCCTTCCTTATGGAGCCAGTGAATTTTAGGAAGAAGCCTAAAACTGATGAGTCATCTCCCAATAAGAAGCAATTACTCCTAAAGAAGAATCAGCATGCCACTAAGGGGAGTATCTCCCATGTGATGAAGCCACTAGTTTTGCAGGTCACCACTGAAGAGAAGTCACTCACTAAGGAGCCACTGTCCTTTAAGAGAAAGCCTACTTCTGAGAAGGTGTCCCTTTTCTGGAAGCCATCTGCACTGCAAGAAAAGCGTGCCATTGAACAAGAGGTGTCCATCTCACAGACATCATTGACCTTGTGGGAGCAGATAGACATGGAAGAAGAGTCCCTTTTCAAGGAGTCATCAGATTTTAAGGAGAATCCTACCACTGAGGAGGCAGCTCTAACTACAAGGCCATTTTTAAAGAGGAGAAGCATTACTTATTTGAAGAAACCAGTAATACTGCAGAAGGTCACCTCTGAAGAGAAGTCATTCATTACAAAGCCATCATCATTTATAAAGATGCCTAACACTGAACAGGAGTCTTTCTCCCAGAAGCCATCTATGTTACAAGAAAAGCACACTACTCAAGAGACTGTGGGCCTCTTGAAGATGCCACAGGCATTGCAGGAGAATATGAAAAATAAAGATAATTCTTCCATGGAGCTAGTTTCTTATAAGAATAAGAAGCATACTGTCAAAGAGACAACATACACAAAGAAGCCATCACCTTTGAATAAGAAGATTAATACGCAGGAGATGATCTCCTGCTTGAAGCCTCAGATGGTCACCTTAGGGAAGAAGTCACTCAATAAGGAGCCATTGATTCCACAAAAGGCCCCAACTGAGGAGGAATCACTTCTTGAGGCTGTCAGTTTTCCAAAGCAACATGCCATTGAGGAGGCAACCCCTGCCAAGAAGCCTTTACTGTTAAAGAAGCAGCAGCCCATCACTCAAGAGAAAGTGTCCCACTTGAAGAAGCCACTAGTATTGCAAATGATTACTTCTGAAGAGAAGTCATTGGTTAAGCAGCCATTGTCCTTGAAAGAAGAAAATGTGCTTTTAGAGAAGAAAAAGTGTACCACTTACTCAGTTTCCCTCTGGAAAGAATTGTCAGACTGGGAGGATATAATTGATAAAGAAAATAATTCCATTGTTTTGAAGCCACTATCATTTAGCAAAAAGGCTATAACCAATGAGACAGTCCTTTCCAAGATACCATTGTCTTTACAGAAGAAGCAAACCACTCAGGGGAAAGTATTCCTTGTAAAGAAGCCATTGGTCTTGCAGAAGACCACATCTGAAGGGTCGTCACTCTGTAAGAAGCTGTCGCCCTTTAAGAAGAATCCTACAACTGAAGAGAAGTTTTCCAATGAGCCATTTGCATTGAAAGAGAAGCATACCACTCAGCAGGAGGTGTTCCCCTCAGAGCAGCCATTGTCCTTTCAGGAGAAGATCGCCACTGAAGAAGAATCATATAGTAAGGATCCAGTGAGTTTGAATGAGAAGCCTATCACTGAGAAGGAATTCCTCTTTCAGGAGTCACTTTCTTTGCATGTTAAACCTACCAATGAAGATGATTCCCTTTTTCAGAAGGCTTTGATCTTGCAAGAGAAGACCAGTACCAAAGAGGACTCCCCAAAGAACCTGTTGGCTTTGGAGGAGAAGAGCATTACTGAAGAGAAGTCCCTTTTCAATAAGCTCTTTGATGTGGAGAAAGAGCTGTCCACTGAGGCAGCCACAAGCATAGAGGGGCAATTATCTTTAATGAAGCCTAACACTCAGGGGCAGTTGGCTTTGCATGAGAACATTTCCTGTGATGAGAAGTTCCTTATTAAGCAGCCACTGGTCTTACAGGAGTTTCTAAACCTAGAGAAGGAGGCCCTTTTGGAGGAGCCCTTGGTCATACAGGAGAAACCCAGCATTGAGAAGGAGACTGTACTCAAGAAACCATTGATCTTGCAGAGGAATTCCACCATTAAGAAGCAGACTGTTCTCAAGGAGCACACCACTAACACAGGGGACCACTTCAAGGAATCTTTGGCTTTACAAGAAAAACCCAGCATTGAGAAGGATACCATTCTGAAGCGGCCCACAACTTTGCAACAGAAGCCCACAATTGGCGGGGGAGGCCTCTTCATGGAGCCCTTGGCTTCACAGGAAAATCCCAGCCCGGAGATGGAGGCTACCCTGAAGGAGCTCTGGGCCTTGCAGGAGAAGTTCAGCATTCAGAAGGTGGACATACCTAAAGAGCCATTAGCCATTCAGAAGAAGGCCAACATGGAGAAGGAAGCCCTCGTAAAGGAACCATTAGTCTTGCAAGAGAAAACTACCACAAATGAGATATTCCTTTTCAAGGAGATATTAGACTTGGATGAGAAACCCATCACTGGGAAGGAGTTCTCCTTTAAAGATCCCTTGACTTTGGACGAAAATCCTACCTACAAGGAAGATACTTTTTCCAAAACTTTCTTGGCCTTTGAAGTTAAGAATAATCCACATGTATCCAGCACTGCCCTTGAATCCGGAACAGATATGTCCAGTGCTGCCAACATGTGCAATGCAGGGTCCAGTACCACCCGCCAGTCCAGTGCATGTGAACCTGATTCCAAAAGAACTTTCTCATCTCAGAGTGGGAACACAAACAAGGAGGTATTTATCTGTCTTTTTTTCTTAAATTCAGTGATGTGTTCATTGTATTATGTAGCTGTTAGAAAAGAGATTTTTGTTTTATTTGGTGCTGGAGATTGAAACAGTGCCTTGCATATGCAGAGCATATGTTCTGCCATGAACTACACCCATAGCCTAAAAGAGGTTTCTTCTTGTTTGCTTTCCTAAACAATTGAGCTGTATGTAGCAATTTACAGGAGGACCCTCTCCCTAGGGAGAGGGTGATGTTTTTTGGGTTTACTTTTAGTTTTATTTAATGATAGGTGATGCAGAATCATCTTAGTTTTCATAGCTTGAGGTTATCCACAACATGGGATAAATTTATGAAGTTCTTTGACATTTTTCTTTTATAACTGGCCTTGTAAATAGAATACCTTTTTTTTCTGGTAGCAGGGATTGAACTCTGGGGCACTTAAAGACTGAGTCATATCCCCAGACCTATATTTTTTTTTGAATTTTGAGACAGGGTCTCAGCAACTTGCTCAGGACCTTGCTAAATTGCTGAGACGGGCTTTGAATTCATGATTCTCCTGCTTCAGCCTCCCGAGCTGCTGGGATTACAGGTGTGTGCCACCACACCTGGCCCTTGTAGACTATTTTAACTTCCTGATTGACATAGTAATAGACCTAAGCAATCAAATATTTATACCCACAAGCATCTGGAGTATTGTACTATATCCTTGGGCTTTGCAATATTGGTTAGGCAATTTCATTCAGGAAATTAACCTTTCTTAGTAAATTTAATCAGTATTACAGTGGGCTTCAGTCACAGATGAGCAAAGTTCACCAGGACATATACCAAGGAAGGTGGTCTTGAAGTAAATTAGAAAAACAATGTGGGGAAAGATGTAGAAGCGAGGAAAAATCTACTAAGAATAATTGGGCCATAAAAGGTACTTAAGAAGACAGATGATATAGCTAAAATAATAAAATAAGAATGCCTTTCTTAAAAAGTCAAGTATACTTTTATAAATGACACCTTGTTCCTAGGACATGGTAGTCATATACTCGGCAGTTTTTAATCACTGGACAATATGAGGATTGGAGGGCCCAGAGGTACTCTGTGATAGCCCAGGATACATGAGGCTTGAGGAACCTTAGCATAAGAAGTCAGTCGGGATAGAGAAGTCATCCATGATGGGTATGAGCTAAGATTTCCATGGACTTTTTCTTCTAATATATCTTTTTGGTGATTTCCAAATAGATGACCGTATCAGAAGATATTGACAAGGAACTCAATGATCCATGTTTCAATTCGATATATGCCAAGGATATCTTCAGTTACATGAGAAAAAGAGAGGTGTGTAGCTATCTGGGGGTGGGCAATGTATGAGGTGGCCTACAAGTTGATAAGGAAGGTAATAATAATGAGGCAAACAACAATAATAACAACTAGCATCTATTGGTAGCCTACTATAAGTTGGACATTGTGCTTAGGAATTTATAGACATTATCTTGTTAAATTCTTCCATTAATTTCATTATAGTAGTTATTATCTCCCTTTTGCATTTAGGGGAAACTGTCCAGAGTCTTTCTATTAATATGTGGTAGAGTAGGGACAGGGACTAAAGTTTGATTACCTTGAAGACCATAGTCATGCTACTCTAGGTACAAAGAAGACAGTCTCAGACACAAACATGATCAAGTAGTTCATTTCTGGGTAATTACTCTAAGAAATCCTTTAAAAGATCTTTTTCCTTCCTTTTCTAGACATGTTTCTGGCATTGCATATAAGAGTACATTTTTTGTTCTTAGATTACAACTTTTTATTTAAACTCTCTAACCTGGTACAATTTTCTTTTTCCTTTGATATCTGTCAGTCTCCTTTACTACTAATATTCATCAATTCGAAATTTTCCTCTGTCTCTCTCAAGTGAGTACAAAAGAACAAGATTATTAACCACCTAGAATTTTTAGTAGGATATGTATACATGGGTGGGTGAATATCTTATCCTCTCTATAGGTAGAGAACAATTGATTTTCTGACTTCAGGGTCCATGCTTTTTTATATTTTCTCTTGAATCTTGAGGGGGTTATATCCAGATAAACCCCATCATAAGTTGAAGCATCCTAGCTGAGATACAGATCATTATATAGATTATTTCCCCTGGTGATCATGTGTCTAACTGGGAGCTGTGGCTTACTGATGCTCCTGCCCAGCGTTGGAAGATAATTGTACCTCATATTATTGGCCCTGATAAAGATCACAATTAAAATTTGAAGTAGAGTTTGTACTTAATGTGTATGGCTTTTGCACCATCAAGTTGAAATTTATTAAGTTAAGCACTAAGTCAGGGACTGTCTATATCTTAGGGAAAGTAAGAGGCAACTTTGCTTTTCTAAAAGTGTGAGCCTTGATTCAGAAGTATCAGTGTCACTTGGAATCTTGTTATAAATGCAGAAACCTAGCCCCACCCAGACCTTCTAATACAAAATCTGAAGTTCTGCCAGATTCCCAAGTAGTGCATATGTAAAATTTTGAGACATACTGCTCTACATAGAATGATATTGTGCTTTAGACTGAATTGCAAAAAGGGACAGAATATTTTTAGCATTCATCTGTAGCCATAGGTGGAATATTATTCCTTATTCATCCTGAATTCCTCAATACTCTTTCTAACATTTGAATATGACATGTGTCCATTTCCCAAGGTAACTGGAACTTGTCTGCAAAAGATACTTTGATCTACCCCTATCTGATACTAGTCAAAAATGAGTTAGAACTGTGAGAGGAAGTTAAATGAGTTATAACTTTGAACTACAAGAAGGAGTTTATAACATTTCTTTCTCATTCATGCCAGGAAAAATTCATACTCATTAAATACATGGACAGGCAGACTGACATCAACAGTGATATGAGGGCCATTCTTGTCGACTGGTTGGTGGAGGTACAGGTAAGCCTGAAAATTGCTGCCTTAAGGAGCTTCTGTCTCTTTCTTGGGTAGTCATTCAGCAGTACCAGCCAAAACATGGTAAATTTTTACTGAATCCCTAGAGTTGAAGAAACTATACTTGCTGCTCTAAAGGAGCTTATGATTTAGGGGGCAAGGTAAAATATGCAGACAATTAAGTATAATAGAATATACGAAGTACTCTAAGAATGCTACAAATAAAATATTGTGAGAGCCCAATGTAAGGGGAGACTTTCTGGAAAAGACAATGATGCTATGGTAGTGCTGTCATGATCAAAGTCTTATAAAAGTGTATCTAGCGATTTGGATTGGGGTCAATGGCAAGGTCTTTCAAGCTTGGGTAGAATGGGTGATAGGAAGGACAATGTGGCACCAGACATGACAGGCAGATATCTGTTGAGGGATGAATATTTAGGAAATACTACTATGGATACTTTACTATTTTGTACCAGAGAGAGAGCCAGAACAATACCTGGCACATATAGGGAGTCAAAAAAGTATTTGTCAGATGAATGGAATTGAATGAATTGCTATGGAATTTGCAAGGAAACATAGGCATAGTCTGCATATGCTGAGCACATTCTTACTACATAATCAAGAAGAAAAAGTAGTAGAGTTTTATATGGTTTATTAAGTGCAAGAAAAGTGATTTGGGCTCACTTTAGTGTGGCAGACAAGTGATGTGGTAGACACAGTATATTGAGGCATCAACAAAGTATAAAAATGTCTCTCCTCTTATGGAAATTATTAGTAAATTAGTTAGGATTAGAAATTGAGTAGATCTTAAATACATGAAATAGAACCCAAACATTTCTGATCATTACCAAGTTAGAAATTTCTAGTAAATTGCCACTGGACTTTGAAATTTAAAAAGGCCTTTTATATTGTTATTGCACAAAATGCATATTTATTATAAAATATTTATTATAGCAAAATAAGAAATTCTAATTACCTGTGATGGCACAATCTCACACATTGTTAACATCTATATGCATATATTATCCCCCCATCTTCAAATTGTAGTTATCAATTGGGGTACACCTCAGAACCTGAAGTACACCAGGTTCCATCACAGATTTAATCAGAATTATGGAGATGTAGTCCAGGCACACGTATTTTTTAAACTCCACAAGTGATGCTAATATATAATCATATATATTTTATTCTATTTTATCACATATGTAAATAGGCATTTAGTCCATTTTATCACATATGTGAACTTTGTAATTGCCTCTGCAGTCAAGACCAGAAGAATCCCTCATGCTTCCTTTTTTTGTGTGGGGCAGGGTACTGGGGATTGAACTCAGGGGCACTCAATCACTGAGCCACACCTCCAGCACTATTTTGTATTTTATTTTGAGACAGGGTCTCACTGAGTTCCTTAGTGCCTTGCTTTTGCTGAGGCTGGCTTTGAACTCATGATCTTCCTGCCTCAGCCTGCACCACATTTTCTTTATCCATTAATTTCTTGATGGACACATATCTCGTTTCCATTTCTTGGCTATTGTTAATAGTGCTGTAATAAACACGGGAATGCAGACTGCTCTTTGAAATACTTATTTTATTTCTTTTGGATAGGTATGCAGGAGTGGGATTTTAATTTTATGTTCTATTTTTAATTTTTTGAGGAACCCCCATACAGTTTTCCATTATAGCTGTACTAATTTGCATTCCTTCCAGCAGTGTGTAAACATTCCTCTTCTACCCTTTATCACCAGTGCTTGTTATCCTTAATCTTTTTTATAATAACTATTCTTACTGAAGTGAAGTGATATCTCACTGTGGTTTGTATTTGCATTTCTCTGATGATTATTGATACTGACCATTTTTGTCATGTACCTGTTGTTCATTTGTATGCCTTTGAGAAATGTCTATTTTTATCTATTGTCCATTTTTAAATTTTTATTGAGTTTTTGAAGCTCCTTATATATTTTGCATATTAACCTCTTGCCAGATGTATAGGTTGCAAATATTTTCTCCCATTCTGTAGGTTATCTCTTCACTCTTCATTGTTTCCTTTGATGTGTGGAAGCTTTTTAGTTTGATGTAATCCAATTTGCCTGTTTTTTAACACTTCCATTTCCTATACTTTGTGGCTCTTGACCAAAAAAATACTTGCCTATTCCAATCTCTCATTTTTTATGTTGATTTTGTATCCCACAACTTTACTGAATTTATTTATTTAATTATGGGTTTGGTTTATTCTTGTATTTCAAGTTCCTTGAGGTGCAATGATAAGATCATTAGAGATCTTTCTTCCTTCTTTCTTTTCTTTTCTTCTTTTTTGTTTTAATTCTGGGGATTGAACTCATGGGTGCTTAACCACTGCCACTGAGCCACATCCCTAGGCCTTTTTAATTTATTTTGAGACAGGGTCTTGCTAAGTTGCCTGGGCCTTTCTAAACTGCTGAGTCTGGCCTTCAACTTGAGATCATCCTGCCTCAGCCTCCTGAGCCACTGGGATTACAGGCATTCTTTACCACACGCTCCCTGCTCTTTCTACTTTCTTGAGGTGGGCATTGATTGCTGTGAACTTCCCTCTTAATACTGCTTATACTGTGTAACCATAGATCTTGGTGTGTTGTTTCTCTGTTTTCATTTGTCTCTATTTTTCATTTGTCAAGAAAATTTTTATTTTCCTTCTTGATTTCTTCTTTGATCCATTGGTTGTTCAAAAGTAAATAATATCCATATATTTGTATCATTTTCAAAGTTTCCCTCGTCATTGGTTTCTAGCTTCATTGCACTATGTTTAGAAAAGATACTCAATATGATTTTAACTTTTAAATATTTGTTGGGACTTGTGTTTTGGTCTGTTAAATATCCTGTAGACTATTCCATGTGCTAATGCGAAACTATGTATTCATCAGATATTTGACGGAATGTTCTGTAGTTGTCTGTTGGGTCCATTTTTTCCGGGGTGCAATTTAACTCCAGAATTTTTTGTTGTTGTTGTTGCTGCTGACTTTCTGTCTGGATGGTCTTTCCATTGCTGAAAGTGGAATGTTCAAGTCCTCAACTATCATTGTACTGAAATCTCTCTTTCCCCTTAAGTCTACTAATATTATCTTGTATTTTGTATGGTCCAATATGGGGTGCATATATATTTAGATCTGTTTATTCCTCTTGTGGAATTGATGTCTTTATCATTATATAATAACCTTCTGGTCTCTTTTTACTGCTTTTCATTTGAAGTCTATTTATTTGACAGAAGTATGGGCACATCTATTCTCTTTTTGATTCCATTTTGCATGGAATATTTTATTCCTTACTTTTACTTTCAATCTATGTGTTTCTGTAGGGATGAAGTGAGTTTCTTATAAGCAATGTATAGATGGGTCTTGCTTTTTAATCCATTCAATCACTGTGCCTTTTAAAATTTTTTTTAAATTTGTTTTAATTAGTTATACATGACAGAGGAATTCACTTTGATACATCATTTATAATGGAGTATAATTTCTCATTTTTCTGGCTATACATGATGTAGAATCCCATTGGTCGTATAGTTATATATGTACATAGGGTAATAATGTCTGAGTCATTCTACTATCCTTCCCATCCCCATGCCCCCTCCCCTTCTTTCTCTCCCCTCTCCCTAATCTAAAGTAACTCTCTTCTTCCCTATTCCCCACATTGTGAATTAGCATCTGCATATCAGAGAAGACATTCAGTTTTTGGTTTTGGGGGATTGGCTTATTTCGCTTAGCATGATATTCTCCAGGTTTTAACTGGAGAACTTAATCCATTTAAATTCAAGGTAATTATTGATAGCTATTATGTGACTTATTTTCTAGTTTTATTGTAGTTCCTGTCTTTTTTCCTCCTCTTAACAGTCTTCCTTGGTGGCTAAGTGAATTACTCTAGTACTATGTTTTGATTCCTTGCTTATTATTTTTAGTTTGCTTATTATAGATTTTTGCTTTGTGATTACAATGAGGCTTAAAAACCATCTTTGGATCATAAAAAGCTATTGTGAAATGATATTTATTTACCATGATCATAAAGATAAGAACAGAAACAAAAGAAGAGAAAATATACTAATAAGAAAACTCTACAGTTGTGTTCCATTCCTCCCCAAATTTTGAAATTTTGATTTTCCATTTATATTTTTCTGTTGCCTATCTCTTAACATATTAAAGCAGCTATTATTTTTAATTGTTTCTTAATATTAAAGATATGATTGGTTTACACACCATATAATATTAGAGCATTGTGAATTTTTTGCATAGTTACTCTTACCTGTTAATTTTGTACCTTCCTATGTATTTTAGTTTGATACACAGATGCATTCACATTTTAAATATATCAATTCTATCAGTTCTTTTCCTTTGTGGCTTTAAGTTTTGTTCCTTGCTTAGAAAAGTTTTCAGTTCAAAATTACACAAATATTTCTCTGAATATTTTATAGGATATTTATAATTTCATCTTCATTTGAAACCCTTAGTCTGGATTTATTTTGGTTTTGTGTCAGCATCTAAATACATCCACCCAGTGATTATCCATTTATCCTAACCCCATTTATTGGTTTCATTGTGCACTGGTTTGAAATGACATCTTTAGCCTCTATACTCGGGTTTGTTTATGGTGTTCCCAATTCCATTTTATTGCCCTGTTCGCCAATTCTTTTTTTTTTTCTTTCCTAAAATTTTTAATTGGTTCTTTTTAATTATACATGATAGTAGAACCCATTTTGATATAATTATACAGCAGGGAATGTATCTTTTTTTCACAATGTAGATTCATATGATTCATATAATCTTACATATACATAGGGTAATACTGTCAGTCTCAGTCTATTATCTTTCCTTCCCCCACCCACTCCCATCCCATTTTCCTCTACAACATTCATACTTCCTCCATTCTTTTCTTGTCCGCTCCCATGACCCCTCCCCACCACCATTATGTATCAGCATCCACTGATCAGAGAAAACATTCAGCCTTTGGTTTTTGGGGCTTGGCTTATTTCACTTAGCATAATATTCTCCAACTCCACCCATTTACCAGCAAATGCCATAATTTTATTCTTCTTTATGGCTGAGTAATATTCCATTGTGTATACATACCACAGTTTTGTTATCCATTCATCAATTGAAGGGCATTTAAGTTGGTTCCACAATCTAGTTATCGTGAATTGAACAGTATGAACATTGATGTGGCTACATCATTGTAGTATGCTGATTTTAATTCCTTTGGGTATAAACCGAGGAGTGGGATAGCTGGGTCAAATGGTGGGTCCATTCCAAGTTTTTTGAGGAATCTCCATACTGCTTTCCAGAGTGGCTGCATGAATTTGCAACTCCAACAGCAATGAATGAGTGTGCCTTTTTCCCCACATCCACACCAACACTTTTTATTGCTTGTGTTCTTGAAAATAGCTATTCTAATTGGAATTAGATGAAATCTTAGGGTGGTTTTAATTTGCATTTCTTTAATTATTCAACACAATGAGTATTTTTTATATATATTTGTTGATCACTTGTATATCATCTTCTGTGAAGTGTCTGCCCAGTTCCTTAGCCCATTTATTGATTGGGTTCTTTGCATTTTTGGTGTAAAGTTTTGTAAGTTCTTTATAAATTTTGGAGATCAGTGCTCTGTCTGAAGTGTGTGTGGAAAAGATTTTTTCCCATTCTGTAGGCTCTTTTTTCACATTATTGTTTCTTTTGCTGAGGAAAACTTTTTGGTTTGAATCCATCCCATTTATTGATTCTTCCTTTTATTTCTTCCACTCTGGGGGTCATGTTAAGGAAGTCTGATCCTAAGCCAACGTGAAGAAGATTCCGGCCTACTATTTCTTCTATTTGGCGAAGGGTCTCAGGTCTGATTCCTAGATCTTTGATCCATTTTGAGTTGAGTTTTCTACAGGGAGAGAGATAGGGGTTTAATTTCATTTTACTGCATATGGATTTCCAGTTTTGTCAGCACCATTTGTTGAAGAGGCTATCTTTTCTCCATTGTATGTTTTTGGCACCTTTGTCTAGTATGAGATAACTGTACTTATGTGGGTTTGTCTCTGTGTCTTCTTTTCTGTACCATTGGTCTACCTGTCTATTTTGGTGCCAATACCATGCTGTTTTTGTTACTATTGCTCTATAGTAGAGTTTAAGGTCGGGTATTGTGATACCTCTTGCATCATTCTTCCTGCCCAGGATTACTTTGGTTATTCTGTGTCTTTTGTTCTTCCAGATGAATTTCATGGTTGCTTTCTCTGTTTCTATGAGGAATGTCATTGGTATTTTTATTGTAATTGTGTTAAATTTGTATTCTTTGGAAGTATGGCCATTTTGACAATATTAATTTTGCCTATCCAAGAGTGTGGGAGATCTTTCCATCTCTAAGGTCTTCCTCAATTTCATTTCATTTCATTTCATTTCATTTCATTTCATTTCATTTCATTTCATTTCTTCCTTTCTTTCTTTCTTTCTTTCGAACCAGAGATTGAACCCAGGGGCACTTGGCCACTGTGCCACATCCCCAGCCCTATTTTGTATTTTATTTAGAGACAGGGTCTCACTGAGTTGCTAAGGGCCTCACTAGGTTGCTGAGGCTGGCTTTGAACTCATGATCCTCCTGACTCAGCCTCCCAAGTCGCTTGGATTACAGGCGTGCGCCACCATGCCCGGCCTCAATTTCTTTCTTTAATGTTCTGTAGTTTTCATTGTAGAGGTCTTTCACCTCTTTTGTTAGATTGATTCCCAAGTATTTTATTTTTTTGAGGCTATTGTGAATGGAGTTGTTTTCCTCATTTCTCTTTCAGATGATTTATCACTTATGTATATAAATGCATTAGATTTATGTGTGTTTATTTATATCCTGCTATTTTGCTGAATTCATTAATTTTATTTATTTATTTCTATGTGGTGCTGAGGGTCAAACCCAGTGCCTCACATGTGCTAGGTAAGCACTCTACCACTGAGCTACAACCCCAGCACTGATGCTCTGTATTTTGCCTGAATTCTGATCCTTTTCCTTCCTTTTGAGTGTGTGTGTGTGTATATGTATGTGTGTGTATGTGTGTGTGTATGTATCTCCAGGATCTATTCTCTATGTCTCTGAAGTTTTCATTCATTATCTCTTATCTCTCAGTTCTAGGAGAATTTTTGGGGGGGGGATTTTTTTTCCTTTTTTTTTTTTTTCAGGGCCAAGGACCGAACCCAGGGCCTTGCACATGCTAGGCAAGCACTCTGCTACTGAGCTAAATCCCCAACCTCCCAGGAGAATTTCTTAAAGCAGTCTTTGGAATATTGATTTGGTTTTTGACATTATCTAATAATATACTGTTCACTGTTGGTTATAATTTTTTTAAAACTAATTAACTGTGTGATATCATAAACCAGTCTTTCTAGATCCTAGAATTTCTATTTTCATAGGTTCAGTGTCCTTTCAGATCTTTTAGTTGCTGTTGTTGAGAATATACATTTTAAAATTTTATTCTTTTCTTAGGAATGAAAAGGTTTTATAGGTAGGTGCTTACTAATTCCTTGCTGATATCTTTTAAAAATTACTTGCTCTTTTTCATATGTCTGGTTGCTTTTTTCTGTTTATTCATCTCTGTAGAAGATGTTCTTTGAGTTTTGGAATTTGAGATTTTGTAGGATTTGTCTTCTAATTCAAGACATATTATATCCTTTATTACTAGTTTCAATTCATCTATTTCTTCCCTTTTGTTTCCTCTTACCTGTCTCCATTAAGAACAATAGTTGTTTATTGAACATTGGAAGAGTATTCTAGCCAGATGCAGTTGTAAGGGAGGAAGAGAATATTCATACTGTGTTGAAGGTCTTCTTGTCACATTTGGAACTGCTTGAAATTACCTAGAACATTACCACTCTTCTCTAACCAACACAAAGTGTTTCATTTAGAGCCTGACACTGAGGGAGTAGAAAACCATATATTGTAAAGAATAAAGGAAGTCATGTTGCTTGTTCTTTAGTGGGGAAGATTTATAGGAGATAACTGTTTTTATTAGCTGTCACAAGAAGGATTAGACTTCTTTCACATAGTTTTAAGTAGTAGAATTATATTAAGGAAGAGGTATTATATTCAAGGAAGAGGTATTACTACAATGGAGGCAGGTAATTAAAGTTTTTTGGTACTGGAAATTGAACCCAGGGGTGCTTAACCATTGAGCCACATCCTCATGTTTTATTTTGAGACAGAGTCTTGCTTAGTTGCTTAGGGCCTTGCAAAATTCCTCTGTCTGGCATTGAACTCAATCCTCTTGCCTCAGCTTCCTGACCTTCTGGGATTGCAGGTATGCACCAACATGACCAGCAAATTTAAATATTTATTATCTCTAAATTTTGACCATTCATTCAGATACCCACACATTTACATGCTACCATTTGATACCAGCGTACATGCATGGGCTGCTAAGGGTCTATTTAAAGGACTCGAAGGAGTCTATATAAATACTGGCTGTGTTATATTTTCACAGGCATTATCCTCAGATAACTGCTGCTTTCCATTCCTACCCTCTTTCATTTTTATTTTTTGTAATCACCTGAACCTTGATTTCTTGATATTTAAGGTGATAGTCATTACCTTTTATCTACATAAACTCTTCCCATTTCTTTCTTATGATATTACTTTGGACAGTGTGGTAGACAGAATAAAATATCCATGTCCTAATTCCCAGAACCTGTGAATACATTACCTTACACAGTAAAGTTAAAGGAAAATCACTAATGAACTGAAAGGGGAATTACCCTGGGTTGTCTGAGTTAGTAGGCCCATTGTAATCACAAGAGTCCCTAAATGTTGAAGAGGGAAGTTGATTGTGATTTAATGTGAGAAAGCCTTAGCTCGTTTTGAATGTGGAAGGAGCCTGATGCTAGAAAAAGCAAGAAAATGGATTCTGTAGTTGAACCTCTAGAAAGGAACACATCCCCTCTGACACCTTGATTTTCAGCCCAGGGAGACCCATTTTGGACTTCTGACATTCAGATCCCTAATATAATGAATTTGTGTTGTTGAAGTCATTGAGTTGTTGGTAATTTATTACAGTAGTAATAGGAAACTAATACGGATTTCTGACAAAATTCAAAGTCATATTCAAGGTACAGTTAAAACTGCTTCTTATTATTTATGTAATCAGATACTTTGTGTATTGGTGAATTGTTGTATTCATCCATCTTCTGATAATCATTTGCTTATGGAAATATCCACCCATTTTTCCAATGCTTCTCATTGGCCTGCTTTTTGGTCATCTTTGTTCCTGGCAACAAGATTAGCCTATAAAAAAGAAGGCCCAATGAAGCAAAACTTGCAGGGAGGGCAATTTCACTCAAGATAAGAGAGAATTTTCTGTTAAAACCATTCAAAGGGGGATTAGTCTGCATTTGAAGGTTTGGAAGGCAGGAAGTGAATAGGTATTTTGTGGACATGTTAGGAGGGAGCATTAGTTGAGGTGTTATACTAGAAATGTTTTTTGTTGTTCTTGAAACCTTGGAACTTGGGAGTTGTGGGGAAGAAGTATCACTAATGGTTGGTGGGTCCCCTGTGTACAGATGTGTAAATTGTGTTTATACAGTAGTTTTAACCAAGGCAAAATCAGCCAGTGGAGTTCAGCTCACACTGTTTGCCAAGCCATGCATTCTGGCTATATGGCTGCTGTGTACCTTTGCTGATTCATATAAAGACATTATCTAATTGATGTGTGTTTGAAGGGCTGTATTCATTCAAAGAAGGCACCTTTTTTCTTCTAATTTCCACAAAGGTACTACATAAGCCAGCATAAATTCTGGGATTGGGGTTACAGGGTAAAGTTTCTTGGAGTTGGTGAAGGCAAGATAATGATAACTAAGAAAAGAAAAGGAAGAGGGGTTATACAACTAATGATTTAATTTTACTCTGGCTCCCCCTATCTCTTAGCTCTCTTCCAAATTGTGCTATTGGTACTTAATCCCAGTTGATATATTCTAATGGCATAACTAGTTGAGAAAATAAACTAATAATAAATCAATTAATTGACTCTATTTCTGGTAAATAAACATGATCTCTTTATGGAGTTTACTATACAAGTTGGTAACAAATGGGGAAAACAAGAATCCAAGTATTAGAGATGAAAGAGAGTGGGTGTGTATCCATTCAAGGTGCTCAAGGAGAAGGCAAAACAACTCTGTTTCTCTCTGGTTTGTAAGACTGGTTACCTATTCAAATGAGAACAGATAATGCCAGGGTCCTCAAAGATATATGGGAGATATATGCAGGTACTTTACTGAAGTAGTTTCTGCATTCCTAGCATAGTCTCAGCTGGTCAGGACTATTGTTGATGCCACAGATAATCCAGGAAGCTAGATCAGTATGGAAATTTTTATGGATCTGTATGATGTGTTGATTCTTGTCCTGTTTGTGTATTCCTCCAGATGACCTTTGAGATGTGTCATGAGACCCTGTACTTGGCGGTGAAGCTGGTGGATCACTGTCTAATGAGGGTAGCATGCAAGAAAGACAAGCTACAACTCCTTGGTTCAACTGCTTTTCTGATTGCAGCAAAATTTGAGGTGAGCATAAGTTTTTAAGGTCTAGAGAGAACTAATCTGGTTTCCACCTAAAATAGAGAATGAACATGTATATGTAGTTTTGCATGTATACACACATATATACACAAACATATGCATACATTTATGTGTATGTATATCTATCCATGTGTTTCCAGTTACATACTTGCATAAAATAATTTTCCCATCAATTTTTTATCTGTCTTCTCAAAGCAGGAAAAGTGGTGCTGTTTGGCAATGGTGCTCTATTTGTTTCCTGGCATCAGCAAGGTTCTTCCATTTCCTCTTTGAAGATGTTATGTATGCATGTGCCTAATTAAATGGGTGGTTCTTTTTAAAAGTTCTTTCTGGTCCATGTTTCTTTGCTTCCCAAACTTTTCTTGTTCTACTAACTCCATCCCCATCTACTAGAGGTTTGATCTGCATATAGAACAAAACATCTCCAAATCAGGGGACTGGAGCTATTTAAGAGAAAATGGCTTGATATAGAAAGTAGTGCACCTAAGTGCTCCAAGTAAAGTAGTCATTTTTGAAGTAGCAGTGTAAAAGTGAGTTTCTGGTCTTTTTTTGTGACTGTAATCCATCTAGTTATATCTCTGATGCTTTCTCCTTTTCTGGGTGCTAACTAAACTTGTAACAATTAATGTTACTTCTCCCTCAGTTATGCTAGCAGTCCTGCTAGTTATATAATACCTTAAGGTTTGGGGACAGAGAGGCAGCAATTTTTATTAAGCAATTCAAAGAAATTTAGGACTATGGATTTGTTTTTGTGCTGGCTTCCTTACTCCCTCCCCAGTTCCTGCCTCCTGTCAGAGTCTTCATTACTTTCCTCTACCTGCTCTCTCCCTTCTCCACCTTTTCCCCTCCTTCTCTGGTCATGTCTCCTCCTTTCCTGCTTACCCCAAGAGACACCCTCCACCTTAGCTTCTGTTTGGCCCCTGGTTTAAAAATAAGGGATGATAATGGAGGGAAAGGGGTACTTCCTGGCACAGACCTTCAGGATAACTCTGAGAGCCACCAGATTCTGGTTGATTTGAGTTGCTCCACAGAAAAACAAAACCAGAGAACTGAGAGGAGAGAGACCTGTTTGAAAACTGTATTACCACCAGAAGGAAGATAGGAACTAATGGGGTGGATTTTTACAGTGCCAGAAGCACCACAAAGCACAGGGCCTGAGAACAGTGATGTGCTGTCCTGATGAATGAGGAGCAGGAGTAGGAGATATAAGGTCCGCTCTGGGAAAGAGAGAGAAGGAGGCCACAGAAAGGGGAGTTAGAGATGGGGAGAATGTGCATGGGGCAGGGCAGAGGGGCTGAGAATAAGGAGAACTACTGTCCTGGGCATTCCCTATTATCCCTGTCCTCTGGAGCCTGAAACTTGGCTATAGAAAGATCATGAGGAGGCAGAAAACCCTTGACTCTTTCTTACCAGGTGGCTACTGCCTACACCAGCCTTGTTCCTATAGCTCACACTTTCTTTTTCGTGCTCGTCCCCTTTCTTCCCTCCCTCTCTCCCCTTCCCTGTTTTCAGATCACAGATTGGACCAGTCCTGTACTCTTAGAGAAAAGGAAGTTGAGACCCAGAGAGTAGAAATGACTTGTTCAGGTTCTCACACTACTGCTTGCTTTCTTCTTTCATCATCCCATCTTCATACCTCTCCTTACAAAAGTACTTTTTTACTTTTCAGTTCTATGAGGAAAAGATATCCCTCCTCCATAGCACTTAGTAGGGACCCTCTGTCCTGGCCACCAGAGGACGGGTGCTCTTTGTTCTAAGACTTGCTAAGAAGTTCCCCTCCCCACCCCTGCTTTTCCTCCTCTACCCTCCCTTCCTCTTTGTTGGCCAGGGTCCAAACGGAAGTTAAGGTATAGGGTATCTCTGGGGGTAAGTGGGAAAGGGGCATGATCAGGAAAGGAGGGGAAGAGATGGAGAAGGGAGGGAGCAAGTAGAGAAGGAGTTAGTAAGAACTCTGACAGGAGGTTGAAACTGGGGAGGGAGAAAGGGAGCCAGCACAAAAACAAATCCATAGTTCTAAAGTTCTTTGAACACCTCAGTAATAGTTGCTACTTCTCTGCTCCCAAACCCTAAGGTTTCATACAACTAGCAGGAAGGATTAGTTGCCTCCTATCCTTCACCTTCTTCCCCTTTCCTTCATCTATAAGCAGAGAAGAGAGTGATCTGCCTGAATGTGACTGTCTCCCTTCTCCACCCACAGGAATCCAGCCCTCCTTGTGTGGATGACTTCCTATACATCTGTGATGATATTTATAAGCGAGATGAACTACTTGCCATGGAAATCAGTATCCTGCAAGCCCTCAATTTTGACATCAACATTCCCATTGCCTATCATTTTCTGCGCAGATATGCTAGGGTAAGAGGGACAAGGACTATCTTTATTCTTCCACTTCTGGATTATAGCCACTCTGTATACCTAGAGTGGCTGACCACCTCTTAACTTAAAGTTTGGTAATCTTTCTGAAGTAGTTGGGGTGAGGGGCAAGTTACAGATTAGCATAGTGTGCCTATAAGATTTGAGATAAGGACAGAATGGGGGGATTTGATCAGGAAGGTACACCTCAGACATTTGGGGGAATGTGGGCAATGTTCTCTTTCTTGAGTTTTGGTTACAGATGAGGCCACTTTATAATTGTTCATTGTATCCTACAAGTGTGCATTGTGCACTTTTATCTTTGTGTTATAGATTATTGTTTTTTTTCAAAGAAGAAAAGGGGCTGTTTAGGAATATGGGACACTTCCTAGGGTAGAACCAGGTACATAGTTGTAGTTGTGAGACTTTGATTCTTTAAAGGATCACTCCTATAGAAAGGGGAGGTGGGAGGGCCCACAACTGATAATTTCTTTTAAAACCCTAAAGGTGGCAAATTCCACTGCCAATTTCAGAATTTCCTCCAAAAGAGTCTGCTTTTGCAGACACAGACTGCTGGCCCTGTGCTTCTGGTAGGCATCCAACTTTAGGGTGAACCATTGTGGCAGGAGAAGTACATTGCTCAAGCAGAAAACCATTTGGAGTGGGGGTAGGATAACTGGAAGGAGGTCTTCTGCCTGGTATTAGTTTTATGAATTGATTATTGAACCAGTCTTCTTGCTGCCTTTAGTGCATCCGTACCAGCATGAAGACACTGACTTTGTCCCGCTTCATCTGTGAGATGACCCTGCAGGAATATGACTACGTCCAGGAGAGGGCTTCCAAGCTAGCTGCTGGCTCCTTCCTCCTGGCCCTCTACATGGAGAAGCTTGGACACTGTGTAAATATTTGTGATGGTGGTTTGGGAGTAGGTGGGGGGTATAAAGTAGGGCTGTGGGAAGCTCTTGATGACAAAACTGCCATTTACCCACAGTTATGAATTTTTTCATACCTGTAGAACTTAGGGACATGGGTTTTGGATAGTTGTTTCATTTTTCATAGTCAAAGTGCCCCTTGTTACAAAGAAATCTTCCCCAGAATTCCAGTATTACAAAATAGACTAATGTGAAGTTATTCCAGTTGTCACGGGTTGGGTGGGCCCACTTCTTATCCCTAACCCTATTCCAGCTCTGTTCTTTGCAGTCCCTTCAGCAAAGCTGGCCCCTGAGGGAACTGTGGAACAGGATTTGAAAAGCTCTGGCCCAGAGAATATAGAGTAGTGAAAGTAACTGTCTGCATGTATAACAGGGTACTCAGAGGCATGGCAGTTGTGTTGTCTTCAGAAGAAGAAGGCCTCTAAAGCCATCTACACAAATACAAGTAAAACTCATTAATTGTTGC
Source organism: Glaucomys volans (assembly GCA_020662805.1). Taxonomy (NCBI): domain Eukaryota; kingdom Metazoa; phylum Chordata; class Mammalia; order Rodentia; family Sciuridae; genus Glaucomys; species Glaucomys volans. The sequence continues at coordinate 571,075 of JAJEJO010048593.1, read as the reverse complement.
TTTCTCCAATGTTCTAAAATGTTGTGACTAAAAATAACTTTAGAGAACTTTGAATTCTTACAGATGTGAAACATGCAATCCTTAGAGAGATTATACTCACAAATAAAATTCCTACTGTCAGTTCAACCACATCCAAGTCCCTCCTATCTAGAAATCCTAAGCCACCACTGATGGGAAAACCTCAGTGCTGAGAAAGAACTGTACAACAGTTGTGTAATCCCAGATAATTCATAATGAAATTTTGGGGAACATAGAAAGTATTCAATAAATGGCAATGATTATGATGAAAATAATAAACAATAATAATGGCTAGCAGGGTGTTAAAAATCTACATCTACTATATAATCGGAATGAGTGTAGCCATAGCTCTGGAATTGTGGTCCTGGAGGCCCCATGCTGAGCCAGGCTTGACCCTTGGATCCTGCTAAAGTTCATGGTTCCTAAAATGAACAATTGAGTGGTTTCAAGATAGCAAACTGTGTGCCAACTAGGCTAGAAATATTTTAGTATTTTCATACTTGGTGGCTAAACAAGTGAGTGTCAGCTGAGGATTACCAGTTCCACAGTTCTGTTCTATATTCACTGCCTTTCCTACAGAGAAGAAGGCTGTACAGAAGAGGTGACTTTTGAGTTGTGTCTTGAAAGATGAGTGGAAACTCGTGACAGGAGACGATTAAGGTGGAGGAAGCAATAATGAAAAAGGGGTGAAGGCACTAAGGAGGGAGTGTGATGTGTTTAGGACTGAATAAGACATCTCCTATGGATAGAGCAAAGGGTGTGTTAATAGGGAACAGTTAATAGGGATCAGAATGGTAGGTTGGTAAGCTGTGGTCATACACGCCATGCATAGGGAAGCCACTTCTTTTGTGTGTGTGTGTGTGTGTGTGTGTGTGTGTGTGTGTGTTTAGTACTGGGTATTGAACCCTGGGCCTTGGGCATGATAAGCAAATGCTCTACCACTGAGCTATGTCTCCAGCCTGAGAGACCCACTTGTTACTAAAGCATTGAAGGACTTTTAGGTAGGGAAATAACATACTCTTTTTTGTGTGTTTTGGAAACAATCCTTGTATGGCAGTGTAGAAGGAATATTAGATGAGAGGTATTATAAAAGTGGGAACATCAGTGAGTAGTGCATTATAATAGTCAAGGTGAAGGATCCAGGGCCTGAACAGACACAGTGGCAGTGGCACTACGTAATCTTATTTAACAGTGATTATCTTTTGTCTATGGCAGTGGTTTCCAGATGGTATTCAGAGGACTCCTGGGTTTCCTCCACTATCTAAGGAACCATGTAAATAGAAAGGGTTCTAAATTGATGGGTTTCTTAACCCTACCCCAATTTCCTGGTAAACCCAAATATGGGCTTCCAGGTGAGCTATTTGGGGAACAAAAGGAGTTCAGGTCAAATAATTTCAGGTATTTTTAGAAAACCACCAACTTACAGATATGTCCTCTTCCTTTCTCTACATATAGAGCTCTCACTTGACTTCTAGCATCCATGTAGATGTGCCCTCCTCTGTGAAGCTTTCTGTGACTCTCCTAGTGGGAGTTCATGGGTTCTGCTGCTCTGTTCCTCCAGTATCCCATATTCACTTCCATCATAGCGCTTATTATACATTTTGGAGCTCTCTGTTTGCATGTTTGTATCTTCCTCTGAACTAGACTCATCAAGGGGGACAGGTACCTTATTCATCTGTGTATTTCCAGCATCTTACATGGGGCTTGATGATATTAATCCTATCTAGCATTGTTTGGGCACCTCCAATGTGCTAGACTCTGTTCTCTCTCTCTCTCTCTCCCTCTCTCCCCACCCCCCCCACATTCATTTAATCCTGTGATATAATTACTATAATGATCCCAGTTTCACTGACTGAGAAACTTAGGCATGATAGGGTTAAATAATTCTCTAGGTCCTGCCATTACTGGAGCTGGAATTCAAAGCTGTCTGCCTCCAGTACCTTTGCTCTTTAAACATTGCCATATTGCTTTGGCCTTATAATAAGGATTCTTATTGTTGAGTGAGAAAATGAATGCATGGAATGATAGTTGATAGAGCCAGAGATGAGGATATGTTAAGCTGTTCATGTTGGCTGTTGAGTCAGGACCCAGATTTTGTTTGGGGTTTTACTTGGCTGTTGTCTCTGGGTCTCATGGTAAATTACAAAATCAGTCTTGTTCCTTATGACTTTGGAGGTTTTCAGCTTACATGAATGCCTGTGACCAGGGCTAACATCTAACTGGTACATATGAATGTGGCCATCCTAGAAGTTTGTGACTGGAAACTTTTCTTCCAGATAGTACTCTATAATTATTGGTTGGTGTCCATACCGTATGAATCTTTGAATTTTTTTGAATATTATTCTTGCCTAAATGAAAGATGAGAAGTTTGGATGTAGGATAGCAGAGATGGAGGAAGGTTGTGTTTCTTGTGGTAAAAGTCAAACTGTTCATGCTTCTTCTTCTAGGTACCTATCCTGGAGTATTACAGTGGCTACAAGTCCTTTGAGCTCCATCCCCTGGTTAGGCGACTAAACTTCATGCTGACTTTCAGTTCTTACAATAGGCTCAAGACTGTGTATTCCAAATATTCTCACCAGTAAGTACCAAGCCCCAACTGATACTTGTCTTATGTTTATTCATGGGAAAGTTTTAAATTGCCAGGACCAGACTAATCTCACTTAAGAGAAAAGAATTCAGACATGTTTCATATTCCTTTCTACTCTAGAAAGCAAGATAGAAAACCCAGGGTCTTACTGTTTGGCTTTGGAGCCAAGTGAATATGGGATACTGGAGTCTGTTTGGTTTTGACCTATTTTACACTGAACAGACCCCTCTTCCTTTTGCAGGGTCTTCTTCGAAGTCTCCAAAATTCCACCCTTGGACATATTGAAGCTGGAGGAGATTCTGAATGCTTAAATATGAGGCTGAGGGTCTGGCACTCTGGAAGCAGCCACCAGGGCTGACACAGCATGAAAATAGGCTGTGTTTATTCTATGCTTGAATTTGTCTGTTGGTTACTTTTCTTCATCCTTTTATTCTCTTTGTTTGTCTTTTTTCCAAACTGATAATGTTGTAAATATTTAAGTTGTTTTTATGAAAGAGAAGAAGTTATTGTTATATTTGACAAGAAACTTAATAAAAAATTAATGGTTGTTGTTTAAATAGCTTACCTCCCCTCTTATTGCTCAAGTGCCCCAAGCAGAGCCCAAGAAATTTTATTTCCTGTCTAGTAAATGCTGTGCCTCAGCATCTAGCTTAATCAGTTTCTTCCTCTCTTAGGAGGTTTTCTTCTCATGTGTAAAGGAATTGTGAACTGACAGATGGGTGTATTAGAAGGAAGAACCTAGGGAGTGGTGCCCACACCAATGGGAAAGACCCTTACCCCCCAGGAAGGCCTCAATATTCAGAGCTGGGGTAGCCGATAGTGTAGGCTAATAGCCTTTGACCCTAGTCACAGGTTGCTTGCTTTATTTGCTGCTTCTTAAATGATGAAAAGATAGGGATAAAATTTTTTTGTTTGGTACCAGGGATTGAACTCAGGTGTGCTTAACCACTGGGCCACATCCCCAGCCCATTTTTGTATTTTATTTAGAAACAGGGCCTCACCAAGTTGCATAGGGCCTTGCTGAATTGCTGAGACTAACTTTGAACTCACATTCCTCCTGCCTCATCATCCCAAGTCACTTGGATTACAGGCGTGTGCTACTGTGCCCCACAGTAATAAGAATTTTAACCTGAATGTAGCCCTATTTTCATAGTAAGGCAGCTCCTTAGAGTCTAAATTTGAAAAAGATACTGTTTGAAGTGGTACATTGAAATCTTTTTTGGCTCTAATCTTCTGCCAATACTAGAAATTTCTAGCTGCAAAATCAGCAAGCTGAATGCAAGCATCAACCACTTGCCCAATCTTACATTCATAAAACCTTAGGAACTTCTGTTCTCTTCCTCTTTCTATTCTATCTTTGGGGTAATGTGTACTTACTGGGACAGTTGTTTCATTTGTTAGTAGAGGAGTTGAGCATCTTCTGAGCCAGTTTTCCAAGAGCCTTTGTTCACTCTCTTCTCTAGAACCTCCACATAGACTTCCAAATAATATGTGCCACAGTAGCAGACATTTTGGGCTCTATTTTCATATTGTGGCAGGCAACTGTCCTAATTGATCTGTGGCCAATTGTTATCACTTGTCAAATATTTTGAATATCAGTCCTGGGGTGAACATTTGATGGAAAGGACAGTTGATGAAGATGTTACGTGGAAAATGGCTACCTAATTCCGGTCTGAGACTTCCTATGCTATTCTTATCACATCACCTTTTCTGATGGATTGGGGACAAGAGGGCAAGCATGACAAGCTCTTAGGTATCTCCCTGCTTTTTTTTCCCCTTTGAATCTGTTTCCCATTCCCGCTCCCAATTTGCTTTGCCTTGTCAATCAGTCATCAATTATTTCCCTCCTGCCCCATTTCACTATTTTGCAAGATGACTAATGGGTTTATCCAGAGAGGTCCAAGCTGCTTGGCAGTTCAGTATGCTGGCATAATTAATTTTGCATAAATGTCCCAAAAGCACTGGATTGTAAGCTGATTTGAACATCTCCATCCTCACTAAAAACAGTATCTTGTGATTAAAAATCAAGTGATTTTTAATTCTGGAACTTCACATCAGGGGAAAGAATTAAATAATTATTCTCCCCTCTTTTCCAACCCCGTTCTTTTATTTTTGTATATTTATTTATTTATTTTTGGTACCAGGGATTGACCCCAGGGGTGTTTATCTCCCACTAAGTCACATCCCTAGCTCTTTCTTACTTTTTAATTTTGAGACAGGGTCTTGCTAAGTTGCTTAGAGCTTTGCTAAATTGCTGAGGCTAGCATTGAACCTGAGATCCTCCTGCCTTATCCTCCCAAGCCACTGGGATTACAGGTGTATGCTACTATGACTTACATCAATTCCTGTTCTTTATAGGTTGGAAACTATCAGTCATTTTTGTTATTATTGCAAATACCTCAAAATTTATTTTACATTCACCACTACTTCAAATTTAAGATAGATAGCTGTTAAAACTGGATCTTGTTAAAAAGAAGCATGTTTTTCTTTATCAATGAATTGTTTTCATATTTTGATGATTCTAGTTCAATATAACTGATTTTCTTTGTATGTTCTTAACAGCTTTATCAAGATGTAATTTACCTACTGTACAATTCAGGTTCCGGTTTCTCCACATCCTCTCCAACACTTGTTAATTTTGATTATAGCCATCCTAGTAGGTATGAAGTAAGACCTTATTGTGGCTTTGGTTTTCATTGCCCTGATGGCTGATTATGTTGAAACTGTTTTCATGTGCTCATTGGCCTTTTGTGTATCCTCTTTGGAGAAATATTTATTCAAATTTTTGGCATTTTTAAGTGGGTAAATTTGTCTCTTTATTATTGAATGGTTAAGAGTTCTTTTGATATTCTAGATCATATATATGATTTATAAGTGTTTTTCCCTGATTATATGGATTATCTTTTCACTTTCCTCATAGTATTATTTGAAACAAAGTTTTTAATTTTGATAACCCCCAATTTTATCTTTTTTGACATTTTAATTTTGATGCCATAGCTAAGAAACCATCACATAATCCAAGGTTATAAAAATTTATGCAGAAGCTGGACATGGTAGTGCATGTCTGTAGTCTTAGCTACTCAGGATGTTGAAGTGGGTGGATCACTTAAGCCCACACATTCTGTATGTGGCAACATAGACACTATATCAAAGTTTTTTTGTCTATATGTTTTCTTCAAAGAGTTTTATAATTTTAGGTCTTACATTTAATTTCAAATCCATTTTGTTTTGATTTTGATATGTGGTATGATGTAGGGGCCTGACTTCATTTTTTTTTTTGCATGTGGACATTCAGTTGTTTGTCCAAGCAGAATTTGTCAGAAAAAAAGTGTATTTTCCCCCACTTACTTGTTTTGGCACCCTTGTTGAAAACTGACTATAAATATGAGATTTTTGGATTTTCAATTCCATACCACTTACCTATATGATGCCTATCTGTCATACCCACATGACTGTTAATTCAGAAAAACTGGTGAGGGGCAAGGGAGGATTAGAAAAATCAAATGGACACAGAGAGAAAGCTGAGATGAGGTGGGGCATCATACCCTGATAAAGAATAATGACCCAGAGCTAGCTCAGTATGTTTATTATATAGGTATTATCATCAAAAGGGATTTCTGTGAGAAAGTTTCTTCAAAGGAGGCAGGCTGAAGGATAAAGTACTGGGTAGCCAATTATAATTATCTTTTTTGCACTCATAATTCTCTACCCCCAGCAGTTGATATCTATACTCAGAGTCAAGACTGATAGTGTCCTGCCTAGCACAGAACCTCCTTTAAGCAGGGCAGTACCAAGCAACTGGGCAGTCTTGACTTGCATCTTTGCACAGGAAGTCCTCAGCGTAGGCACACAGCTCCTGCTGAAGGACAGTCAGAGACCATGATTCAAATCACCACTCCTGACACCTATCCTTATGCCAGTACCACAATGTTTTTGGAAAGATTTCTTAAATTGGAAAATGTGAGTCTTCCAATTTTTTTCTGCCTCACAAAATTATTTTGGTGATTCTGGGTCCTTTATATTTCCCTATGAATTTTGGTATCATCTTGTCAATTTCTGAAAAGAAGTCAGTTATGATTTTGTTAAGGATTGCATGAAATTTGTAGGTCAATTTGAAAAGTATTGTTATTTTAAACATATTAAATCTTCCAATCTAAGAACATGGGCTATGTGTCTTTCTTTTGTTTGGGTTGGCTTTAATTCTTTTCAGCAATGCTTTGTAGTTTTTCAAAATACAAGTTTTAGTCTTTTGTTGTATTTATTCCTAAGCATTTTGTTTTTTGATGGAGCCTTCAGTCTCATGTCAATTTAAATTTCTTTATTCCCCCAAAACATATTTACCTCTGCATCTATCTCAAGTATTTTCATTTCTGTATTAGAGAATGGGCTGATTTGCCTTCTGTTCAAGGCATCTCATTTATCTTCAGTCTTTTCTCCATCAATTTTCCTCACTTTTCGCGGCCCTCTCCCTGTATTTTCCTGCCACCATTTCCTGTACTTTCATTCTTTCTGGTCTCTTCTTCTAGTTTAATAACACTCTCTGCACACCCACACACAATGAAAAGCAAAATAAAATTATCTTTTTATGTTTTTATTGATGCATTATAATTATACATAATAGTGGGATTCACTGTGATATATTCATACATGTACATAACATAGTTTGATCAATCTCATTCCCTGGAACTTCCCCCTTTTCCCTCCTCCATACCCCATGCCTCCCACTACTTTATTGGGCTCCAATCTATTATTCTTTCAATTAGTTCACTATATTATACACAAAAGTAGGATTTATTTTGGTATATTTGTACATGGATATAACATAATTTGGTTGATTTAATTCCCTAGTGTCTCCCGATGCCCTCCCCTCTTTCCTCCCTCTAAATCCCCTTCCTCTACTCTGGTGGTCTTCCTTCTGTTTTTGTGAGATCCCTCTTTATTTCCTTTTTCTCTCTCTCTAGCTTCTACATATGAGAAAAAACATTTGACCTTTGACTTTGTGAGTCTGGCTTATTTGACTTACCATGATGTTCTCCAGCTCCATCCATTTACCAGCAAATAATGTAGTCTCATCCTTCTTTATAACTGAATAAAATTCAGTTGTGTATGAACACCACATTTTCTTTATCTGTTCATCTGTTGATGGTAATCTAGGCTGGTTCCATAATGTGGCTATTGTGCATTTTGCTGCTATAAACATGGGTATGCATGTATCATACCCATGATGGTATGTGGATTTCAGATTTTTTAGATAAATACTGAGGAATGGAGTAGCTGGGTCATTTGGTGGATCCATTGCTAGTCTTGGGGAATCTCCATACTGATTTTCATGATTGTACCAATTCACAGTTCTACCAACAATGTTAAAGTATACCTTTTCCTTTACATCATTTTGTTTACAAAACTCTATTTGAATCCCCTTCCTATCTTCTATTACAGCTCTTCTTACTGAACTTTGTTTAGGCTTAAACCACTATAATCTCATTTTTGCCCCCTACCACTTCATTGACATAATGTTTGTTGAGGCTACTGATGATTTTCTGGTTGCCAAATCCAGTAGATAGCTTTCAGCTGTTAATCTCACCTGAAACTCTTTTGTTTGCTACATTTGACACTGATATCTTTTCATATCTTCTTGGTACATTCTAATAGTTTCTGGGCCCCTGGATATTTCTGATACTCTTGTTATTGAAAGCTTGGTCCTTGACCCAGATGCCAATTTAACGAGGACACAGTTTTTCAAAAAAGGGAAAAGAAGTTTTATTGCTTGGCTAGCAGAGAAGAACAGGGGACCCCTGTCCTAGAGGCTGTGATTCTGCACAAGGGACAACAGAACGTTTTCTAAAGAGGATTCAAAGGCTGCAATTTCAGGTATGCCCTGTAGGTAGGTGGTGGTGGGAGTCCCACATATGCCTGTATGGTGTGTGGAAATTCGCCTGTTACTTTGGGAGGCAGCCACTTCTTAGATCTTTTGGGGACATCCCCTCTCTGTGGTGGGTATGTGCTCCAGGATAGATAACTGAGCCTAAGATGGGGAAGAAAAGATAACCCTCTCTGCCTAATCCTGTTAGGGAGAGGAGAGAGAGAAAAAAAAAATTCCCCTTTAAAATAAGCCTCATTGGTAGGGCAGCAAAAATTATGTTCCAAGCATTTGGTGGACCACTGTTACATTTCTTCACTGTCAATGTTTGCATTCCATTTCTATGGAAAAGTAGGGGTCAACAACTTCAAGCTGCTTCCTGTGGAGAGAGGGTGAAGTTGCTGGGGAAGTTGTTCTCTGTCAGGTGGGGCGTGGACAGTTGAGCATACATTTAGCATTAGGGCAGGTCAGAGGTCCATGGTGTCAGTTGGCAGGTGACAGGACAAGGCATACATAGGGAAGGGATCATGCTAGAACAACCATAAATGAGACAGCAAAGCATTACATTCTTGTAAATAATTAATGCAAAACAATTAGTAGTTTAGCCAGTCTCTGAAACTCAGGACATACTTGTGAATCTAGAGTCCTTTGTGATAGTTATTGTTAGGCACTCCCACGTAAGAACTCTTCCTTTATAGCCTCCAGTTTTATTTATTTTCGGTAGGGCTGACACAAGTATACATCTCAAATTATACTAAAAGAGCCATTGTCTCTCCTAAATGTCCATGAAGGAATGTTCTTTGGTGATATTCTCCTGTCAGGTGTTTAAGACCAAGTTGGTAAAAAAAAAAAGTGGTCCTATCTACTGGTAAGGGTCAGCTGAGATTCCTCAGGGGGGTCACTCTTCAGAACATGTGAAAAAGCCTCTTGGTTCCTATGGCCTTCCTATACCAATTGTATCATCTGCTAGGATGTGTCAGGAAGCAACCTTAGGTTGCTTCCTTTTGAAGTATTAGGTACATTTCACTCTCCAATGCTCTTCCTCTTGGCAGAATGTACACTGGTTAGCTTCCTACGCTAGGATTCACTTGATCCCTTAGAGAGAGTTCCTGTTGTTTCCTGGTTCTTGGCTGACCTGAGAGGGCAATGGCCAAATATTGGCTGCTTTCTTCTTGGCCCTTTTACTTCCTTGACATTATTCTCTAATTTTTTGGTTTTAAACATCACTATCAATTTGAAAAATGCAAATTTAAACTACACTGAGATTCCATCACTCCAGTCAGAATGTCAGTTACAAAGAACACAAGTAAAAATAAATATTGGTGAGGATGTAGGGAGAAAGATGGGACTGCAAATTGGTACAACCATTCTGGAAAACAGTATGGAGAATCCTTAGAAAACTTGGAATGGAACCACCATTTGACCCAGTTATCCTACTCCTCAGCATATACTCAAAGGACTTAAGAACAGGATGCTATAGCAACGCAGTCACATCAATGTTTATAGCATCTCAACTCACAATAGCCAAACTATGGAAACAAGCTAGATACCCTTCAATACATGAATGGTTAAAGGAAATATGGTATATAAAGCCATAAACAAGAATGATATTATGGCATTTGCCAATAAGTGGATGGAACTAGAGAATATCATGTTGTGAAAAAAGCCAATCCCCCAAAACCAAAGGCTGAATGTCCTAATTTGTGGATGCTAACCCCAAACAAGGGAGGTTGGGGAGGGGAATAATAGGAATCCATTGGGTTAGACAAAGGGAAACCAAGGGGAAGGAGGAGGGAGGGGAAAATGAAAGAAAATAGAATTAATTGGTAATATCTTTCCTAGCCTTGTATTTGTATACATGATGAGGGAAACTCCACATCACCATGAGAGTGATATCCTAAATAGAAAAATTATACTCTATGTATGTATAATGTGCCAAAATACATTTTACTGTCATGTATAACTAAAAAGAACAAATAAAAAAATAAAGATACATATTTCTTTCATTACAAACAAAACCTAAAACATCCTGCAGGCCAGTTTTACCAGTCTTGAAGTGAGAGTAATGGGTTTTAAATTCCATGTCTATAATTTTATAGTTACCACTTCCATTTAATTGGGATTAGTATTAGTACTAGAAGTCAGCCTTATAACTTGTCTGTGATGGCTTATTATTTCAAATAAACTCAAGTTGTTCTATTAGTAGGAATACCTCTGCAAAACACTAACAGGCAACATTTATAAAGTTTACAAGCAAAATACAAAATGAAATTAGCAACAGAAGAAACATACTCAGTTTGTGTAATAGCAATGTTCCAAGAAGCATTTTTATAATCTTAAACCTTTACTTAGATATGTAATATATTTCCTGTATATATATATTTGGGGGGGTATCAGGGATTGAACTCAGGGGCACTCAACCACTGAGCCACATCCCCAGTCCTATTTTGTATTTTATTTAGAGACAGGGTCTCACTGAGGTGCTCAGTGCCTCACTTTACCTGAGGCTGGCTTTGAACTCTCGATCCTCCTGCCTTTGGAGGCACTAGGATTACAGGCATGTGCCACCATGTCCAGCTCTCTGTTAATATTGAGATCACAATAGTCTTTACAATAAAAATCCATCCTTTGAACATAACTTTAAATGAGCTTAAGTCTAGCTTATTTTGGAGCCATCCTGACTTGTAATAAGGTGAGAGGCAGAGTATTATCTCAGGTAAGGCAAGGCTCTTGACAAAAAACACAATATAACATTACTTCTGAAACATGAGTTAAACAAAGACAAGAGAGCTTTTAACTTTTTTTGGAAAAAGTGACAAAATACTTCCATGCAACTTTTAAACAGATCAGGCTTTCCTTATTATCGTTCAAAAATACATTTAGATTTCCATCCTTGTGTTAAAAAGGTAACAAAGTTAAACACACACACACACATATATATATTATATATTAAATATAATATATGTATATATAATATATATAATATATGTATATATAATTATACATTATATATGTATTTTATATATATGTATTATATATACATATATGTATATAATATATATGTATTATATATGTATATATTATATATATTATATATGTATATATAATATATATATAATTAACAGGCTACCTTTATCTAGTTACAGAACATTAAATGACATAAATAAATCCCCTATAAAATTTGCATTTTTATAAGTCTAAAAGAGTACTAATACAACTTTAGTTTGAGGAACACTAGAGCTTGGTAATGTGCTCTCCTAAGCTTTATATTTTAAGAGTTACATACTAGAAGAATGTGAATGCATCTAATATAAAAAGAAGCCAGTAATTTTTAGTGCCACAATTACACAGATACACTTATATTAACTAGGTTTAACTTTTAAAGTAAAGATTTACAATCCATAGTGTATGATAATGATAATTACAGGTCTGAATAGTTTAGCAGTACTAGCAAAGATCAAGGATAGCTTTACATCTCTTACACATTTAGGAAACAGTGTTAATGATCAGAAATAGTCAAAGCAGACAGATATTAGTCAATTCTTCAAATGTCAGTATGACTCGTTCATGCCAGATACAATATATAAAAAAAACAAAGAGTACTTATTGGTTACTTTACCTATAAACCTACATGAAATCTCATTTTATAAACTTTTGCAGAACATTTAGACAGGGCTCAAACACATTTAGTTATATATATGTTTTTTCATTTATATTCAGGTTATTCTTGAAAGCCAAGGCTAGTCAAAATTTTAAATCATCTTTTTCTCTGTCAAAGAAAAATCATAAAAGCAATGGACATTACACTTTAAATGTTTTGTTGTTCTCATGTCTTGTACAAATTGATATTCATCAGTGCTAGGGTTTCTTTAAAAAAAAAGCAGAAAAAGCATTTAGTAGGTTATCTGGCAGAGCTGATTCAATTCACATTTTAAAAATTTGTCTAGTAGAGAATGGATCCCAATTAATGCCTCTTTCTTAAGAGGTTATTTTTTTTCCTTGGGACAAGTTATTTCCAAGTTAAACAAAATCTTAATTAAGATAACTTTGATCCCCTTTCTCTGGTTCCCTTTTGCCCAAATGGCCTTGCTCACTTTTAGTAGCCATCTGGCAGAGCATATTTAATTTTCTTTTCCTGGGAGAGACTTGCAAATGAAGGTGTTGGTTTTTGGGTGAGAATGTTATCTGTACATTTAATTTACACAACAAATTTTATCCCAGAATTGGACAGTCTGGCATATACAAAAAATCTGTGCCTTAATCCTGTTTTCTTTCCCCGTTTGCATTTAAGGGGTTGGAGTATAGGATGTTGTTGTGTTTGACCTGTTTCACAATGTCATTGACTTTATGCATGTTCCCCACTGTCAGTTGTACCCAGAGACCTTGTTTTTTTTTTTTTTTTTTTTAATATCCAGGGCACTCTGTCCAATGAAAGCCACATTGACCCTACAGAGACTGTTAGGGACCTCTCTCTGCAGAAATCAGCCAGGCCAAGACACAGGCACTTGCATATCTTGGGACTCCTAGAGTTTCTTGTATTTTAGCTCTGTGGGCAACAGGCACCCAGAAGTGTCTCCTGGCCAAGTGGAGCATCCTGTCAGATCTTCAAAAAGGTGATCATTTTGTGCCCAGGTTATAGTCTAACAGTGCTGGAACATAATATCATGTGTTTTGTGACTGACACCCTTCACCCCCTGAATAATATAGGATAATATAGGATAGTCAGCTAGACAGGGTAATGAGCCCCAATTAAGGTTGTTTTTTTTTCCAAATATACAGACCACCTGCCGAGGTTAAGTATTCTATTCAACTCCTTTGGCTTAGAGTGGGGGTGGGGGTGGTAGAAATGGGGGTGGACCCAAATGGAGAGTACAGAAAAATTCAGACTCAAGGACTAAAAGTGCACAGCCAATTAGAAGGTTCTGGGCCGAGCCAATAGCCTTGGTACCCTCCCAACACCTATACAGCATAGATTTCAACTATTAGCCCCAATGTTTTTTTTTTAATTTCTTAGTTGTAGATGTACACAATACCTTTGTTTTATTTCTTTTTTATGCGGTGCTGAGGATCAAACCCAGTTCCTCATGCCTGCTAGGCAGGCGCTCTACCACTGTCACAATCCCAGCCCCACCCCAATGCTTTGTAATGCCTGTTCTGCATGAACTCTGATCAGGGCCTTTATGCAGAAGCTGTAAGTCCTTTCCATCTGTGTCCCGCTTGCATCATTGGAGTTCCATCATTTTTCCTTTCATCCAAATAAATCTTATTCCTTTTTTTTTTTGCCCTCTGCCACCATCTGTGGATTTCATTCTTTGAATCAATGAGAGAAGAATCCAGAATGAAACCAGTGAGGCCCACAGCCCACATAAATTTCACCTATCTACAGAAATGGCACACTGAGCCCACTTCTCAAACTCTGGTTTTATTTCTGTGGACAAAAAGTGGCTGAAAGGCAGGGTAGAGGCCAGGCCCTCTTTGTCCATTTGTCTAAAGCCCACTAGCTTTCCTGGGGTTTGTTTTCCCTCAGCCCAGGACTGGTATCCCTGATCCAGAGCAGGATGTTTTATGACTGCCTTGGGCCAGGCTGAAAAACAGTGCTGGGATTGCCAACACCAGTTTGAAAGGATGTAAATCCTTTTTAAAAACCCTTGCATACCAAAGCCAGTGCCTTTTAGCACCCTCAACTTAGTTTTTGACTAAAAACATAAGCCAGTGCCTTTTAGCACCCACAACTTAGTTTTTGACTAAAAACATGCCACTGCATACATATGGGTACATACAGAATTTCTTTCATTTATTTTACCTCTATCAGACAAATTCCAACTGCAAGATTGTACAGTAATTTAGAAAACCATTTTTAGGGGCTACTGGGGATTCAACCCAGGGGCACTGGACCACTGAGCCACATCCCCAGCCCTATTTTGTATTTTACTTAGAGACAGGGACTCGCTGACTTGCTTAGTCAGCAAGACTTTGAACTATTGATCCTCCTGCCTCAGCTTCCAGAACTGCTGGAATTACAGGTGTGTAAACCATTTAAAGGTCACATTGTTATGGTCAAACATCATTATTTTTCTTAGACAAGCTTATATCTGTAGGGGGCCCTTTCAGCCACCATCTTTCCCAAGAGATGACCAATAGGATTAATGTAGTATTGTCCATGTCTTTAAAGGACCACTAACAGATAAAAACAAAAAACATGGTGACAACCACAGAGGCTCCCCAAACCATGGTCAACAGACAGGAACCTTTAAAACAGACCAGATATGGGAAAAATCCCCCCAAGTTTCCAACTCCCACTTAACCATGACTTCTATACCAGTGGTGCCACAGATATTCCCATGAAGAGGTACCAGGTATTCCCACAAAGGGGAGCCAGATGTGTAGAACCAAGGGTCTCAGTTTGCACACCAGAGGAGCTTACTGAATGGCCAACGTATTGCAACTTTACTTCATTCAATTTCCTTTTCTCAGAGTAGATCAAGACAGAGCAATCCATATGGGTCGGAGAGAGAAGATGGAGTTCCCTGAAGAAAAAGGGGCTTTGGCAGCTGCTGGGACAGTCTATCAGTTCCTCCCAAGGCGAACTCACTGGTATCCTAACTCTCCAGCTTTTGGCTCTCAACAAGTTCTCCTAAAATTTTCAGCATGGAAGTGGGGTTGCTTAGAGACCCAACCCTGCTCAAAAAAGCCAGAGTGGGGACTGATTTTGTTATAGCAACAGAAAACAGATTAAAATGTTGGTGCTCCCCAGGGAGGTTCTCCAACGTGATTGGGAGAGTCAGTCTCACCCCAATCCCAAATCCCCTCTCTATAGCCCACCCCAATCCCTTCCCCTCCCTATAGCCCCACCCTAATCCCTTCTCGTGCCCTATAAAAGTTGGCAACAAAAGAACTAACGCGCCATTTTCCCGGCACACTGCTTTTAGGTGTAAGGGGGTCGACACTGGCCAGCTAAAATAAAGGCTTCTTTTGGCTTTACGTGATCGGCTTGGATGATTTTATTTTCTTTGGGTACAACAGTCTCAGGTTCCATCATGATCACCATTTCCTTTTCTTGCCAGTTTACTAAGGAGGACAACAGTTTTGAGAGAAAGGAAAAAGATTTATTGCTTTGGTAGTGATACGGCTGTTTACCAGTGAGGAGTTCTGCTTCCTCAGATTTTGAAGTATAACGTCAGAGAAGCATGCCAAGGCAAGCATATATTAAGCAGATTTTATGTAAAAGTGTTAATACAGACTTCTCCAGGGAGGGAGAAGGGGGCCGTGGCTGATGTTCTAGAATCCCAAGATGTGATTCTAGATTTTATAGATTAGGGTCTCCTTTCTTCTGTTCTCTCCCCACTTATCTCTCTCCTTCCTGCCTACCTGACTGGGCCCTGGAGATGCCTGTGACACAGCAAAAAGGAGAGAAGCAGATGGCCCGGAGAAGGGGCACAGGGAGGATTCATGCAGGTAGGGGCCCAGGAGGCATTAATTAACAATTCACTGTCTGCAGCATTTGGGGAGGGGCAGTTAGGCAGGTAACCTTGGTGGCCAAAAGGGCTCTGGAGACGCTGACAATCTCCTAGGGTCAGTCTCCAACTTCCCAGACTCAGATGGCCTTCATTCCTCCATTTGACCAGATTTCTAACTCTACATTAACTAACTGCCTGTCCTCAATTCTGCCTTCGGTGGCACAGGGCACTCCTATTCCAGAGGCTGTGATTCTGCCCATCAGGGATAACACGTTTTTTAAAGAACAGATTTATTCCAGGTGTACCCAGTGGGGTTTGTGATTCACCTGGGAGATAGCCATTCCTTAACATCTTCTGACACCATCTCTGAAAGTCTGAATTACTTAGTTCTAGTGGTGGGCATGTGCTTAAATACAGATAACTTGGCCTAGGATCCTGAAGAGGCAACCTTGTTAGCCACCCCCAGGTTAGGGAGGGGAAAAGGGAGAAGAGAAGAAAACAATGTCCATTTTAAAATAAGCCTCAGTGGCAGAGCAGCAAGGGCTAAATTCAAAGCATGAGGTGGACCACTGTTGCATTCTCATCTTTCTGACCATCATTTTCTATCTTCTTTGCAAGCTATTTGTTTTCAACCATCTGTCCCTCATAAATTGGTGCTCCAACTTTAGCCTCTGGTTTAAAATCTCCCTGGGTGATCTCTGCTACTCCTATAATTTCAATTACCTCCAAGCCATTTGTCTTTTAGGCTTCATATTCAGCCTGAACCTGTGTTTTCATGCTTATAATTAACTTCTGTTGGTCATATCCACCTGAATGTAATGTTGTTACCTCAAACTCAGCGTGTCCAAAGCTGAATTTTTCTTCTTGCTAACATCATTCCACCTCTATATTCTCTAACTCAGTCACTGTTCACCCAGTTATCCAAATCAGACACTCAGGAGTTCATCTAGACTAACTTTGCCCTCACTAACAACCCATCAGTTAATCATACTGATTTTCTTTTTACCTTCCATTCCTAACTTTAAGCCTGGTCATTCATACCTAAGACTCACATTTTCTAATTATTACTTATTACTTTTCTAGCAAAGGAAAAGCAAAGGGGACTCCTGTCCCAGAGGTTGATTCTCTCCCTTAGGGTGAACAGAGGGTTTTTAAAGAAGAGATTCATTCCTGGTGTTCCCTGTGCAGGAGGTGGGGGGTGTTGTGATTCACTTGTTAATTTGGGAGATAGCCATTTCTTAGATCTCCTGGTGCCATCCCTGAAGTCTGAATTACTTGGTTCCTGTGGTGGGTGTGTGCTCAAAGACAAGTAGCTGGACCTAAGATGCAAAAACTATGTCACCCTATTCCCAACCCCCAGTCTAGGGAGGGGAGTAAAAGAAGAGGAAAAGAAAAGATGGTGGAGTGGAGCATGCCTATAATCTCAGCAATTTGGGAGGCTGAGGCAGGAGGATCGAGAGTTCGTTGGCCCTAAGCAACTCTGTGGGACCCTGTCTCTAAATAAAATATAAAAAAGAACTGGGAATGTGGCTCAGTGGTTAAGCACCCCTGGGTTCAATCCCCAGTGCAAAAAATAAAAGAAAAGAAAAGAGAAGAAAAGAAGAAAGAAAAGAAAGAAAAGAAAAGAAAAGAAAAAGTAAACATGTCCATTTTAAATAAGCATCAGGGCAGAGCAGCTAGGACTATATTCAATCAAGGCATGAGGTGGACCACTGCTACATTCTGACTAGAGGACTGAAAGTGGTAATGAGGAGAATGTGGAGAGTAAGAGCTGTTTTTATTTTATTATTATTTTTATGTGCTCCTGGGTGTACATTACCAAATTGATCAACAGGCGCTGGTCTGATCCTAATTAGCATACCAAGAAATTTGAGAAATGAGCTAATAGACCTCCATCTAGACTCCAAATTGACCATTCAGTGACACACACACACCAGACAGAAGATCTAAGGAGTGTCTGTCTCCCAAATGAACAAGTGAATGAGAACACCCCGGGCACAGACCTGAGTAGCATTGCACAGACTTGAGAACTGAACTGACAGTGGACCAGCCTAGAGAGGGCAGGTGGGAGCTTGTGCCCCAGGGACTTGTGAGACCATAAGGAAAGGCCTATCACTTCTGCTACTAAAGTCTTAGAAGGCAGGAGAAGGGAAACGAAAAAAACAAGGACCAAGCAAAATAAATAATGAAATGGTAAACCTGAGTCATAAAACAAGTATTAACCTATTAAAATAATTGAGCCAGGTGTGGTGGGGCATGCCTAAAATCCAGTTGCTTGGGAGGCTGAGGCAGGAGGATTGTGAATTCAAAGCCAGTTTCAGCAATTTAGCAAGGTCCTGAGCAACTTACCAAGAACCTGTCTCAAAATTAAATATAAGAAAGGGATGTGGCTCAGTGGTTAAGCTAAGTGCCCCTGGGTTCAATACTTGGTAACCAAAAAAAAAAAAAAAAAAAAATAGAAGTGTATAGATGGTGTGTTCTCTGACCTAAATGGAATTAAAGTAGAAATGAATAACAGAAAAATGATAGAAATTCTTGGAAAATAGCACTTTTTTCTGTGCTAGGAATCAAACCCAGGGAATAAAATCACATTTCTTTACAATGGGTCAAAGAAATTGGAAATATTTCAAAGATCCTTCAGTGAGAAAATGGATAAACAAATAAGTGGATCCAGACAGTGGAATACTGTTGATTCAACACAAAGCTTTAAATAATCTGAAGGAATAAGCTGGGTTAAAGAAACATATGTCAAAAGGATACATATCCCATGACATTGCTGAAAGCACAAAGTTGTACTGATGAAAAGTAGATCAGTGGTTAGGGGTAGGGTTAAGGTGTGACTATAAAGGAACAATGTGAAAGAGATTCATGAGGCAGTGGAAACTGTTCCATATGCTGATAATGTTGGTGGTTACATAAATCTCTACACATGTTAAAATTGACTGAACCCTACACAAAGATGATAATTTTTTGGTAATTTTTAAAAATATAGGCTTTTAAATCTAAACTGTGCACGTGGCACATGCCTGTCATCCCACTAACTCAGGAGGCTTAGACAGGAGGATTGCAAGTTTGAAGTCAGCCTCAGCAACTTAGTGAGACCCTAAATAACTTAGCAAGACCCTGTTTCAGAATTAAAAACAAAAAGGGATGGGGGTGTGGCTTAGTGGCAAAGCACCCTTGGGTCCAATTCCCAGTACCAAAAAAAAAAAAAAAATCAGTTCTGATCGTGCTTCTGTAGCTTATAGGACACAGTGCAAAATTATTTACACAGATTACATAGCCCACCTTGGTGGATTGTTTCTCTCATAAAGCCTAAAAATGTAGTTTTATGAGAGTCCTTAATGTCACAGATGTTTTGTCTCTAAATAAGAGACAATTTTTAGTATTTGGAATGTCAAGGATTTAGAAGGCTTGTGCTCTCACTCTAGTGTAACATGCTGCGGGATCCTGGTCTGGAATAACCTTAGTTGCCTACCTATTAAATATGACTAATATCTGGCTCCTCAGGCCACTGTTAGTAGGGCAGAAATTTTAAAAATTTCAATGCTAGGCTGTTAAATTGGTTACAATTTTGGATCTGAACAGAATGCCACTTCCTACTGGGATAGGGATTTAGCATAAAGAGAGAGAAATACTGAATCTTAAAGGAAACGCCCACAAGCCATTGAGACGCAGAAAGCAGTTGTACATCTTGGCCCAATGTCCTTATAAAATGAGGGAAATACGCAAGTGCAGGGAAAACTGGCATGAAATTGTGCAGCTCCACCCTGGATCCACCCACCTCTATCTAGTGTGGTCCCTGGATATGGCCCTTCTATAAATATTGGACCCCCAGCCCAAGTCAGGGCTGCTTCTCACTCATTCTCCCTTGAATGTGTATCTACCTTCCTAAATAAACCTCTGTCTCTGCCTTTGTCTGGCTCATGCTGAAATTCTTCCCTAACGTGTAGGCCAAGAACTCCACTTGTCCTGAGTTGAGTTCCCCCTCTCCTCTGGGAACTCCTTGGACCCTACTCTGAGAGAACTCTTCTGTGGCACTACTTCAAATGCTTCTAGAAGGGAGAGGAATGTGTGATGTTTATGTCGGGGGAACAGATTGTACTCTGAAGAGTTGTTTTTTTTTTTTTTTTTTTGGTTTCCTTTTTGGTACTGGGGATTGAACCCAAGAGTGCTTAACCACTGCACCACATCCCCAGTCTTTTTTTGTATTTTATGTGGAGACAGGGTCTCACCAAGTTGCTTAGGGTCTTGCTGTTGCTGAGGCTGGCTTTGAACTCAGGATCCTCCTGCCTCAGCTTCCCAAGCCACTGGGATTACAGGCCTGTGCCACTGCGCCTGGTCTGTGAAAAGTTTTTAAAGGTGCTTTCTGCCTTTATTTAGCATCTGAGCTGTCCTCCTTCCTCCCATTTCACTTCCCCAGTAACTAATTCATTTTTATTGAGATCTGTATTCGGAAGACAATTGACTTCTAGAAAATTTACAGTAGCATGTATTTCCCCACAGAATTGTTTTGTGTTGTAGCTTGGATTTAGAATTGTTTTCAGTAGCCCTTTTAGTATTATGATCAACCCTGATGGCCAGTTTTGGCCTGTTGCCACTGCCTGCCCTCACCTGCCATCCCTACCTGCATGGCGCTTCTCTAGAGCTAGCTTGAAGGACCACCCAAATCCACTTTCCATTTTCATCACCCTACCTCCACCCCACGCCAAGGTAAATGATAAGGCTCTGGTGTTGATTATATTTATCCATTTATTAAAATATTTTAAGAAGCAATACTTTATTAACTTTGAGGACTGGTGTTCCATTTTGGGGGGAAGAGGAATAAGCACACTTCATGGACCTTTTCTTTCTGCTTTTCCCTTTAACTTCATGACTACCCCAGTTTCCTCCCCCAGCCAGTCCCTGGCCCTGCTGCTTATTTGCAGGGGCCTCTGAGGAAAAAGAAAAACCACAGAAAACCACAATGGATTACAGATTAACATACAAATAGACAAATGCAATTCCACAAACCATATAGCCAATCAAGGTCCCTTATAGGATGGAATGGTACGAATGGGTTTGGTAGCTTTGGTATTTGTTTCTATCTCTTTTGAAACTAAAATCCTTCTATTTGTGTCTTGAGGGAAGTTGTTGTTGATCCCAACTGCTTCTTCGTGGTCAAACTTTTTATTAAACTGAAAATCTCTTCCTTACTATTCCTGTGCCCTATTATAGAGGGCCTTTTTTGGATAACTGCTGAATGCTTGTAGTATTGATACCAGAAGCTGGTGACAGCTCAAATCTATTGGCCTTCCCCCCACTACTGTTCTCCTTACCAGGAATTACCCACCTAATAAATTTTTCAGAAAGTGCTACCAAAGATACAAGCAAACCCCAGAGCTTTGGCTCCTAATGGTTTCTGAACATAAGTGAGATGCGTATTTGGTGTCTGGTCCCACCACCTGAGCAATTGTGTTCCTGCAAGTGGTTAACAATCTCATCCTGAAGGAGCTTACACCCTCAGTAGCTAAGACAATTCCCTTGAGAGATGGATCACTTCTTGCTTTTTTTCAAAGTGAGTACATGCAAGAACAGGTGCTCCAAAAGCTGTCTCACTAGCTACTAACTAAGCCATTTAGGAGGAATCTGAATGATTTAGCAAGCCACACCTGCTCTTGGGCCTCCATCATGTATCAGTTCTGCTCCATATGTGGCTTTAGCTCTCAATCCTGGTAGTTTCATTCAATATCATTCTGACTCAGGGTGGGAGGACAGGGTGGATGAAAGGGAATCCAGATGGTAAAACAGAGCAACGGCAGCAGCACAGTGTACAAAGACCTATAGTACTTCAGCAAATAAGCACGAGCAATGGAGTCCTATTACAGTTGACTATTATCAGTGATAAAAATAATTACAAGACATAGCCCTGCTTAGTCGCTGCCAAGATAAGGCTACGCTTTCCCAGTATTTTCTTCTGTTTCCTTAATTTTGCTCATTCAGAAATTTTCCCTGTTTGAAAAGGCTCTTCTGCAAAAAATACAACCTGGTTCCCAGCTCTGTGAGTGTGCGCGCAGGTGTTAATTCATGCAGCCAAGGAGGAGCTAAGGTGGCTTGCAATGGTGACCCTTCCGATTTGATCTGACACCTCCTCCTGGGAAGAAAGGGTGACACAGACAAAGCCAGTGTCACAGCAGCTACACACTCTCCACCTGAATACATACAACACATTCTGATGCTTCAATAGGTTTTAGTTTTCTGTCATGATTTTCCATTGACTTTCTTCTCTAGTTGTAGAACTAGGACTTTTTGTTTGTTTGGCATAGCAATCAGACATTTGGGGACTATCCCCTTGTTAGTATTTTTCTCTTCACCCCTTCAGAGGTGGAACACAGGTGGCTGGTTTCAGTGGGTTAGGCTGGTGGAGTTCTAAAGTTGAGAACCAGTGCTTAGAGTCTGGATTGTGCACCTCGATGAACCAGCCATTGGACTGAGTCAGGTAATTGAGCACGCTAAGTTGGTATGAGAACTGGGGAGAAGCCAGTTTTCTGGCTTTCTCTTGATAAATAGGGAGGGACACTTACCCAAAGGTGTGAATTTAGGGTGGTGTGGGAATGAGAGGCAGAGCAGAGAAAATCTCTCTGGGCACCGGGATTTGATTAGATTTGTGTGAATGGGAACAGACTTAAAAAAAAAAGAAAAGATATGAATTAGGATTTGGAGCAATCTAGGCCGTTTATTTTTATGAGAGATTTGGAAAAAGAACCATGGGGAAGCAGAAACTTTTAGCCTTCATTTCCCCAGGCCTGTGTTCTTTCTGGTCACTCTCAAGGACCGACCCTCTTGTACTCAGGGAAAGAGAAAAGATGGGAAGATTTGAAGGTGGTTTGGGGACTGACCCATCAGCCTGTCCAGAAGATGCAGGCCAAGATAGAATTTGTGGGGAAGGGCCTAGGTTGTGACTAGATTGTCAGACAGTCTATAGCTCAGACATCTAAGTCACAGAGCTCAAGGTCTGGTTGCTCCAGATAGTCTTTTTACTGGGGAAGAGGGCAGCACATGTTGGGGCAGTTGCTGATGTAGAGTCTAGGACAAATAGAGCAAAAAAGGCAGCATGCCAGCTTAGCCCCTTCTCTAGGGCATTGATATTTTTGTTCCCCTTTCTGTGGCCTGGCTCAGAATTTTAAGGGGACGTCAGAATCAGCTGGGCTATAGGTAGATCCCAGCTACTTCTAAGACGCTGAAAATGCACCAAAAGATTAGAAGATCCACCAAGAACTAGGGCAGTTGGTAGAGATGTATGTGTGTGTAGGGTAAGGGGTGGTGGGGTGGGATTCCTGGGTTAGCACAATAAATTAGAGGGTCACTTAGAGGTCGAGTTGTATTTTCAGTTCTTAAAAATATATATATGTATATTTACATCTTTATGTCTCTATATAATCTATACTGCAGCACAGCGGCAAAACATTTAGTTAAAAAATCCAGCAAGAATGCAGGCAAACACTCTGTGGAGGCATGCAGGCTAGGATCAAGGCAGTAGGAGGGGAGCCTATACGGTTGCCATGAGTGGTGAGTTCCAACCAATGGGCCCACCCAGCCACCAGAGCACCACCTGGACATGTGCAAAGATATACATGCACACATGGAAAAACAAAGGATTTGCAGAGGAGAGAGAGAAAGAAAAGAGAGAAAGAGAAAGAGAGAGAGAGAGAGAGAGAGAGAGAGAGAGAGAGAGAGAGAGGTTCCTACATCAATATGGAAAGATTTCACATAGTCATTGTAACAGGCAAGTGGATGTGACCCTGGGACCTAGTTCTCAATTTAAGAAGCCTACTAGAATGGACCTCCTAAAGTTTCAAGTTACAGTTGGCAGGGTTTGAAGGAGAAACAGCCAGCAAGCCTGGCTGTCTTGCCCCTTCCATTCATCTCCCTAGACTCTGTCATTCATTCATTCCTCAGCTTTCACGGTTTCTCTGCTAGTCAGAGGAAACCATTTGCAGACTCCATCAAGAGGTGAGCTTTCTTGATTCCTTTATAGATCCCAGGTCATTCATGAAGCAGTTATCCCAATAAATACTGTAGTTGCTCAAAATGCACAACGAGAAGGAGAACTGAACAAGACAACTCGGAACAAGAATCTTTGGCTAATGAGAAAATGTAAACCTCTAAGGAGACCTGATTAAGTCCAGGAAAAATGTGTAAGTGTAAAGAATTAGAGGGTCTTTCTTGGTGGTGCTCATGTTTGTTCTGAAATAATTTAGTCCAGCCTGTATTGAGGTTTTGAGAGTTTTGTAAAGTCCTAAATGTTGTGAGTTCTCCTTCCAACTTTCAAGGGCTACAGTTGAGATCTTGATGGTGTTGGAGGATTGTCACCTTTTGTTTCATCTTCACGATTTCTGCGATGCCACAAATTACCTTCAGAGAAAAAATAAGTATAGAAATTACGAGGTTAGTACTTTGCCAGATGCCCAAAATGCATGGACCCCCCCAAAAAACAGAGTCCATTAGGAGACAGACTGGTTTGTTCCTGTTAAAGCAACTATTTCTGAATCATCAGAAAAAAACAGCAGATACTATATGAGCCAAAAATAAATGGGATGAATCTATGAAACTACTATCAACTCCATCAAAGTCTTCAGAAATACTCTTAAAGGCCATGGTCTTCTAACTGGCAGATTCTTGGGGAATCAATCCAGTTAGACCATACCTGAGAAAATACAGCTTGATCCAAGAGAATCTCTCTTGGCCTCTGTGCAAACTCTCAGATCTTAAAAAAAAAACAAAACAAATTGCTGTCCTCTAACCATGTGTTTCCATGTCTGCCACTGCTCTCTCTCTCAAGTCTGGGTTACCGAGGCCCCACGTTTAGGTGAGACCAGGGATATCATTGAAATGGCACAACTGGTAACTCTAAGAGAACCTTCTTTTGAATCCCAATGACATCTCAACAATGCTTAGGACCAATTGTGAAGAAGGATGGGATAGAACCAAAATTCAAACAGTGAAATATATAGAAATTTTGCATTTCCAGGAACTTCTTCAATAGGGAAAATAAGTGTTTAGATAGGTTATAAGACCTGTTCTTGACTCTTAGGAATGGATCAAGCAGAAAAATTACTGCCTGATCATATTTTTCTTTTGATCTATACATATCATAGAGGCTACATGGCAACATTCCTTTTCAGGTTCTTCCCTTTCCAGTGTTCATATCATTTTGAAACCTACACCATGTCCAAAAGACTGCTTGGCATTGTATAAGGTTGGAGCCAAGCTGGCTTCATCACCACCATGCCTATGAATTTTAATGGGGGTTTTCAGTCCCTGGGAGGTACCCAGGCAGCCAGGGAAGTCTTCATGATCCCTCCACCTGTAGAAGAGACTTACCAATGAAATCATGAAATCTTTGGCCTGATTTAGGCTTGTCTTCCTCTTCTGGCTTCTTCTTTCCCAATTTGGGGAACTTAACTTTCAACCTGAGGCTTCTACTATCGGTATCTGAAGATTTTTCCTAGAAAACCACAGCAAGAAGGAGGTCAAAATGTTAGTCACCTAACATTCAGAAATAATTCCTAGAGGCCTGGCAAAGTGATGGACAAGAATGGCTACAGAATGCAGGCAGTTCTATTCTCTATCCAGGTATGAGAGACAACCTTGGTCACATGCTCTAGGAAAGGAATTGATCTTTACCAAGAGCCAGGTGCCTTTGGATTAAATGGAGAGGAATGAAGGGAGGGGAGGGGGCGTGGGGATAGGAAGGGTAGTAGAATAAATCAGACATTATGACCCTATGTGCATATATATGACCAGTGTGATTCTACATCCTGTACAACCAGGTGAATGGGAAGTTATACTCCATTTATGTATGATGTGTCAATGTGCATTCTACTGTCATGTAGAACTAATTAGAACAAAAGTCAGGTGCCTCGCTAGATACTTCAATAAATGTATTCATATAAATCTCCAAACAACCTGGCAAAGATTGTTAATATTTATATTAGAAATGAGAAAGCAGAGGCTCAGAGAGGTCACTTGAGGTCACACACTAGAGATTGGAAGGGTGAGGTTCCCAGGGCCACTGTTAGTTCATGTGGCTCCTTTGCATGGATTAGAAAAAAATGGTACTCCTTCCTGCAAATGTGAAGTTGATGAGTGTCCGCTCACATCTTGGCCAAGTACCTTCCTCTGGGGGAAGATCTTGCCTCCCAGGCCACCTGTTTGCCTGCCCAGCATGTAGAGAGCTCTCTAAACAAAGCTCTTAGTCTGTGGGTTCTCTGCTATACAGATCATATAGGCTCTAATTCCTGCTCAGTCCCCCAGTCTCTTGCTCCAGCTAGTGTTCTCCTTTTACTATTGGTCTTAGTAAAACATCATTCTGATGTTAATTTTTTTCCTCTGAGGTTAACATTGTTGCCAAAAAATTCAGTCAAACACATCCCAAGAAGCTTTGGGATCATCTTCCTTTTGGGATTATGTGTGTCTTCAATCCCCTCCACTAGGAGAAGAGTTTCAACCTGGCCTCTTTCTCTTCCTATTCTGGTTCACACTTACCTCTCTCCTCTAATATTGCTCTTTGTTAAACACACTGGACTTCAGAATTGTCTTTCAGAAAGGAAGGATATCCCTTGATCCAAAGTCTTGGGAAGCCCAGTGAAAACTGTCTGTCATCCTGTCTTCCCCCAGAAAGTGGATATGAACCTTCTGTGGTCTTAAGCTGAGCAAGTTTGGTGTCTAGTGAATAAGCAACATCTTCCTGGCTTTCTTTCTATCCATTCAGTTGTTCACTAGAGTGTCATTTGTTCTATGGAAATACTGTAGCTCAGAAAAGAGATTGTCTCAGGCCAGGCAGGCTCACATATAAATTGGGATCTCTGTGTAGGGGATGTGTTGGTCTCATTTCTCTCAACAGCTAATCCATTTTCTAGGTCAGAAGCTTGGTGAGAGATAGCTGAACTGGGTCATAATGGAATGGGGAATAATAAAATTTACTTCCTTTGCTGTCTTAACAGTATGTTTCCTTCCCCAGAGAGCTGCTGATCAAGAGCATCAGGCACAAAAAGCCTTGGAAATTTCTAGGGTCATTAGAGAAAGTTGTTAAACCTTTTAATACATGACTTGGATCTGGGTGTGGTGCACACCTGTAATCCCAGTGATTCTGGAAGCTGAGGCAGGATGATTACAAGTTCAAAGCCAGCTTAAGCAAGTTGGTGAAGCCCTAAGCAACTTAATGAGACCCTATCTAAAAATTTAAAAAATAAAAATAAAAAGGACTGGGGATGTGGCTTAGTGGTTAAGTGCTCCTGTGTTCAATCCCCAGTACCACCATAAAAAAGACATGAATTTGTATATACTTTTCCTCCAAAATTGTACTGTGATTGCTGTAGTAGACCAAACATGTATCTATATATTGCTCACATGCATATAATTGGTATATGGAGACAGAAAACAGATATAATGAATAGAGGAGCTAGGGATTCCAACAGGTTGAAATGAATAGTTCTATGGTAGGGAATTTTTGAGGATAACTCTTTCATACCATAAAGAAAATAATTTACCTTGTGATAGATGAACATCTTTGGGTCATTTTTTCAATCTTTGAAAAGTATTCATTGTTAAAACATGACAATATTCCTGCAACTATAATGCAACTACTGCTCAATTTTCTTTTAGACCACATTCCTGCTAAGGAGAGGTGCTGAGAGGGCCTGCCAGACTCCCAGAGGGAAGGGACATGAAGCAGCAAGATTTACCTACCAGGATGGCCTGGACACTAGACATACTGTAATTCCAGCATGAACCAACCATTTAGAACAGTTGTTGTCTGTAAACAACTGGTATGACCTTGCTGGTACATACCAGATGAAGTTCAGCCCTGGCATGGGTAACTGAGCAGGGTGGGGGAATCTGTAGCCATGAGAACAACATAGAAAAAAAAACAACAATCTTGCTTATTTCAGATCATGTCTTGCTATAGAGTGGATCTTCTTTCTGGTTATTTTCCCATGGTAATTTTTCATGTTTTCTGTCTCACTCTTTCAATTATGGTGAGGAGATGGGTAGGAGGAAACTCCATTAGAGCTGAAGTTGGAAGCTGCAACTGGACTCCTGCTATATCAGCCACTATGTCCTGACCCACACTGGAAGGTAAGGCACCAAGGAAGAATCCCCTACCCCTTTATTTTCCATTTCCCTCATTACGCACCTCCGGAACCAGGATTGGATTCATCCAGTAGATCTCTGACAGCTTTTCAAACTCCTGATTCATGGCATCCAGGGCAGTTTGTAGTGTGGCCTCATACTCGGCATTTCTCAACTAGTGTAGACAGGAAAAACAATGAACGGCCAATGCCTTGCACCCTGCTTTCATAGACTCTTGCCCTCTCCTGTACTCCCAGACACCAAGATACCACTTCTAGTGGCCAAGATACTACTGGGGAACAACTTTTATCTCCTTTGGACTGCAATCAGCTCTTTTCTTTCTCACCAGAAAGATCCAGGAAACAACCAAACAACATTCCCTGCAGTTGGGTATGCTCAATTTGGCAAGCAAAGGCATTTTGTTCAATATCAAATAATGCTGAGTTCTTCCCCTACAACTTAGGTTCTAGGACAATGGCCCTATACTTGACCTCTAGTTCCTGGAGTCTCCTATGTCCTCTTAAATAACAACAGCCAAGTTTTGAGCACATAGTCTATGTCAGGCACTATGCATATATTATTTCATTTCCCAATAACCTTAGAATACCTTACAAGGCACCATTGTTTCAATTCATAGTTGAGGAGGCAGACTCAAGAAGCTTAGAGCTCAAAATCACATAGTTAGATAGAACCCAGATTGGTTTAACTCAATGGTCTATAACATAACACTGTATCACACATGTGGGGTGCCCAGATGTTGGGGGAATCTTTATTACACACTTACTGTAGTTTAAAAACTATTTGGTGAATCAAGGAGAGTGGACTAGAAAGAGACTGGCTTGAATTGTCCCTTCCTGGCAGAGGGTCTGCCTCCCCAGACTGTGTTGTAGCCTTTAGCTATTTGCTCTTGGTAATTAAGAAAAAAGTTTCAAATGATTTGCTCCATAGGCTCAGGAAATCAAACTTAGGTGCTGACAGTAAACCGTAACACCCCAGGATGAACTCCATACAGTTCATGGGAGACATAAAATAGATTCTTTTGAGACCATTTCCAACATAGAAGAATCAAGTTCTAGATCAGCAATACAGGTGAGATCATTCATGTTCCAGTAGATAATGAGCTGGAGACACAGAAGCACACTGATATATTTAGCCCTGATTGGGCTAAGCCTACACTGTTCACCTAACCTGACCTCATTTCTCCTGCCCACCATACACTCTAATATTTTTTTGATATGAGGAATTGAACCCAGGGCACTTAAAAAATTAGCCTCATCCCTTAGATATAAAATATATCTATTTTATATAGATATATATAAGTAAAATTTTGAGACAGGGTCTAGGGCCTAATTAATTTGCTTAGGGCTAGCTGAAGCTGGCTTTAAACTTGTGATCCTCCTGACTCAACCTCCTAAGCTGCTAAACTGCTAGGATTACAGGCATGAGCTACCATGCCACTTGCTGCTCCAGCCATAGGTAGAGTCTTGCTGGTTGTCACAAACAGATGGCAAGTGAATGGGTAGGGATGGGGCGGGAGCTTCTGGCCAATTAGGACAGTATATAAGGAAGAGACCAGACAGTACTTAGAACTAACTTCTTTTGCTTTATATCTAATGACTTATAATAATACAGAGTGGCCCAGATGCACAGGAAAAGTATATGCCCAATAAGGGCAGTGGGAATAATGTCAGGTGGAATTCATTTTATTAAAAAATCTACATATGCATATGAGACAAAACATTTGATCCTTGATTTTCTGAGTCTGATTTATTTCACTTAGCATGATTTTTTTAATTTCCATTAATTTACCAGCAGATGCTATTATTTCATTCTTCTTTATGGGGGAGTAAAACTCCACTGTGTATATATGCTAATTTTATTGATCTATTAACAGGCATCTGGATTGATGCCATAATTTGACTATTGTGAATTCTGCTGCTATAAACATTGAAGTGGCTGTACCATTATACTATATTGATTTTAGTTCGTTTGGATAAATACTGAGCAGTAGGATAGTGGGTCATATGCTGGTTCTATTTCTAGTTTTTCGAGGAATCTCCATACCACTTTCCAGAGTGGTTGTCCTAATTTCCAATCCCACTAACAATGTATGAATGTACCTTTTCCCTCACATCCTTGACACCATTTATTATTATTTGTATTCTTGATAATTACCATTCTGTCTGAAGTGAGATGAAATCTCAGTGTAGTTTGATTTGCGTTTCCCTGATTACTAGAGATGTTGGAAAAATTTTTTCACGTATTTGTTGGCCATTTGTGCTTCTTTTGAGAAATTTCTGTTTAGTTCTTTTGCCCATTTATTGATTGGGTTTTTTGTACTTTTGGCATTTTTTCAGTTCTTTATGTATTTGGAGTATTAATCCCCTGTCAGACGAGTAGCTGGCAAAGATTTTTTGCAAAATATGGAAAAGAAGGTGGTGGGGCTGGGATTTGGTATCATAAAGATATAGGGAAGACCAGTGGAGTAGGAAAAGGAGAGGGAGGGAGGAAGGAAGGGAAAGGGGAGGAAATGTGGAATAACTTTAATAAAATCATATTATATTCATTTATAAATGTAGCAAAGAAAATTTCACCTTTATGTATATGTAGGAAGTACCAGTCAAACATAAATTAATAAAGGAATTAAAGGAAGATCAGTAGAGGAAGGAGACAAGGGGGGAAGGGAAGAAAAGGGGGAGGGAATGGGAATTGAAATCAAATTCCCTGCATGTATGATTTTGTCAAAATGAACCCAAGTAGTATGTATAATTATAATGCTCTAATAAAAAAGGAAACAAGTAAGCACAGCTACTTGGAATGTCCCCCAAAGGCCCATGTGTTAAAGTCTTCGTTTCCAGCTTGGCACTGTTGAGAAGTGGTGGACATTTGAACAGGTGGGGACTAATAAGAGGTCTGGTCATTGGGGGTAGGCCCTTAAAAGGGGATAGTGGGATCTACCCTTGAAGGTGAGAGTTAGATTACCAGCCCCTATTCTTTCTCTCTTTTTCATTTCTGGTCATGAAATAAGCATCTTTGCTTCCACACACTTTCTGCTCTGATGTGCTGTCTTGCCACAGCCCTCAAACAATTGAGCCAATGGATCATGAAACCTCCAAACTGTGAGCCAAAATGAACCTTTTCTCTTTATATATTGATTATCTCAGGTATTTGTTACAGCAGCATAAAGCTGACTAACACAATCCCATTGCCAATACTAAGCAGCTTACTACCCTCTTTCTTCAAGGGAAGGACTAACACAAAAATGAAACAAGTCTTATCTTCATCCCACCTCTATGATAACCTTTCTGGAGATACATATTCATTCTTAGTTAACCGCTGCCTGCCTTCTAGCCTAATTTCAATATGTGTGTATGTGTGTGGGTCCTCACAAGGTCCTATGGAGTGGGAGCCTTATAAATCTTCTGGAGGCCTCCACCCCATGGTATGGTATGCTCAAGTGGGGTTGTGGGCTGGTATAGACCACCTGTCAGGTAATGAGCCTCAAGAAAGCCTAAGTAGCAATGAGAGGTCAAGATCCCATATTTCCTGCTGCCCAAACTGGCAAGAACACTGAGTTCTATACATAAAAAGTACTATACATAAAAAGTACTCCTATTGCTGTTGTTTCAAGCTCAAAGAACCTATCTTGGGGATTAGATGCTGGGACAGCCTGGCCTGATTGCCTTAGCCACTCTGCCTCCTGTGCAGTGTGCCAATTAGATGTGCAAATGAAAAGGGAAAGTGGATGTACTTCTTGCAATTTCAACTCAGAAGCCTTTCTTCAAATAAACCTTAATTAGATGAGAGGCAGAGAGAGCAGCTGCCTCAGGGCCTTAGCAGCTGACCTCAAGGTGGGATGGTCATGATAGCTTGCCTCATCCGAGCACACTCATCAAGTGTGCCCATGGGTTTTGCATTCTGAGAAACATGCATCTAGCCTTGTAGACCCCAAACAGAGCCTCAGTCTCTTTTCCCTCTCACTAACGGCTACTATCTATTGAACCACTATTTCATGCCCAGGCACTTCCAGGCACTTGAGATGAAATAAATTGTTAGATCCACACAACAATATAGAGTGGTAGGTATTACACTTCATATCCTATTGATATGGAAACTAAGACCCAGAGATGCAAAGTCACTTTACACAGCGAGTATAATGGGTTGAATTGGGCCCCCCACCAAAGATATGTTGGAGTCTAAAGTCCCAGTATCCTAGCGTCCTATATGGAATTAGGGTAGTTGCAGATGTAATTAATTGTTAGGTTGAGGTTATGCTGGATAGGGATGGCCCCATTCCATTATGAATAGGGTCCTTAGGAGGAGATGGCCATATGAAGACAGGCACACAGGGAAAACGCTATGTGGAGACAGAGAGAGATTGGAGTGATGCACCTATAAGCTAAGGAACATCAAAGATTGCCAGCAAAACACCAGAAGCTAGGAAAAGGCAAGGAAGGATTTTTCTACAGGTCTCAAGGGAGCATAACCCTACTGAAACCTTGATTTTAGATTTCTAGCTTCCAGAACCGGGAGACAAAAGGTTTCTATTGTTTTACATCACCCAGTTCTTGGTACTTTGTTATGGCAGCCTTTGGAAATGAATAAAACTAGTAAGTGGCAGATTTGGGATTTGAGCACTGAGCCCCCCTAATATTCCCACTATTTCATGTTGCCTTCCTACATGAGTAAAGAAATAAATAGAAACTTGAGAGAGGCAGAGAAGCTCAGAAGAGCTCATTCCTTTCTACTGCAGTTGTATCAGGTATGAAGAGAATACCCTACTTTTGATTCACCTGGTCTGGACCCAGGAGACATTTGTCAAAGGAGAGGGAGGGACCTTCTTTCAAGGGTATGGTAGTCCCTATGGATTAACATAACCTATGAAGTAATTCAAGCAGTGACAATCCCAGGTGACACAGCAAAGACCACCAGGCAAGCACCTGCTCGAAATGATCCCATATTGCTAGTGCCTGGAACCAAGCACAGATTCTGACCATCTTTGGATAGGATGCTTTGCCCTCCCATGCTCCAACCCCCTGCACTCACCAAGTTTTCATCCAGGAAAGCTTTGGTATCATCGTAGAGCCCTTTAAGACTAAATGTAACATCTACTGCGTCATTTCTGCTTAGAGTCTAAGAGAAGAAGAAAGGACAAGAATGGAAGGGAAAGGACAAAGACAGAGGAGTCATTGGTTAGTAAGCATGCAGCTGACTTCTCTGGGAAGGGAGAAGCAGGCTAGAGTAGGACATGGCTGTAGGTAAAAAAGTAATATTCAATATATAGCATTACTAGTAGAGTATGGGCACCAAGCACTCAGAACTGATGTCAGCTGTCAACTGGTACAGCTGGTTTGGTGTGTCCTACAAAGTGACACAGCACAACTTGGCTTTTGGCATCACTGATTGGGTGCAGTAGTATAGGAAAATATGAAATATGCAAACCAGAGAGTAAATTTGAGGCCACTTGTCCCTAGGCTAAAACCACCTTTCTCATGGCAGGTACAGTTAGGCCCAATCATCTTTCTTCTCAAAATTCCAGGCCTTGATCTCCAGGGCTCCTCCAACTAAGATCTGGCCAAAAAAAATCGTTAACCCACATTTTAGCAGACTCTGACCAATTGTATTTTTCTAGCACTAAAGTGACTTTTTCTTATGCTGGGGATCAAACCAAAGGTTTCTTGTATTCTAGAAGTGGGAAGAGCCATAGGATGGCATATTTAAAATAAATGTCTAATCTGGACCTTTTCTTCAAGAAGGAAACCAAAACACCCTGGAACTTTGTTTTCATTTGCAGGTGTTACTTTATTCAGTTATACAGGGAACCACATGAGATGAATAAGGCCCAAGGCTAAGTTTCTCTCCATTCATTGGCCATTTTTCCTCTGAGGCTGGTGTAGTGGTTGACTATCAGGAAAGAGGGATAGTTCTCAGGATGATCAAATCTGCTGTGGGATTCCTCCAGCTGCCATCATTGCCCTGTTACAAGTCAAGATATGCCTGCCTTCCTGTCCACTCTATCCCTCAATTTCCTGCCATATAATTTGCCCAGTTTCTTCATCCAGCCTCTGGCTCTTCTTCCCTGTTCACCTCCTTTCCTATCTAGTATGACTCCATTCCTTCCTTTTCCCCTTTCTCCTTACCTCAATGGGAGTACAGGGAGCTGCACCTGCCTCATTGCCACTGTCTTGGCCATAAAATACATCATTCAGGATGTTAGCACAGGCATTCACAGAATCCATGAGGACAGACACATGCTGGTGGACCTTGCTGAGGTCGTTGAGTCTGTAAATAAAGCAAGGACAGGTGGATGAGCTGGGAACTTAGCACATCTGATATGGAGTGCTGGTGGGTTGGGATAAGGGGAGAAATGAAAATCCTAGGTACTGGATTTGAACTTTTTACTCCCTTTTATTATTCTTGCTCTTCTCTAGGGAGTCACTGATACTTGAAAATGTTTCTACTCTTCTCTACATATTCACTTTTGTCTAACCTGAAATAAGATACTAGGAAATCGGGGCTGGGGATGTGGCTCAGTGGTAGAGCACTTGCCTAGCACGTGTGAGGCACTGGGTTCAATCCTCAGCACCACATTAAAAAAAAGATACTAGGAAATGGAGGAGAGTGGGAAACTAAAATAGGGGAGGGTAACTGACTTCAGAAACAACAAGGTCCTTCTGATAATTAAGGGTAAGGATAGACATTCTTATCCTGTTGGGTCTGGGGCAATAGGAAGATATCAAAATTCATCTCTGTGCCTAATGGGAAATTTCCAAGCTGGTTTATTGCTAAGCACAAGGAATATCTCCTCCATGGATTGTCAGGGGCTCAGTCAATGTTCTGAGCACTAGGTGAGATGCCTGAGGCCAGGCTCCCCAGTAGCCAGCAGACAAATTGGCTGCTTCTCCCTATCCTTTCTTGACTTTCCCATCCTTGTATCTAGGCTGTCCACTTACCTGCTTATGAGGTTTTCTGCAAGCCGAGCTAAGTGCTGCATCTGAGCACACTCCTCATCAGAGAGGCTATCTTGAGATTCCTGTGAGTCCAGCTGGGGTTGAGGGGCAGCGTGAATTTCAGTATGCTTGCATGACCACATTTTCATTGAATTCTCAAAGTCCTGGAGATGAAAACAGTGGCATACCCTAATGATCACTGTAGCTAAGAAGGTACATGACAGGTATGCCTATGAATCTGACATTTGTGGGTAATGTGTGGGTACAGTAGGCACATAGAGAATGAGGGTCCTCTGTCCATTCCCCTGTACACCTGTCTATACAGCTACCTATCCTTTTATACAACATCTCTTCTGTACTAGACACTTTTAGTTTTGGTTGTTGTCATCAGTATGCTGGATCATAGGATACCAGTCTTGAATCAGATGTCTGCCTTCCAGAAGGTCCTATATGAGGGCATCATAACAGATAAGAGAGTAGAGTACATTTCATGTTTTTTTCTTTGCCAAATCTAGGCAAGATGTTGTGATGGAGTTTAGAGCCAGACATACCTAATCCAATTTTCAATCATGCTTCTGTCATTTATCAATTTTGTGGTCATGAGTAAGTTATTTAACATCCCAAAATGGAAATAAGTGTGTCCATCTCAGGATTGTTTGGGGGATGCATGTGAGGCAATATATGTAAATTACTCAGCACAAAGTGGGCAGCTTATAAATCAGATGTTCCGTTCCCTCTATTGCTATTTCTATGGACTGTTCACAGGTCAGAGTGGAAGACAGCATCCTAGCACTGAACAGCTAATCAATAATGGCTCCTTTGTAGCTTTAGGAGATTTAGGTGAAGTGAGTGACATTTAGAATGCAGCATTTTAAGGAAGCTTAGAGGAAGCTAAAGACCATCAATGCAAATTAAATATATTGTTGAAAGATCAGATTTCTCTATTACCATCTAAGGTTTAAGGTTCTCTGTGCATTGGAGAGTGGAGGATAACTTTATCTAAAACTACATAAGAAAGCTCCTTGTCTTGCTCTTTTGGACAGTGGTTTGCAAATGTCAATATATTTCAGAATGCCTTGAGGAGCTTGTTTACAAATGCTGGCTCCTGAGTACCACTGCTCCCCATTCTGCTCAGTGTACTTGGTATGGGTCCCAGGAATATGCATTTATAACCAGCACCCCAGGTGACTGTGATGAAAAGGCCATGGAGACCTCATTTGAGAAATTCTACTTGACTGGAAATATTCAGTAGTCATGTGACAGCTATGGATAAAGCAGTGTGGGAGCCCAACGCAAGCCTTTCTCCTCTTACCCGATCTCTCATCAGCATCTGGGCAGCATTCTTGTATTTAATCTTGATAATACCTGGCTGTTGGACCCAGGCCTCCCCATCCACCTGCACTGGGATACCTTCTTCACCATCAATGGTTATCATCAACTCACGACACTGCCAGAGAAGGGGATAAAAGTGAAGCAACCACTGTAGACAAATCTGACAATCTCACAATTGTGTCCTAAATGTGTACCTGAAGTAGCACTAGCAAAGATATGAATTAGATTATGCCAAGGAGAAACACCCATTTTCTATGAGGTATTTGCCCCTTTGGTCTCTGCTACCCTTCTCTCCAATCTCAGTCAGCACCTTGGTACCCATCAGATAACCTGCATTCTCCACTCTGAAATTCTTATACCCAGTTAATTCCTGGGTTTACCCCCACATCCTGGGTTGCAGATGGAAAACTCAAACCCTTTCTGGTACTGATCTAACCCCTGCCTACCTGGGCAATGCGATGATGATGCAGGTTGATGATGCGGGACATAGCCATCTGAACAGAACCAAAGATTGCCACTACCTCCAGCTTCTGATCATCTATTGCAGGAGCCTCATATTCCTAAGGAGGAAGATTGTATCACATTTCCCACCCTTGAGAAACCACACTTTGTCTATAACAAATGAGGGTGTTTTGAAGACTCTCATTGAAAATTTTCTAGTTCAAGAAAAGTGGAAAAACTGCATTATTAAAAGGGGAAAGGAAGAAGTGAGGAAGCCAATCTGGGTAAAGGACACCAAAGTCACAACAAATCTTATCCACTTTTGAGATCATAACTCACAGCCAATTTCTTCCCTGTCCAATCCAACATCATAAATCCCCAAGGCCAGTCTTAATGACTTCATGGCCTTTTTAGGTGAGTGCAGAGGAAAGGGTTCATGGCCAGTTTCATAGGAGATTTTATTGACAGACCTCACTGGAAAAAAAAAAAAGAAAACAGCCTGGATAACCTTCTGAGGATCTGTCAGGCCTGAGAAGTAAAAAATTCAAAGCCCAGGCAACACCTAAGAGTTGACCTAATCCTGAGATCTTTGGTTGATTCTTGTGCTGTTAGATGGCAATTACCTAAAAAACCTGAGCCTAGCTGTGTGTGGTGGTCCACACCTGTAATCCCAGCAGCCAAGGCAGGAGGATTGTAGATTTGAAGCTAGCCTCAGCAACTTAGCAAGGCTGTAAGAAACGTAGTGAGACTGTCTCAAAATAAAAAAATAAAAAGAGCTGGGGGTGTTGCTCAGTGGTTAAGCACCCTTGTGTTCAATCCCTGGTACCTAAACAAATGTATCAATAAACAAATAGACATTGAGTCTCTTGTTGCTGCTAATAGAAGTTCCCAGTCTCTGTCCTCTCCCCCCATTGTCCACTTACCACTCCAGTTGACCAACTCTCCTTTCTGAGAGACCTCAGCAGGATCACGCCTTTCTCCCACCCCATTCCTTGTTCTGTACTCACCGTGGTCGCTGTGTTGCTTCCCCAGAAGTTGACACCTCCAGCATAACTGGTAATGTTGAGCACTACAATGCCTTGCAGGTTTGGCAAGGAAATGGCTTCTCCATCACACTGCAAGAAAAGATAAGCTCTCATTAGCTGACTTTCAGATACCGATGTGAAAGGACATTTACAGAGATGGGAAAAGGCTCTATCTTCTTTTCATACTATCATTTGCTTATCCATACAATAGAAATTCGTCATCCTGCCTTTCTCCCAAAAGTTGCGAGTGAGGATCACCATTAAAGCTTGATAATAACTACGGATATAGTGGAAAGTTGATTTCCAAGGCCATGAGGTTTCCTTTCTCCATGCCCAGGAAGGACTACTCCCTTTTCTACCAACCTCTAGATGCACTCGTTCTTCCAGTTTCCTATAAGAGCGCTGCAGAAGTTCCTTGCTTCCCAGAAGGCCATACCATATCTTGTTCTTAAAGCGGCTGCTACAGGAAGATAGAGAAAGAGAAAGATAGTCATAAGGTGAATAATATAAAGATAAATGGAGCCAGGCATGGTTGTGCACACCTGTAATCCCAGCGGCTTGGGAGGCTGAAGGAGGACTGCAATTTCAAAGCCAGTTGTAGTAATTTAGCAAGGCCCTAAGAAACTTAGTGACACCCCATCTCAAAATAAAAAAAATTAAAAAAATAAAAAGGGCTGGGGAGGTAGCTCAGTGGTTAAGGGCCCCTGGGTTCAATCCCTGGTACCAAAACAAAAACAAAACAAACCTGACACAAGAGGGGCTGTTGGGATAGTGTAACTGGTGTTCTTATGCAAACACGTGCAGAAATGAATTCATGAGCCCCATTGAAGCTGCAGTATCCTATTGATGGATAAATTTTTCACTTCTTCTTGCTGCTAAATATTGGTCCTGACTTGGAAGGAACAGGCTATATTCCAAAAGCAATGCTGATAAAAAGCTGTGAGCATAGCTGGCTGATGCAAACCAGTTACCCTGGCATGTGCCGTTCCAGGAATGCAAGATTTCAGCTGCTGAAAATCAATTTGATATGAAACATCTGACTTGGACTGCAATTTTTTGAAGCGGTGACTTTTCTGACAAAGTGAAGGGTTTTTCCCCAAAGCAGAGCCTTGTATTAAATACTTAACTGGGCTTTGTAAGATTTTAGATAATGCGCCAGCGGAGAGAAAATGAGACAGGTAAGAAATCAGGAGACAAATGTATTCCATGCTTGTATAATTATAAAAAAAAAAAAAAAAAAGAAATCAGGAGACATAGGCGGGTGGAAAGAAAAGGGTCCTTCTGACTGTAGGACCTCTGAAAAAACAGGCAGGCCACCTGTAATCATCAGTCTTGCTTAGAATGTGCTTTTAAAGTATAGCCACAGATATGAGCTACCACATGAGCTACTACAGGGGATGAAGGTTTTTTTTCTGTTTTTGTTTTGTGTTTTGAGTTTTTGTACCTGCAGTGTTTATCACTGAGTTATATCCCCAGCCATTTATTTATTTTTATTTTTTTATTTAGAGACAGGGTCTTGCTGAGTTGCTTAGGGCCTTACTAAATTTCTGAGGCTGGCCTTGAACTTGCAATCCTCCTGCCTCACCCTCCCAAGTCACTGGGATTATAGGCATGTGCCACCTTGGCCAGCCAGGGAATGAGTTCTGAAATATAAGAAAGTTAGCACAAAATTGTTTGAGCCAAAAATTTTCTGGGTACTTTAGTTTCCTCATATATAAAAACAGAGGTTTAATTATCTGGGAATGTAAAACACATAGAACAATCAAAACAATTCTGGAAAAAGAAAAGCAAAGTTGAAGGACTTTCATCTTCCAATTTAAAAAATTGCTATGAGGTCACAGGTATCAAGGCAATTTGTTACTTGCATAGGATAGGTACACAGATCAATGGAACAGAAGAGTCCAGAAATAAACCATTACATTTATGGTCAATTGATTTTTTTTCCAGCACCAGGGATTGAACCCATGGGTGCTTAACCACTGAGCCACATCCTCAGCCCTTTTTATATTTTTTTTAGAGACAGGTTCTTTCTGAGTTGCTTAGGGCCTTGCTAAATTGCTGAGGCTGTCTTTCAACTCATGATCCTCCTGCCTCAGCCTCCCGAGCAGCTGGGGTCATTTTATTTTTGACAAAGATGCCAACACAATCCACTGTGGAAAGGACAGCTTTAAAAAAAAATGTGGTGCTGTTGGGCTCATGCCTGCAATCGCAGCAGCTTGGGAGGCTGAGGCAAGAGGATTGCAAGTTCAAAACCAGCTTCAGCAAAAGTGATAAGCAACTCAGTGAGACCCTGTCTCTAAATAAACTACAAAAAAGTGCTGGGGATGTGGCTCAGTGGTGGAGTACCCCTGGGTTCAATCCCTGGTACCCACCACAAAAAAAAAGAAAAAAAGAAAAACAACAACAACAAAAACACACACAGTGCTGGCATAATAGGATATCTTTATCCAAAAGGATGAATTTAGACCACATCATGTACAAAAATTAACTCAAAGTGGATTGTAGACTTAAATGTAAGAGCTAAAATAAAAATTTTTCAAAGAAAATTTAGGAGCAAATTTTTAAGACCTTGGGTTAGGCAAAGATTTCTTAGATATGGCATCAAAAGCATTGTTCATAAAGGGAAAAATATAACCAAATAGACTTTATAAAAATTCATAACTTTTTTACTTTAGAACATTTCACTAAGAACATGAAAAGACAAGCAATGGACCAGAAGAAACTATTTGTAAACCACCTATCTGATAAAATACTTGTTCTTCACCCCTGGTCTGTTCTGAGAAAAAGATTCTAACAGCAGTGTCAGGGGTGGGGTGGATTGGCATGCATCTTTTCATCTGTAGTTTCAATTTTTTAAAAATTTGTTTTTAGTTGTTGATTCACCTTTTTTTATTTATGTGCAGTGTTGAGAATCAAACTCAGTGCCTCACACATGCCAGGCAAGTGCTCTACAACTGAGTCACAACCCCAGCCCAATTTATGAGGACTCTGAGGCTGCCTTGGGGTATATCTGTAGTAGAAATGTACCGGAAGTTGCCAAATGGGCCAATACTTGATAGGATAAAATCAACAGGTCTAGAGGAATCAGGTTAGGAATACCAAAAACAAGTAGGGGGATCTTTGATATTTTGTAACCTTTCCAAGTGAAAACAGAAGTAAAACTCCTGTTAGAACATAGTTAAGCTCTCACAGACATAAGAGATAAGCAATTTGCTGAATTGAGTCAGTGTTATCTGTTCTCAACAATACTAACACAGGAAGCAATGTTTACAGTAATTCACAGATTTAGACTATGACAAGAACTCCAAATTCAGGATGCCAGTGCAGTCATCACAGACCAGCCCAACATTTGGAGCAAGC
Source organism: Glaucomys volans (assembly GCA_020662805.1). Classification (NCBI taxonomy): domain Eukaryota; kingdom Metazoa; phylum Chordata; class Mammalia; order Rodentia; family Sciuridae; genus Glaucomys; species Glaucomys volans. The sequence continues at coordinate 529,931 of JAJEJO010048593.1, read as the reverse complement.
TGAACAATTAGGTTACTCTTGGGACAAGCACATTTTACTTTCCAAGGACCCTTTTCTTTCTGTTGTTTGTCTGACATAAGGGATGTAGGAATATATATGGGTGTTGTCATTGCATGTAGGAAGGGGAGTTTTTTTTTTTCCCTTACTTGTATTGTCCTGGATGTTCTTCTCTTCTTGTGTTGAACTCCAGAGAAATTTTAGCATCCAGTCCAATTCCAAAGTAGTTGTTCATGACACACTTTTCTTTGAAGCGTCTGAAATGAACCAAGGAAGAGGACAGAATGATGCAGGAAGGAAGTGATGCTATCATTGGGTTGTAGACTTCATCTGCCTGATGGAAAATCACTGAGAGAAGTCCTCCTCCACATTAGGCACAATGCATAATGCCCTTGAGAGGCACATTTAGATGTCCTATTGTGTTAACAACAAGCCTGTAAGCTGTAAGAGAGGGTTCTCAGACATTGGGAAGCTTCAATGGGATTGGGACTCAGTAAAAAAAATAACATTCATGATCTTAGTCATCTTTAGAGGCCTCAAATATGAGTGACTCACATTTTTCCAAATATAATAGAGGGAAAGAGAGTCCTTGGCTTATAATCATAATGAACTTTTGAGCCTAACACATACAAATGTATTATGGCAGTTAGGTCTGCTCTATTGCTTTTAGTGATGTCTGACTCCTTTGTAATACTTTTCATGTCAAAAGGCAGAGTGTCCACACCTGTGGAGGGAAAGACTTATAAAAGAGGGCAAGTAGACTTCTGAGTTTCCTGTATCCATATAGGGTGTCAACATCAAAACTAGTGGGGTGCTAGAGCCAGGTCATACCAGCTGACATATAAACTGATTCTGCATATCTGTTCCCAACTCTATGTTCAAATGACATTATATTATTAGCTTGAAATAGGCCATGATGGAAGGTTTATACCAAGATTAAATCAGTGCTTCCCTCTCCCTGAGAGCTGGTTTTAAACACTTGCTGGAACACTGTGTATCAAAGCTCACTGGGTAAAACCAGTGGTGAAGTGGACTGGTGTGCAGATTGGAGATAGGAATAAGAATTCTTTTCTTAAACAAATTACTTAAGAAAACATAAATAATTTCTAGTTGTGTTCTTTTGAGAATATGAAAATGGATTCAGCTATTGAATCACAGATAACTTTAGTATTCATTACTCAACTGAGCCAACATCCCTCGTATGAGATTAGCCTTCAATCCTGAAACTGGAGTTTCTCTAACTGATGTCCAACTGATCTTCTTTTTTTATTTTTTAATATATTTTTTCAGTTGTCAATGGACCTTTATTTTATTCACTTATTTATATGTGGTGCTGAGAATTGAACCCAGTGCCTCACACATGCTAGGCAAGCACCCCACCACTGAGCTACAACTCCAGTCTCAACTGATCTTAATAGAATGCAAGATTAATAATGCAGAAGAATTTGACTGCTAGTAATATTCCAAAGGAGTAGGACTGGTAAGACAGATGTCCTTAGATTTTCTACCTAGTCCCTTAGTGACCACTTGTTCTTTAGTATCTTCAACCATTTATGGCTAAAGGCAGCACTGGAAAACTAAGTCTTTTGAAATAACAACCAACATGTATTATGTGTTTATGATAATGATAGTAACTGCTAACTCATAGCACTTAACTTTGAATGCCATGCATTACTCAATGCAAGTATTTTTTGCAAATGCTTTTCATATATGAAATCAACAAATACAACAAACCTATGGGGCAGGTTCTATTTATCTTCATTACATGCAAGGAAAATAAGTAGCACATTGGTTAAGTTACTGTGTAGTCATACAACTAGTAAGTAGAACTGGAAATTGACTCTATTCATAGACTGTGCTCTTAACCAGGAAGAAGACATTAAAAAGTAATTGGACTAGATACTTACATTGTTTCAGGTGTAAAATGTAAGTGTTCCAAGTTAAGGTTATCTAGGTCTTCACTTTTGAGAGAAGATATAGATGACAAAGTGCCACGACGAGAACCTAGACACAAAGGACATCTCCTTGGTGTCAGATACAAACATTAAGAGTCTTTCTACCTGCTTGTACTTGATCTTATTTTATCTTTGGTAGAAGGTCAACCTCCATGACTTTCTCCTAAATAGCATGCAATGTTCTCATTCCAAAGAGGAATCCCCTTAGATGGACTGGGACTTTCACTGAGAGATAGGATGGCTGGGATGCTTCCTTGTTGGCAGTTAAAACAGCTTCAAATCTCTGGTTTCATCAGTACAGCCTTTTCCACCTGTGTAATGGGATCATTACTCTGATCATTGACAAGAAATTTCATAGTATAAGGTTTCTGGTAAAGGGAGGTTCTCTATTGCAGAGTATATATTAATTCTTTGGAAACTATGTGACAGTGAACAAGTCTATAATAACAGAGGAAAATAAAAAGAGAAAGATCCTTACGGTGTCTTGGGCTCATCTGGTTAAAATCCTCTGAGTCATCATCTTCCACGAAGAAAGTCGATGTAAAGTTCTTAACTGATAATGTCTGTCTGCTTTCCTCATCCAGAACTATAGAGAAAAAGTGGAAAGAAGGAAGGAAGGGAGGAAGGAAGGAAGGGAAGAAGGGAGAAAGGGGGAGGGAAAGAGGAATAGAAGGAACGAAGAATAGAGGGAAAGAAGAATTGGTCATATTTATTGAGTATCTCTTTTGTTAGTTAATTCTGGTCTGTGTGTGTAGATAATGGAGACTCCCATTTGACCATCATATCTCCTCCATGATGCGTTTTGTACTATCCTTCCTTTTTTCTTTCTTTTTCTTCTTTTTTTTTTTGAGTCAGGTTCACTATGTTGTACAGGCTGGCCTTGAACTCACTATACTCCTGTGGTGTCCACCACTGTGCTCAGCTTGTCTCAGCTTCCTTACAGTGTTGTTGTTATTGCTTTTGTATCCATGCCTGAACTTTTTCTATCTTACTGGTACTCTTTTTCTGTCACCCATACATGTGGTTGTGAGTAGAAGCTTGGGACCAGGGATATGCCGAGCAGTTTGGGAAACCCTCTGTTCTTCTACCTCCATTCTGTTAGTTCATTTACTCACATGACTTTTGTCTAGACTTGGGCCTCTAAGACCATGCCACTCTTTGACTCAATTATCTCACCCACACCCAGGATATTTGAGATGTCTCCATCCTTTCCCCAGCTTGTGGTATAGCTTAGGTGCTTGGCCTATGCCACAGCTCATAGGTTCAATTCCTATCCTACCAGGTAACCTTTATTTGTCCCCTTAGCTGCAAGCTGAACCTATGAATCTAACATATATGTTGATGGAACAGACTGAGATTCAGTTGTGACAGTGATGGTTGTTCAGATTTATCTGATCTTCATTTGCTTGGAAACTGACTATATAAATAGAAGTGAACTGACTGTTTATTTCTTCCACAATGCAGAAGGGAGATTTTCTTTATTTTTTGGAAACATGGCTGAGGTTGTACCTACAGGTTCCAAGGCAGGGGAAAGTACTATGGCTGAAAGTCAAAGGCCAGCCAATAGGACTTTCTTGCTACCTGGGACTTCTGCTCAATTTCAGTGATTCCAGTAGAACGTACTTTGTCTTTCACCATCTTCCCATCTGATTTTTAAAAGAAGCATTGTGTGGAAGAAGTGGTCACCAAAATTTTAGGTGAAAAATTTGAGGGAGTTGGAAGAGTTTTCATACTGAGTCCGAAGCTTGGGTATTTTTCTGAGTCCTGGACAATGGCAATCATTGTGAGGACCACTACAATTACTTTTAGTGCCCTTATTCGTGATTAATATTTTTCCAGACATGCATATTGAACACTATTTTCTAAGTTAGTAACAGGTTGGAAAGAAACAGGAGCAGGTTCTATGACTAGGGGTGATAGATGACAGAACTTTGAGCCAGGTCACTTAGGACCTGTAATTATTTAAGATTAGCATTAATTGACTGCCTGGGAGACAGAAGTAACCAAAGGGACAACTTATCATGACTAAAGCATTTCAAATCAGTACTCTGAGGACTGTCTTTCAATACAACATGAATGCAGAATCTAGTCAAATTTTGGTAGTGAGGTCAGATAGCAAACCCATAGTGAGGAAAACCAACAAACCATCCACTGGAACCTTCTCTTTTCCCCACTTAGTCACCACAACCCTGGGTCCCATACCTTGTTCAACCTGGAATATGATGAGCTTCAAGGATTTCTGGAGATTCTGGGCCTTTTTGGCCAGCTCCATCTTGCACTTGGCTATGTGGTCTATTTGAGGGACGAAGGGCTTTCCATCTGCCTTATCACCATCTGTACATACTGTAGCACTTTTCTCAACTGAGGTAGCTGCTGCCTCCTCAGCCAGGACATCAACCAGGACACTGAGCTTATCATACATTAAGTCACTCTGTAAAGGGAGGAAGGAAATGGGGCATTGTTATGAGAGACCAGAGATTGACAGGACAGAATAAGGAGTTGGGGTAGCAGGAGAGAGTACAAAATGTAGTAATTTTGTGAGCATAGAAAAATCACATGTGAGGAGATCAAGCTCATGAAGAAAGAAGTACTGGGCTACACGTGTGAGATACCCAAGTGGTGTTAGGGGATCAAACATATATCATTTGTTTCTGAGCAGCCTCAGCATCAATGTATGTTTCCAAGTCTTTCTTGAGTCAGACTGGCCTGTAAAATGATGTATAACATGGAAAACTCTAGGAAAGGTAAATATATCTAGATTAGCATGCTCATGGTCATGCTCCTGTGGACAGGGACGACCTCTGCATGGATGTTGCTAGCTGTCCTTGTATGTGTGTATGTTTGATGATGTACATTGTTGATGTATGGTTTTGATTCCTAACTCCATCACTTAATAGTTTATGACGTGAAACAAATTACTTAATCTCTTTTTCCCTTTATATTTTAGGGCAGCTGTAAGGATTAAATAAATTAATACATTAAGAGCACTTAGAACGGTCTCTGGCACAGAATAAGTGCAATGTAAGTGTCAGCTATTGTTGTTACAGAGGTGAATGTAGGCACAATTGTAGTATGTGTTTATACGTTCATATTTTCATGTTATGGTATATAACCACACACATACATGCTTGGTGCACAGTTGTATCTAGTTGTAGGCAATTGTTTGGCAAATGCTAAGTACACAGCATGTGCGTATGCATGCATAATGCCATTCTTAATTTGGCAAAAATTGGAAGGTGACAAGGTTAGACCATCCCCATCAGGAAGGCTTAAGAGTTGCCCTTCCTTGTCTTCCACAATTCCCAGTATGTGGCACATTACTTTGTTAAAATAATCTGAAACATTACGATTTTAATATGTAATCAGCATAAAATTATTAGTGAGGTATTTTATATTCATTTTCTCCATAATTTTTATTATGCATATTAATTTTACAAATTCATGGATTTCACTGTGACATTTCCATATATGCATGTATCATACATTGATCATGTCCTCCCTCCCTTCTGCTGTCTCTCACCTTCCTCACTCTTCCCCTTCCCCCCAAGTCCCTATCTCATTCAAGGAAACCTTATATACTGTTGGTGGGAATGTAAATTAGTACAGCCATTATGGAAAAAATATGGAAGGTTCACAGAAAAACTAAAAATAGAAATACGATATGATCTGGCAATCCCACTCCCATCTATATATCCAAAGGAAATGAAGTGAGCATACAGATGAAATATCTGTATGCCTATTTTCATTGTGGCATTATTCATAATAGCTAAGATAAATAATCAGCTTAGGTGTTATTCAACAGGTGAATGGATAAATAAAATATGGTATATATACACAATGGTGTATTATTCAGTCATAATGAAGAATGAAATAATGTCATTTTCAGGAAAATGAATGGAACCAGAGGACATCATGTTAAAGGAATAAGCCAGGCACAGAAAAACAAGTATCACATGTTTTCTCACATTTGTTTTCATTGTAAAAGGGGTCCCCATTCCACAAAAAGTATAAGACAAAAGAAAAGAGACTTACTTTCAAAATCACAGACTCTACTGCTGTGTTGTTCTGTTTTATCTGACTCCAGGCCTTTACAATATCATCCACAAAATCTTCCACTGCTGAGCACAGGAATCTAGAAAGAAGATGGATGGCATGATATGACATAGACCATGAGGTCCAGAGCCCTATAAAGATGTCTTCAGCCTCTATCTTTCACCTTTTTCTGTCTCTCTTACCTGATCTCTCCTTCCTTTCTGTCTTTGTTTCCTCAACCTTCCTCCCTTTGCTTTTCCCTCCATATATATGGTGAAATATGCTCCACTCCCACTTAACTTCAGTTTCAAATCACTTTCTAAGTGAAGTATCTAAGGCGGTTGACTAGAATTTTTTAGTTCTAATTCTACTTCTCCAAAATACAGCATTTACTTGGTTCAACTTAGGTCAGGTTTTTGCCTTGGGTCAATAAGCTCTGATTCAAGGGCCTAGATAATAAAGTATAAACATAATGACACCAAGAGGGCTCTCCCTATGGGGAGTAGTTTTCAAAGGAGAGTGTGATAGCCTAAGTAGGAACCTGGGTAAAATGAAAGACCCACATATTTAGAAGTGAAGATGTGTTACTTAGGTTATGAGAGTGCAGTTATAGGGAGGTACTATGGAGAACTTTCCCAGTGTCAAAGATAGAAAGCATGGTATATGTACAGTTGAATGATCTTAGAATGTTGTGTTTCTCTCCTGTGACCTTCCTTCCCAATACCTAGCTTGTGATTTTGTGCTTTTGGAATGGCAGGAGCTCTCACCTCAATATCATTTTTTCCTTAAACTTTTCATTAAGGAGGTTTTGTTGGAAGATATCCAATTTGGAAATATAATCACATACTTTCCTTGGCCCCAACACCCACAATATCAAAATTAGCCCTGTGTATGACCTTGGAAGAGCCTGTGAGGGGCAAAATTACCCCCAAAGAATGAGAGAGAAAGGAATACTGACCTGGTTGCAATGATCATCTCCGTGGGGAATTTGGCCTTCAGAATTTTGTTCAACTCAGTGGTTGCAGATTCTAAGTGTTGGATGGCAGCAGTCTAAGGGGAAAACAAGTGTAGAGCCCTGAAAATCTTAGCATTGTGACCTATCATGCTATCCACCCTCACTCACCCCACAGCCAAATTATTTCTTTCTGACTCTTGTGAACAACTCAACTGCCTCTCTAGAAATAATCACAATCAAAGAGTTCTTGTTGAAAGTCCCCAGAGAAAATAGTGGATTTATAGTCATTCTAAAAATAAGAGATGTATTCTGTTTCTTCTTATTTAAATTGGCATTCAGAAACGCATATGAAGATACTTCAGATCCATTTCTACACTCCCTCTCCTATGTTCAGGAGCCCCAGGATTCTGTGATATACAGGTGCTGAAAGAACCATAGGAAGAATACTGGGCACCCTGAAATTCAGGAAATGGTGGAAGAAAGATGACAGAAGGGAGTTAGGTGTTGAGCCCCAAACTCCTCACAATGCAGAAAGGTGGCTGTGAAGAAAAAGCAGGATTGAGAGGTGACAAAATAAATGCTCTAAGACTCAATATTACAAAATCTGAGATCTGGAGAGACTGTAAGATAGGTTACCAGGGATCCAAGATGGCAGACTAGAGGGAGGTTGTGTTCCTTGTCACACAGTAACTCAGGATTCAAGCAGAGGAAAATCTGTTTTCTGTGAGGCAGTCTTTGCTCCTCATTGATCCCCTGCTGTTTACCCCATTTGTCTACCTGAATCACCTGCAGTGCCAGCATATTGACTACATTTTGAGTGCAGATTGCTCTCTGACTGCTGCCTATCATCTGCCATTTGCCTGTTTCCCTGCCTCTGGCCTGCCCATAGCCTGCCTTTCACCTACCCACCCATCACCCACCCATCACCCACCAACCAAGGTCCACCTGCCGATCATCCACCCGTAGCCTGCAGACTGCCCGCAGACCGTCACTTCGCCAGCTGCCTGCCGTTGCCTGGAAGCCCACTGTCACAGTACCTGCAGGTTTGGTTACACGTGGCTGCTGCCGTTTTGGGAAAACAGCCAGGACCTGCAGAATCCCTGGCCTGACTGACCAAGCCCTGTCTCCAAGACCCCTGACCTGACTGATTGCACCCCACCTCCAGGACTCTGCAACCCAACTGACCACACCCTGCCTCCAGGAACCCCCAGCCTGACTAAACGTGCCCCGCCTCCAGGGGCCTGGGCCGTACCAACCACACCCCACACAGACTTGGCACCTACACCCTGTGCTGCATCTCCCCATTTGCCAACATGTTTGGAAGCCAGTGAAGTCATCAGAAACTATCATTAGGTGGGGCAAATCATATCCTGAGACACCTGCTGGAGTCTGGAAGCACATTGTCCGGTACCTCTCATGCCTCAGTCCACTGAAGACTGGGAGGTTTGAATAGTATATGGCTGTTATAGTGTAGATTCTTTTCCCTCCTTCTTGAAAAATTTTGTTTTTATTTCTTTGTTTTTTCTTGCTTTCTATTTTCCTTTTGTTTACCTGCTTCCTCAGAGTCTCTTTCTCCCTTTTCTCATGCTAACAACCAACTTCTTTTGACTACATTTTCACTCTTCCTACGATCTAGAGCTACTTTATACTCTTTTCTTACACATTAACAGTTACATCCTACACCCCTCCCCATCCTCTTTGTCCTCCATTAGAAACTGCTGTTCTCATTGCAAATCTATTTGTTACACTATAGATAATAATTTAACTCATCCTCTCTGTTTATTATAGCAATATTGTGGACATCTTCATAGGGGCTATCTGCTTTACAGGTGCATATTGTCTGTACTGGATGTTGCTAATATTGATCTCCCCCCTAAAGAAGAGGTTTTGGAATCCTGCAGGGTCACTATAAGCCTATAGGGCAGAAACAGCAATACCCCAGATCTGCATTGCTAGAGGGGAAGGTATATGAACAACATGAAAAAAAAAGGGAAGAAAGTATCCCAAACAAACCAAGATTCTACACTAATAGAATCCAATGACAGCATGGTAGAAGAAATGTCAGAAACTGAGTTCAAAATATATGTGATTAAAATGATTCACGAAGAAAAGAATGAGATAAGAGAGCAAATGCAGGCAATGATTGATCACTCAAATAAGCAGTTGAAAGAGCAGCTGCAGGAAGCAAAAGATCACCTCAACAAGGAGATAGAGATTCTGAAAAAGAACCAAACACAAATCCATGAAATGAAGGACACAATAAACCAATCAAAAACTCAATGGAAAGCATCACCAACAGACTAGATCACTTGGAAGACAGAACCTCAGACAATGAAGACAAAATATCGAATTTGAAAATAAAGTTGCCCAAAGAGAGAACATGGTAAGAAATCATGAACAGAACCTCCAAAAACTATGGGATATCATGAAAAGACCAAATTTTAGAATTATCGGGATTGAGGAAGGCACAGAGACACAAACCAAAGGAATGAACAACCTATTGAATGAAATAATATCAGAAAATTTCCCAAACCTGAAGAAAGAAATGGAAATTCAACTACAAGGGGCTTACAGAACACAAAATGCACAAAATTACAGCAGATCCACACCAAGACACATTATAATGAAAATGCCTAACATACAAAATAAAGATAGGATTTTAAAGGCTGTGAGAGAAAAGCATCAGATTACATATAGGGGGAAACCAATACGGATATCAGCAGATTTCTCAGTCCAGACCCTAAAAGCTAGAAGGGCCTGGAACAATAAATTTCAAGCTCTGAAGGAAGATGGTTGCTAACCAAGAATCTTATATCCAGCAAAACTAACCTTCAGATTTGAAGATTAAATAAAATCCTTCCATAGCAAACAACAGTTAATAGAATTTACACATAGGAAGCCTGTGCTAAAGAACATTCTCAGCAAAATATTCCATGAGGAAGAAACAAAAAACAACAATGTAAGTCAGCAAAGGGTGGAACTACCCTGAAGGAAAAGTCAATCAAATGAGAAATAAGTTAAAAACCAAAACTCAGCTACAATGACTGGGAATACAAATCCTATCTCAATAATAACCCCCAACATTAATGGCTTAAACTCATCAATCAAAAGACATACACTGGCAGATTGGATTAAAAAGAAAGACCCAACAATATCCTGCCTTTAAGAGACTCATCTCATAGAAGAGGACATCCAAAGACTAAAGGTAAAAGGATGGGAAAAAATTACCATGCACACGGACTCAGTAAAAAAGCAGGGGTTTCCATTCTCATATCAGATAAAGTGGACTTCAAGTCAAAGTTAGTCAAAAGGGATAAAGAAGGTCACTTCATACTGCTTAAGGGAACCATAAGTCAGGAAGACATAGCAATCATAAATCTTTATGGCACATCCACATACATCAAACAAATCCTTCTCAAATCCAGGAATCAAATAGACCACAATACAATAATTCTGGGTGACTTTAACACACCACTGTCACCATAGATAGATCTTCTAAACAAAAACTAAACAAAGAAACCATGGAACTCAATAACACAATCAATATTTAGACTTAACAGACATATATAGAATATTCCATCCATCAACAAGCAAATACACTTTCTTTTCAGCAACACATGGCTCCATCTCTAAAACAGACCATATGTTATGCCACAAAGCAGCCCTTAGTAAATGCCAAAAAATTGAGATACTACCTTGTATTCCATTGGATCATCATGGAATGAAATCAGAAATCAATGACAAAATAAAACAGATTCTACTGCAACACCTGGAGACTAAATAATATGCTATTGAATGAAGCATGGATAACAGAAAACATCAGGGAGGAGAGAAAAAAAATTCTTAGAGGTAAATGAGAATGATGATACAACATATCAAAATCTCTGGGACACTAAGAAAGCAGTACTAAGAGGAAAATTCATTGCTTTGAGTGTATTCAAGAAAAGAATAAAAAGTCAACATCTCAATGACCTAACTTTACATCTCAAAGCCCTAGAAAAAAGAAGAACAGAAGAACACCAAAAGCAGTATAAGATAGTAAATAATTCAAATCAGAGCTGAAATCAATGAAATTGAAACAAAAGAAACAATTCAAAAAATTGACAAAACAAAAAGTTGGTTCTTTAAAAAAGAAAACAAAATAGATAAACCCTTAGCCACACTAACAAAGAGAAGGAGAGAGAAAACTCAAATTACTAAAATTTGTGATGAAAAAGGAAATATCACGACAGACACCATTGAAATACATAACATAATTAGAAACTACTTTGAAAATTTGTACTCCAACAAAACAGAAAATCCCAAAGATATTGACAAATTTCTAGAGACATATGATCCTCCAAACTGAACCAGGAGGACATACATAATTTAAACAGATCAATTTCTAGCAATGAAATAGAAGAAGCCAACAAAATCCTACCAACCAAGAAAAGCCTGTGACCAGATGGATTCTCAGCTGAGTTCTACAAGACCTTCAAAGAAGAACTTATACCAATACTCCTGAAAGTATTTCATGAAATAGAAAAGGAGGGAACCCTTCCAAATTCATTCTATGAAGCTAGTATCACTCTGATACCAAAACCAGACAAAGACAAGTCTAGAAAAGAAAAGTTTAGGCCAATATCCCTGATGAATATAGATGCTAGAATCCTTAACAAAATTCTGGCAAATTGCTTACAAAAACATATTAAGAAGATAGTGCACCCTGATCAAGTGGGGTTTATCCCACGGATGCAAGGTTGGTTCAACATCTGGAAATCAATAAATGTAATTCATCACATCAATACACTTAAGGTTAAGAATCATATGAATATTTCAATAGATGCTGAGAAAGCATTTGACAAAATACAACACCCCTTCATGCTCAAAACACTAGAAAAAATAGGTATGGTAGGAAAATACCTCAATATTGTAAAGGCTATTGATGCTAAGCCCATAACCAACATCATTCTTAATGGAGAAAAACTGAAAGAATTCCCTTTAAAAACTTGAACAAGACAGGGATGCCCACTATCACCCCTTCTATTCAACATTGTGCTTGAAATACTAGCTAGAGCAATTAGACAGACCACAGAAATTGAAGGAATAGAAATAGGAAAAGGAGAACTCAAGCTGTTACTATTTGCTGATGACACGATTCTCTATTTAGAGAATCCAAAAAACTCCACCAGGAAACTTCTAGACCTAATTAATGAATTCAGCAAAATAGGAGGATATGAAATAAACCTACATAAATCTAAAGCATTTATATACATTAGCGATGAATCATCTGAAAGAGAAATGAGGAAAACAACTATGTTCACAAAAGCCTCAAAAAAAAAAAAAACTTGGGAATCAGTCTACCAAAAGAGGTGAAAGACCTCTACAATGAAAACTACAGAACATTAAAGAAAGAAATTGTGGAAGACCTTAGAAGATGGAAAGATCTCCCATGTTCTTGGATAGGCAGAATTAACATAATCAAAACAGTCATACTTCCAAAGGTGTTACACAGATTTAATGCAATTCCAATTAAAATTGCAATGACGTTCCTCATAGAAATAGAGAAAGCAATCATGAAATTCATCTGGAAGAACAAAAGACCCAGAATAGCCAAAGCAATCCTGGGCAGGAAGAATGATGCAGGAGGAATCACAATACCAGACCTTAAACTCTACCATAGAGCAATAGTTACAGAAACGGCATGGTATTCACACCAAAATAGACAGGTAGACCAATGGTACAGAATAGAGGTCACAGAGACAAACTAAATAAATACAGTTATCTCATACTAGACAAAGGTGCCAAAAACATGCAATGGAGAAAAGATAGCCTCTTCAACAAGTGGTGCAGGCAAAACTGGAAATCCATATGCAGCAAAATGAAATTAAACCCCTATCTCTCACCCTGTACAAAACTCAACTCAAAATGGATCAAGGATCTAGAAATCAGACCTGAGACCCTTCACCAAATTGAAGAAAAAGTAGGCCCAAATCTTCTTCACGTTGGCTTAGGACCAGACTTCCTTAACATGACCCCCAGAATGCAAGAAATAAAAGCAAGAATCAATAAATGGGACAGATTCAAACTAAAAGCCTTTTTTATCATCAAAGAAAATCATCAATAATGTGAAAAGAGAGCCTATAGAGTGGGAAAAATATTTTCCACACATACTTCAGGCAGAGCACTGATCTCCAAAATTTATAAAGAACTTAAAAAACTTTACATCAAAAATACAGAGATCACAATCAACAAATGGGCTAAGGAACTGAGCAGACACTTCACAGAAGAAGATATACAGGTTATCAACAAACATATGAAAAAGTGCTCATCATCTCTAGTAATTAGAGAAATGAAATTAAAACCACTCTAAGATTTCATCTCACTCCAATTAGAACGGCTATTATCAAGAACACAAGCAATAATAAGTTTTGGTGTGGATGTGGAGAAAAAGGCACACTCATACACTGCTGGAGGAGGTGCAAGTTGGTGCATCCACTCTCAAAAGTGGTATGGAGATTCCTCAGAAAACTTGGAATTGATTCACCATTTGACCCAGCTATCCCACTCCTTGGTTTATACCCCAAGGACTTAAAATCAGCAAAGTACAGTGATACAGTCACATCAATGTTCATAGCTGCTCAATTCACAAGAGCTAGTTTGTGGAACCAATCTAGATGCCCTTCAGTTGATAAATGGATAAAGAAACTGATATATATACACAATGGAATATTACTCAGCCATAAAGAAGAATAAAACTATGGCATTTGCTGGTAAATGGGTGGAGTTGGAGAATATCATGCTAAGTGAAATAAGCCAAGCCCAAAAAACCAAAGGCAGAATGTTTTCTCTGATAAGTGGATGATGATACATTACAGGGGGGAGGGGTGGAGGGGGGACAAAAGCAGAACGGATGAACTTTGGATGGTGTAGAGGAAAATGGAATGGGAGGGGTTGGGGAAGGAAAGATAGTAGAATGAGAAGACAGTATTACTCTGTGAGTATGTAAGATTACATGATTTGTGTGAATCTACATCATGTACAACCATAGAAATGAAAAGTTGTACCGCATTTGTGTACAAAAAAAATGGGAAAACATGGAAATGTGTAACTAAATATAAAAGATAGAAATAAAAAAGAGAAAAAAAGGTTATCAGAGTAGAAAATAAGTGCAGAGGTTCCCAACCCCAAACCCAGACCAGGGTGGGGGAAGGAGGGAGGGGCCACAGAGAGAAAGAGGGAGCAGAACAACTCTTAAGCTAACCCACTTAAAAATATTTGGAAAGGTGGATGGGATTTAAAGTGTGATGGAAACAGCAGTGTCCTCAAAACAGATCAAACAGCTTAAAACCAAATCATGAAAAGAAAGCTGGGCTGGGGGTCTGCAGCCATTTTGTGGAGCCCTCAGCCAACCAGTTACCCCTGTAAATCAACAAGGCATCTTTCCACATCCAGACAGCTGCAAATTAAACCTGGGAAGTCCCCTGCAAACATCTCTTAAGAATCTGGCTAGAAAGAACTTCTAGAGGAATTGCTGCTGCTGAAACCCCTTCCCCCTCATGTGAACCAGGGGAGTAGGTGGAGCAGACGTGTGTGGGGAAGTGCACCCAACCCAGCACTCTGCTCAGGCTCCTTGTGACCTGGGCAGAGGTGGAAAGCTCTGCAGAGCCTCCACAGGACTCTGGCAGAGAAGGAGAAGCAAGGCAAGCAGATCCATCACAACTGCATCAGGCCTGGCTCCTGACAATAGGAGGAGGCAGCATGGGAAGGCCAGGGACCTCTTGATCATGGGGCATACCAAAGGAAAGTTGCCTGAATATCCAGTGACATAGAGATACAGTTTCCAGATGGTGGCAGACACTGGAAGAAGACCACTAGGAGAAATTGCATGAGTACCCCAGGATGTTAAAGTGGAAGGTGCCTACAACCATAGCCAGAAGGAGGTCAGCTAAGGTGGACCATTGCTTGATCCAAGGCAGTAAGGAGTGACTGCTCCCCGCCTGACACATGGTCACAGCTGGTGAGTGAAAGGGCATTATTTGGACACTGGCTGAACCTTGCATCAGTCATAGTCAACAGAGGGAATCAACACCTGTCATTCACAACCTGGGGCAGTAGAACTAGAACTCAAGTGAACCACGTGAGTCCCTTTACTACAGTACCCCCGAGAGTAGAGTTACCTGGGGGAGTACTTCTATATTACAGAACACCCACAGAAAATCCACAAATCCACAACCAGAGGGCCTGTACTTACAGTCACGAGGCATGATACTACCACAAAAAGGATCCTCTAGAGGTGAACAAGTACACACTGACCTACAGCAATCACAGGGACACTCCAAAGCCTACATCCTAAACTGCATACAATAGCATTAGCCAAGCCTCAACATGGCACCCTCTGTGCAGTCTGTTACAGGCCCCTGCACTGACAAATCACAACCAGCTAATGGGAGGCCCATAACAACTAGGGAAGTGGCTCCTGTGCTCCTGAAACCATGAAGGGATCCAGAGCCAAAGATTGATGCCCATATACTAAATAACTCCAATGAAACCAAAATCAAGATTCAATAAGAATTTTAGTCACGTATGGTTTACAATAAATAACTCTAATGACAACTTTGATCATGTATGTCACTCTTTAACTTGATTGATAGTTGTTACCCTATAGCCAACACTGTACATACATGGAATTCACTTCTCCTAAAGGTTTAAGCCATCAATTGGAATCAATCTCTTTGTTTTCTGAGTTCTAGTTCATACTTGTTCCTCTTACCCATTATTCATCCTCTTACATTATATGCTATTATCTCAAATACCCATCATTCATCTTTTTTTTCCTTTCTACCTTGGTGTGTATGACTTGTATCATATCCTTCTTTCTTTCCCTCTCTTTCTCTCTCTCTTTCTCTCTCTCTCTCTCTCTCTCTCTCTCTTTTCTTCCTCTCTTTTTTGGCCAATCTTTATTCTTCCTCCCTTTCAGCCCTCATATGTTATAGAAATTTTACTCTATTTAATAACTAATTGTTCATCCTATTCCAGAAGCTTGGTATGTTTACACCTGGAATACGGGAACAGTGGAGTACAATGTCAACAAATTTTTCACTTTTCATAAGGTCAAATAGTACATGCCTTGGCTCTGAAGTGATTGTAGTAAATAGTGTTCTCTGGCATCTCTCAAAGTGGTGCTGAAATTGGGATCATCAGAGGTCACACATTGAGTTGAAGTATCCATATTTGGATATTCCCCTGTTAAGGTTTGGATGTGAGGTGTCCCCCAAAAGCTCATGTGTGAGACAATAAAAGAAGGTTCAGAGGAGAAATGATAGGGTTGTGAGAGTCTTAACCTAAACAGTGTATTAATCCCCTGATAGGGATTAACTGAGTGGTAACTGAAGTGGTAGGGTGTGACTGGAGGAGGTGGGAAATGGAGCATGGCTTTGGAGTGTATATTTGCATCTGGCAAGTGGAGTCTCTCTCTGGTTCCTGACCTTCATGTTAACTGCTTCCCTTTGCCACACTCTTCTGCCATGATGTTCTGCCTCGCCTCAAGCCCCAAGGAATGGATCCAGACCTCTGAAACTGTGAGCCCTCAAATAAAATTTTCCTCCTCTATGATTGTGCTGGTTGGGTCCTTTAGTCAAAGCAGCAAAAAAACTGACTAAAACATCACCCAACCTAGGGTTCTCAAGAGAAAGAAGCTCACAAAGTAGTTCCTTGTTTAAAAGAAGAAGTGATAACTATCCCAGTAGATGGGTAGACATGCAAACAATATGAGAAAGCAATGAAACGAAGTACTCCAAACAGCCCATAATGCTTAAACTAACTGACTCCATCAACAGCACAGTTTAGGAAATGTCAGGGAAAGAATTTAGAAAGTTAAAGTCCTCAATGAGCCAAAAGAAGACATATGGAATGAAATTAGAGAAAAATACAAGAAGCGAAAGATCGCTTCAATAAAGAGATACATATTCTCAAAAAAAAGTGAACAATGGATGAAAATGATCAATGGACCAAATTAAAAATCCAGTAGAAAGCTTCACCAACAGATGATACCACTTTGAAGATAGATCTTCAGGTCTCCAAGACAAAGTGTTTAATCATGAAAACAAATTTGACCATGAAGATGTTAAAAGACCATGACCAGAATGTTCAGGAGATCTGGGATAACATCAAGAGGCCAAATTTAAGAATCATCAGAGTAGATGAAGGCTCTGAAATACAAGCTTAAGGGACATACAAATATTCCAATGAAATAATATCAGAAGATTTTCCAAAC
Source organism: Glaucomys volans (assembly GCA_020662805.1). NCBI lineage: Eukaryota > Metazoa > Chordata > Mammalia > Rodentia > Sciuridae > Glaucomys > Glaucomys volans. Next base: position 512,737 of record JAJEJO010048593.1, on the reverse strand, counting down.
CTTAAGAATGAGATTGAAATTCAAATATAAGAGGCATATAGGACTCTAAATATCCAAAATCTCAATTGATTCACTCCAATACATATTACAATGAAAATGCCTAACATACAGAATATGGATATAATTTTTGAAGCAGCAAGAGAAAAATAGCTGGCCACATTTAGAGGTAAGCCAGTACTGATTTCAACTGATTTCTCAACCCAGACCCTAAAAGCCAGGAGGGCTTGGAAAAATGTATACAAAGCTATGAAAGAAAATGGATGCCAACCAACAATACTATACCCAGCAAAATTAAGCTTCAGAAGTGAAAGTGAAATAAAACCCTTCCATGAAAAACAGTACCTAAAAGAACTCATTACCAGAAGACTGGCACTGCAGTAGAACATACCTAATGAACTATTTCATGAAGAAGAAATGAAAACTAAAAATGGAAACCAGCATAAGGATGAATTACACTAGAAGAATACTCAAAGAATCAAGTCTGATTTTATACACATTAGAAATACATCAAAATGGCTGTTTTGGTGCCAATAATGTGCTATTTTTGTTACTATAGCTCAGTAGGATAATTTAAGGTCTGGTATTGTGATGCCTACCGTTTTACTTTCTTCACTAAGGATTGTTTTGTATTCTGGGACTCTTATTTTTCCAAATGAATTTCATGACTGCTTTTTCTATTTCTATGAATGTCCTTGGAATTTTAGTGGGAATTGCAGCTCAATTCAAAATAGGTAAGCTATTGAACCAACCTAGGTGCCCTTGAAGGGATGAATGGATAATGAAAGTGTCACATATATGTATATACAATGGAATATTACTCATCCATAAAGAAGAATGAAATTATGGCATTTGCCAGGAAATGGATGGAACTGGAGACTATCTTGCTAAGTGAAATGAGCCAACCCCCAAAAACCAAAGGGCAAATGTCCTCTCTGATATAAGGTTGTAATATACAATAAGGGAGGGGGAAGGAAGAAGAGAAGCTCATTGGATTAGATAAGAGGTAATGAAGGGAAAGGAGGGGTGGGAATATGAAAGACAGGAGAATGAGTTGGACATAACTTTCCTATATTCATATGTGAATACACCACAGTGAATCTCCACATCATGTATAACCACAAGAATGGGATCCTAATTAGAATAAGTTATATGCCATATATGCATATATGTCAAATACACTCTATTCTCATGTATATCTAAAAAGAACATAAAAAAACACGAACATTGATATTGGTGATTCTTTCTGTGGTATATGTTCATTTTCAATACATTCTAATTTTCTCTTTGGTTTAGGATTTTCTTTTCTCTATTTTTTAATTTTTATTTTTTTAATTTAATTTTTGATTCATTGAACACAAATGGAGTACAGCTATTGTTTTTCTGGTTGTACACAAAGTAGAGTCACACCATCTGTGCATTCATACCTTAAGATTTCATCTTACCCCAATTAGAATGTCTTTTATTAAGAACACAGGCAACAACAGGTGTTGGCGAGGATGTGGGGAAAAAGGTACACTCATACATTGCTGGTGGGAGTGCAAGTTGGTGCAGCCACTCTGGAAAGCAGTGTGGAGATTCCTCAGAAAACTTGGAATGGATCCACCATTTGACCCAGCTATCCCACTCCTTGGCCTATACCCATAGGACTTAAAATCAGACTACTACAGTGATGCAGCCACATCAATGTTCATAGCTGCTCAATTCACAATAGCTAGATTGTGGAACCAACCTAGATGCCCTTTTCTCTACTTTTTTAAAAAATTATTTTTTGTTCTAATTATTTGTACATCACAGTAGAATGCATTTATACATTTTGATAGATCATACATAAATAGAGTGTAATCGCTCATTTTTCTGATTATACATATTGCAGGATCACATTGGTCATGCATTGATATATGTAAATGAGGTAATAATGTCTGTTTCACTCTCTTATAGTTCCTTCCCCCATACCCTTCTCTCCCCTTAACTCTCCTCTACCTAATATAAAGTAACTCTATTCTACACTTATTTTTATTAATCATTTTCCAAACTATTGAACTGGATAATATAATAATATTCTTAGTCCTTTTATAGTTTACTAAAAAAATACATCAAAATGGCATGAAATAAAGAACACCTCCCTATAACAGCAATGAATGTAAATGGTGTAAACTCTTCAATCAAAAGACATAGATTGGAAGTTCGGATTAAAAAACAAGACCCAACAATACACTGTTTGCAAAAGACTCAACTCATAGGCAAAGACTTTCACAGACTGAAGGTGAAAGGATGGGAAAAAGCATATCATACAAATGGTACTTAGGAGTACCAGACAAAGTGGATTTCAATCCACTTTGTATCAGACAAAGTGGATTTCAAGCCAAAGTTAATGAGAAGAGAAAACAAAGGTCGGTTCATACTGCTTAAGGGAATTGTCCAACAATAGGTATAATGATTGTAATGTTTTTAAATACTTATTCCTTCAAAAATATTGCATCTATGGACATAAAACAAACTCATCTCAATATTAAGAATCAAATAGACCACAATACAATAATATTGGGTGGCTGCAACACAATTCTCTCACCGCTAGATAGACCATCCAGATATAAACTAAGAAAAGATCCAATAGAACTAAAAATACAATTAATAATATGGACCTAACAGATATCTACAGAATGTTTCATCCATCGAGGGCTGAATTCACTTTCTTCTTGGCAGTGCATGGAATATTTTCTAAAATAGATTGCTTTTTAGGCCACACAGCAAATCTTAGCAAATACAAAAAAAAAGAGAGAGATAAAACCTTGCATTCTATCAAATCATAATAGAATGAAATTAGAAATCAAGGATACGATAAAAAACAGAAACCAATCTAACACATGGAGATTAAATAATGTGCTTTTGAATGATGAATGGATAGCAAAAGAAATCAGGGAAAAAATATAAAATGTCTTTAGAAGCTGGGCGCAGTGGCACACGCCTGTAATCCCAGCGACTTGGGAGCCTGAGGCAGGAGGATCGCGAGTTCAAAGGCAGCCTCAGCAACTTAGCGAGGCCCTAAGCAACTCAGTGAGACCCTGTCTCTAAATAAAATACAAAAATAGGGCTGGGGATGTGGCTCAGTGGTGGAGTGCCCCTGGGTTCAATCCCCAGTACCAAAATATATATATATATATATATCTTTAGAAGTAAATGAGAACATTAATACAACATATCAAAATCTCTGGTACTTAATGAGGGCAGTTCTCAGAGGCAAGTTATAGGTCTGAGTTCATACATCCAAAGAATAGAAAGATACCAAAAACTAATCTAACATTGTATTTCAAGGTCCTAGAAAAAGAAGAACAAACCAACACCAAAATCAGCAGAGTACAGGGAAAAAATCACAGCTGAAATAAATGAAATGGAAAATTAAAAATACAAAGGATCAATAAAACAAAAAGTTGGTTTTTGTAAGGATCAACAAGATTGATAAACTCCTACCCAAATTAAAAAAATAAAAAGACTCAAATAAATAAAATAGAGATGAAAAAGGAAATATCACCACAGATACCACTGAAATGAAGAGGACCATCAAAAACTATTTTGAAAATTTATACTGTAAAAAGCTTGAAAATTTTGAAGATATTGACAAATTCCAAGAGACATATGACCTACCCAAATTGAACCATGAGAATACAGAAAACTTAAACATTTCAATATCAAGTAATGAAATTGAAGCAGCTTTTAATATCCTTCCAACAGAAAAGCTCAGGTCTGGATGGATTTTCAGCCAAGTTCTACCAGACCTTTAAAGAAGAACTAACACAACCCTCCTCAAATTATTCCATAAAATAGAAAAGGAAGGAACACTGCTGAATTCATTCTCTGAAGTCAGTATCACACTAATAACTAAACCAGGCTAAGACATATTAACGAAAGAAAACTTGAGGCCAATATGACTGATGAACATTGATGTAAAACTACTTAATAAAATATTGGCAAACAGCATTTATTAAAAACGAGATAGTGCACCATGATCAAGTAAGGTTCATCCCAGGGATTCAAGGTTGGTACAACATATGGAAATCAATACATGGAATTTACCATAAAAATAGACTTATAGACAAGAATCACATGATTATTTCCATAAATGCACAAAAAACATTTGATAAAGTTGCAACCTTTTCATGTTTAAAACTCTACAGAAACTAGGGAGAGAAGGAACCTACCTCAACATCATAAATGCTCTATATGACAAACCCAAAGCCAATAACATACTGAAAGGAAAAAAAAAACCTGAAAGCATTTCTTATAAAAACAGAAACAACACAAGGATGCCCACTTTCACCACTCCTATTCAACACACTCCTTGAAATTCTAGCAATAGAAATGAGGCAAGAGAAGAAAATTTAAGGGGTACAAATAGGAAAAGTAGAGCTCAAAATATCTGTTTGCTAATGACATAACTCAATATTTAGAAGACCCAAAAAACTCCACTAGAAGACTTCTAGACCTGATAAATTAATTCAGCAAGGTAGCAGGATATATGATCAATGTCCATGATTCAATCACTTTCCTTTATTCCAATAATGAATCTTCTGAAAATGAAATCAGGAAAACTATCCCATTCAAAATAATCTGAAACAAAACCCCTTGGGAATCAATCTAACAAATGAGGTGAAAGACCTCTACAGTGAAAACTATAGAACACTAAAAGAAGGAAGTTAAAGTAGATAGACCTTAGAAGATGGAAAGACCTCCCATGTTCTTGGATAGGCAGAATTAATATTGTCAAAATGGACAGCCTGACAAAAGCATTATACAGGTTCAATACATTCCCCATCAAATTGTCAATGACATTCTTCACAGAGCTAGAAAAAGAGCTCTGAAATTCATTTGGAAAAATAAGAGACCCAGAATAGCCAAAGCAATCCTTAGTGAGATGAGTGAAGTTGGAGGCATCACAATACCAGACTTCAAAATATGCTACAGAGCTATAGAAATGAAAACAGCATGGTACTGGCACCAATACGGGCATGAATACCAATGGAATGGAAGGCACAAGCTGGGCATGGTGGTGCATACCTGTAATCCCAGCAGCTCGGGAGTTTGAGGCAGGAATATTGTGAGTTCAAAGCCAGCCTCAGTTAAAGTGAGGCCCTGAGCAGCTCAGTGAGACCCTGTCTCTACATAAAATACAAAATAGGGCTGGGGATGTGGCTCAGTGGTGGAGTGCCCCTGGGTTCAATCCCTGGTACCTGCCTCTAAATAAAATACAAAACAGGACTGGGGATATGACTCAGTGGGCCAGGTGCCCCTGGGTTTAATTCCTGGTACAAAAAAAAATGACACAGAGACAAACCCACATAAATATGGTTATCTCATAGTAGACAAAGGTGACAAAATCACCTTTGACAAATGGTGCTGAGAAAACTAGAAATCCACATGTAGAAGAATGAAACTTAACCCCTATCCTCTCACCCTGCACAATACTTGACTCAAAGAGGATCAAAGACCTAGGGATCAGACTAGAAATTCTGCCACTGCTAGAAGAAAATATAGGCCCAACATGCCAGCATATTGGCACATCAATCAACTTTCTTAACATGATTCCTAAAGTGCAAGAAAAAAACTCAAAATTGATAAATAAAATGGCACCAAATTTCTGCACAGCAAAGGAATCAAAAGTGTGAAGAGAGAACCTACAGAATAGGAAAAGATCTTTGCCGCTTGCTCTTCAAGTAGGGCATTAATATCCAGAATATACAAATAACTCAAAAAATGTAACACCAAAAATACAAATAACCCAATCACTAAATGGGCAAAAGAAATAAACATATGCTTTTTCAAAGAAGAAATATAGCCAGGGATGGTAGCACACACCTATAATCCCATTGGCTCAGGAGGCTGATGCAGGAGGATCATGAGTTCAAAGCCAGCCTCAGCAAGAGCAAGGCACTAAGCAACTCAGTGAGACCCTGTCTCTAAATAAAATACAAAAAAGGGCTGGGGATGTAGCTCAGTGGTGGAGTGCCCCAGGGTTCAATCCCCAGTACCAAAAAGGAAAAAAAAAAATAAAAAAGAACAAAATAAATACAAATGGTTAAAAACATATGAAAAAATGTTAAACATCTCTAGCAATTAGGAAAATGCAAATCAAAACTTCATTGAGATTTCATCTCACTCTAGTTAGAATGGTGATTATCAGGAATACAAATAATAATAAATGTTGGTGAGGATATGGGGTAATACATTCATACATTGTTGGAAGGACTTCAAATTAGTCAACCACTCTGGAAAGCAGTATGGAGATTCCTTAAAAAAACTAGGAATGGAACCACTTTATGACCCAGCTATCCCAGGAATGGAACCACTACATATATCCCAGCTATCCCACTCCAGGCTATGTATCCAAATGATAAAAAATCAGCATCCTAAAGTTACACCGTCACATCAATTCACAATAGTCAAGCTATGGAACTAACCTGGGTGCCCTCAACAGATGAATGGATGGAGAAATTGTAGTATATGTACACAATGGAATACTACTCAGCCATAAAGTAGAAAGAATCTGGCAATTGATGGTAAATGAAAGGAACTGAACAATATGATGCTAAGTAAAATAAGTCAGTTCCCAATTGTTAAAGGTAGAATGTTTTCTCTAATATGTGGAAGCTAATACACAATAAGGGATGGGGAGAAAGAGAGAGAGGGAGAAAGGGAAAGGGAATTTCATTAAAATAGAGGAAAGATCAGTAGAGTAGACAAAGGTGATTGAAAGTGGGGAAGGAGGGTTGGGAAAAGGGAAGAACAGTGGAATGAATCTGACTGAAATTTCATATGTGCCTACATGAATAGAGTACATCCCAATATTAAGGATATCCATAAGACACTAATTAAGAATAAACTATAAATAAATTTCAGAAAGATCAGTAGAGGGAGGGGAGGAGAAAGGAGGTAGTACTGGATTGAATTAGAGCATGTTATATTCCATGCTTTTGTGATTATGTCAAAATGTATCCTAATATTACATATATCTAAAAAGAATCAATAAAATTTTAAAAAAGAAACTCATATGAAGGAGATACTGTGTTTTTAATGAACAATCTCATATTATATAGCTAGTAAATATAGAGTTGGGATTCAAATCTACATTTTCAATGCCAGAGTATCATCTCCTAAATATTAATTTTACAATAACAACAGCATCCACTTACATAGTACTGATTATGTGCTATCTGCATGTATACATAATTTTTCACATAATCCCAATGACTACCATATTTGTCCATTTCACAGGGAAGAACACTGAGGCAAAAGGGAATTTGTAAGTGGCAGAGCTTGGGTTTAAGTCTGCTCTTGAGTTTGTACTCCTAAATACAACTTTTACTCTTTCCTTTTTGTCACTCCCTACATTCAAACTTCTACAAGACCTGCTAACTCTATTTTTTGACTATGTCCCAAATACGTCCACTTTCCATCCCTGTTATTACTTCATCAATCCAAACCACCAACATCTCTTGCCTAGACAACTTCAGTATCTCCTAGCTTTTCTTCTTTCCTCTTTTTTTTTAATTTTTACAGACTGCATTTTGATTTATTTTACACAAATGGGGTACAACTTTTCATTTCTATGGTTGTACATGATGTAGATTCATACCATTCATGTAATCATATATGTATATAGGGTAATGATGTCTGTCTCAGTTCACTACCTTTCCTACCCCGACTCATTTACCTCTACACAATCCAAAGTTCCTCTAGTTTTTATTCTTTCAATTGTTTCTACACACATCATGGAATCCCTCTGCTTAAAACCCTTCTGTTAGGCAGCAGAATAGTTAGATGGCTGAATATGTGGTAAAGCAAGTACGGTGAAATGTTAATGGCAGAGTCTACAATTTAAACCTTTCTGTTTGTTAGGATTTTTCAAAATATAAAAGGAAAAAAAATCTTCTGGAATTCTCAGTACATTTAGGATCAAAGTACAAACTTCCTGGTCTGACCCTGAAATACTTCTCTAGCCTTATTTTTAGTCTCTCTGATAACTTCATCCCTGGCCCTTCTGCCCCAGCCATTATGAATGTATTTCAGTTCTGTGAATATTCTATGCCTTTTCTTGTCCTTGAAACAACATGTGCTGTTCCCTTTCTCTGAAACAGGCCTCTTCTTTCTTATTTTCCTGGTTAACTCTCTCTGGTCCTCAGGTCTCCTCTGAAATGGCACTTATCCATAGAAGCTTTCCCTGACTCCTTTCAGGATGAACTGATACATAGATTTAGAAATACAGATATATAGATATAGGTATACATTCAAACCCATATGTATGCATATATATATATGTAAGAGTCTCTATATATCTTTCTATGTATATATACATACACATATATATGCATATATATGTATATATGTATTGGTCTTTCTACGTAACTTTTTTTTTTTAGCAAATTTGTTTTTTTGGTGTCAAGTTTATTGGGTTCTTTATAGATTCTGGATATTAATGCCCTATCTCAGGAGTAGGTGGCAAGGATTTTCTCCCATTATGTAGGCTCTCTCTTAATGCTCTTAATTATTTGTTTTGCTCTGCATAAGCATTTTAATTTGATTCCTTCCATTGTTTGAGTTTTGGTTTTATTTCTTGTGTTTTAGGAGTCTTGTTAAGGAAGTTGTTTCCTATGCTGACATGCTGGTGTGTTGGGCCTATATTTTCTTCTAACAGTGTCAGAATTTCTGGTCGAATTCCTAGGTCTTTGATTCACTTCAAAGCAAGTTTTGTGCAGGGTGAGAGATAGAGGTTAAGTTTCATTCTTCTACATGTGGATTTCTAGTTTTCCCAGCACCATATGCTGAAGAGGCTGTCTGTTCTCCAATGAATGTTTTTGGCACCTTTGTCTACATGAGATAACTATATTTATGGGGGTTTGTTTGATTCCCAAGAGGTTATTTTTAACATTATTTTGAATAGGATAGCTTTCCTGATTTCATTTTCAGCAGATTCATTATTGGAATATAGGAAAGTGATTGATTTATGAATGTTGATGAAGTATCCTGCTACCTTGCTGAATTAATTTATTGGGTCTAGAAGTCTTCTGGCAGAGTTTTTTGGGTGTCCCAAATATAGGTCATATTATCAGCAAACATATTTTGAGCTCTTTTTTTCCTATTTGTACCCATTTAATTTTCTTCTCTTGCCTCATTTCTCTTGCTAGAATTTCAAGGAGTGTGTTGAATAGGAGTGATGAAAGTGGGCATCCTTGTGTTGTTCCTGTTTTTATAAGAAGTGGTTTCAGGGTTTTTTTTCCATTCAGTATGATGTTGGCTTTGTGTTTGTCATATAGAGCGTTTGTGATGTTAAGGTAGGTTCCTCCTATCCCTAGTTTCTGTATTGTTTTAAACATGAATGGGTTGAACTTCATCAAATGGTTTTTCTGCATCTATGGAAATAATCATGTGATTCTTGTCTATAAGTCTATTTATATAGTGAATTACATCTCTTGATTTCCATATGTTGAATCAACCTTGAAACCCTGGGATGAACTCCACTTTATCATGGTGTACTCTCTTTTTAATGTGTACTTTTATGGTGTTTGTCAATATTTGATAAAACATTTTGCACTGGGCATGGTGGTGCCTGCATTAATATCAGTGGCTATGAAGTCTGATACATGAGGATTGCAAGTTCACAATCAGCCTCAACAAGTTAGCCAGGACCTAGCAACTTAAGGCAAACATATCTGAAAATAAATAAATTGGGCTGGGGAAGTATTTCAGTGGTTAAGTGCCTCTTGGTTCAATTCCTGGTACCAAAGGAAAAAAATTGTATTTATATATTTGCCATATATATCTAATTATTTGCTATATATATTTGCTATAACATTGCATGAGAGCTGAAAGGGGATGAAAATGATTGGGCAACATATTAAGAAAAAGAAAAAAAAGAAAGTGAACATAGAAGAGAATATTGCCGTCCAAGGTAAAAAGGAGAAATAGGTGGATACGGGGTATGTTTGGTGGTAGCAGGCAATGTGAGAGGGAGTACAGGGGTATGAGAAGAAAGCATAAACTGGGGCTAGGAAGACAGAGTTTGGGAGAATGATCCCAATTAAGTTTTTAAACCATTAGAAGAAATACATTTGAATGGGTTGAAGGCACAATGTTGGCTATTAGGGTGACAACTAACAATCAAGTTAAAAAGTAATATATATGACCAAAGTTGAAGTTTTTTCTGTTTATAGTAAACCATGCTAAAGTGAAAAAAATTCTTGTTGAACCTTGGTTTGGGTTTCATTAGAATTTGGGACATGTAGCAGATGTCCATCATTCTTTGGCTTTGGAACCTTCCAGAGGTGCTGGAGCATAGGAGCCACTCCCCTAGTTGTTGTGGACCTCCCACCAGTGCTTCTGGTTTGCCAGCTCAGGGGCCTGCAGCTAACTGCTTGAAGTGTGTGGTGGTTTGTCTGTTGGGTGGTTTATTGTGTGCAGAGGTTCAGAGCAAGGCTCTGGACTGGGTTTGTGATTGATTGGTCACTGTGTGTCTGTTCGCCTGTCCAGGATCCTTTTCTTGGTGATGCAGTTGGTTTGTTTTCTATAAACACAGGTCCTGTGGTTGTGTTTTCTCTATGGGACATCTGTGGTACATAAACACCCCCCAGTTTATGCAACTCACTGAGGTACTGTTGTTATTACTGAGTAAATGGACTTGGCCAGTCCATCCGGGTTCTAGTTTTCACTGCTTCAGCAGTGATTGTGTCTGATTGTGTCTGAGGTAGGGTCCAGCCAGTATCCAGGGTCCTATCACTCTGCAGTTGTGATAGAGGGTCAGGCTGGAAGAAAAGTCAGGCTGGGGGTGATTGTTTTTCATTGCCTTGGGCCCAGGTAAATTTCTAAAGAGGCTGACCTGCTGACTGTGGTAATGGCCTAGGCACATTTCCTTATGCTTCCTGGGGGTTTAGACACTTACTTGTTGTGGCTTTCCAGCAGCTGTATAGCCATGATCTGGAGATCTGTACCTCTATGCCACTGGATATTCAGACAGGTTCTCTCTTATTTGGCTTCAACGAGGCCCATGATCAGGGGACAGTCTCTCTAGGTTTCTTGGGACTAGTGCAACTATCCACAGAGTCTCCCTTCCAGTGTCAGCAGGCAGCAGTAGTGGTTCTATGGGTTCTCCTTTCCTTTCTTCAGTGTCCAGACTTTCTTGCCACTCAGATCCAAGCTCTGATTTCCTCCACCCCAAACTGTGGGCATCTGCTACATCTCTGCTCGGGCTTCTGCATCAGCTGAGCAAGCACTGGGTTGGGAAAGTACTTCCCAAGCAGGCTTCTCCACCCTATTCCCCTTGTTCACAGTGAGGGGGAAGCAGTTTCAGCAACTTTCAGATAATAGTGATCCCTCCACAAGTTATTTCTAGTTGGATTCTTAGAAGAGAACCCACTACTGGGGTGCTCTGGTTTAATTTGCTACTATGTGAGGTAGGGGGACGTCATGTCAATTTAAGGCAGTGATTGTTCAATTGTGGGCTTTCCCAAATGACTGCAGTGTCCAGCAGGGCTTTCCATTTACAATTTGGTTGTATACTGCTTGATCTGCTTAAAGGACATAGCTGTTCCTGTCATATTTTAATTTTTCCTGGATTTCTTTCCAAATGTTGTTACGGGATTGAGCTTATGTGCTTTTCTGCTCCCTCTTTCTCTGTTGCCCTCCCCGCTTCCTCCACTCTGGTCCAGGTTCAGGGTTGGGGAACTCTATTTATTTAGTACTGATAACCAATCTTCAATTCTCAGACTTTGTGATATTGGGTCTCAGGGCATTTATTTTTTCTCCCACCTCTGAGAGGTTGTTGTTGTTTCTTCTCTGTTTTCTTTCTGTGTTGTGAGGGGATCAGGAATTGCTGCTTAGCCCCTTTCTACCATCTTCCTTCCTCTCTCTCTCTCTCTCTCTATATATATATATATATATATATGTACATATATAAAGATACATATATGTTTATACATATAAAGTATCTCTATATATGTATATAAAGATATACATATCTTTATACATATCAAATATCCAGTACATATAAATATATTTATATATATACATATATACATATATGTTGTGTTACTCTACTTCCTTATATACTAACACACATACTACTTAATTAAAATTATTTTTCTATCCAAGTAGACTATGAGCTCCATGATAGCAGGGACCATATATCATTCCTCTTTGCCCACTAGTATATAAGAACAGATCCTACGACAATACCTAACATATAGTATTTACCACATAAATATTTTGAATGAATAGATAAGTATATGGCTAAATAAATGCCTAACAAATTCTTAGAAAACAGTTGTTGATTGACATGTCCCCCAGTCTTCAGTGATCTCATCTTCGTAAGACCCATAGAAATACAAAAGCTTTTCTCTAGACTTTGCCTATCATTTCACTTATAATAAAGATGGTGGCTTGAATTACAGCTGGTCAGTAGTTACCTCAAATCTTGGTATGTCCATTTCAACCTGTCTTTTTAGCAGTGGAGTTTGTCTGGGAGTCTCACGGATCATCACGCTCCATCTGAAATAAAGTTCAAAGATAGATATTTAGGGTTCTCCTTTACTAAAAGTTGGAATAAATGATTCATATGTCAAGAAAGAGGGCAAAATGTATATGTGGTAGGGGAGGTGGTTTATAGTGGGTATAAAGCAATTTCAGGCCACTTGATCTCAAGGTATACCACAAGAGGGGACTCTGCTTCGTGACTTCTCTAGGCCAGTGATGGAAGGAATTCTTCTGAAAATTCTCAAAAAGCAGAGTTTCTCAAGCAGAGGTCACAGCAAGGTCACCTGTGGTGCTTTTGTAAAATGCATGTAACAGGGCCCTGCCAAAGACCTACTGAATAAGAATCTTTATGGTGTGGCCCAGTTTGGTATCTTGAAAAAGCTCCCAGTAATTTTTTAAATTATTGTTTTTGTTGTAGATGGACACAATACCTTTCTTTTATTTATTTATGTTTATGTGATACTGAGGATCAAACCCAGTAACCTCACACGTGCTAGGCAAGGGCTCCTCCACTGAGCTACAATCCCAGCCATCCCCAGGAAATCTTTACAGAGAGCCATAAATCAAATATTTGAATGTTCCCCAACATATAAAGTCTTTTTCTTCTCAATGGTAGGAGGGCAATACTCTCTGTAGAGACAAGGTAAGCCAGGTGTTGCTGACTCTCCCTCTGCTCTTTTGAAGTTTCTCTATGAACCAGATGAAACTATAGACTCTTTCCTGAGGAAGCAAGTAGGCTTACATAGATAATTGGCTATGCAATTTGAAGGAGGTTCATAGAATTCTTGAAATTTATCCATGAGGACTCTGCACGACAATCTTTTAGGTTTGGAGAGGGCCTTCAGTGATATTTGAAGGAAATATATCACATGCTTGTTTTCCCAAGAGGCAAGGCCCTCCACACTGCCTTCAACTGAACCCAGAAAGGGCATGGGCTCTGGGAGGGAGTTTAGAGTATACTTGATTGAGATAATTGAGTGTAAATGCTGGGAAACTGAAAGAGGCACAGATATGTGGTCTTTTGGCCACTTACCTGTCTAGAGTCCTCACAGTAGCCTGCTCCACTCGATTGAGGATGTCCAGTGGTGACTTGTTCTTGTTCCAGAAAGCACCCCAACCCAGGACACGTGCCAGATCATTGCCGGTTCCAAGTGGGATGACTGCCAGCTGACACTGCAAGAATAAAAGATGGTATACTTTATAGACACTCCTCTACCAATCTTCACCCATGAAAGAACCCAGAGGGTGTTTTTTCCCTATTATATTTTTATTGATTGGTACATTATAATTATAATAGTTGTATTCAGAAGGTGCTCTCTGTGAACAATTACAGTCTTAAAGACAGTGGTTTTAAGGGGCTTTAGACTCCAGGAAGTATATTAGGAGGATGTTTGAAGGTGAATGAAATTTTTCCTAAGGAGTTGGGACCCTACACTTAGCAATACAGAACCTAATTAGTAAAGGAGAAAGTTACTGGAATATGCAAAAGTCATAGCCATGGTTATAAAAGAGAAGTGTAGCCCCAAATTTCTATTTGGTCTGGGCCCAGTAGGTGGGGTGCCCCAAGAGACAAGCTACTAGAGTCAGAAGAGCAGGGGCCTGCCTATGAGTGGGCAGCTCTACATCCCTACTCTTTCTAGCAATGGCTAAACTGAGTCAGCCAGGAACTTACCCTTTCATGTAATCCAAAGGCATCAATCAGAGATAAGACCCAGCTCACGCTGCCATCTCCACCGCAGACCAGAACACGAAAGCGAGCAAAGTTCTTGAACATGTGCAGCCTGAAAAGAGGAAGGGGAAACAGAGTCATTTCGTGAACATTGAGGTTTTATGTGTCTTTCCTGCAATGTGTGAGGGCCCAAGGACTACTGCTTTAGCACTCATAACAGGCACCTGCTTTCTTTCCCTTAGCCACTACTTCTGTGCAGACCTAAGTCCATAGGCAGTTTCCTACAGGTAATCCCAGAGGTCAAGGTTTGCCTCAACTCATACTCTTTTGTAGTGATCTTTGCTCTAGAAGCCATTGGTAGCCTAATCAAAGCTTTGTGCTGAAGCCCAGGAAGAATGCCTGGTATAATGGCCAGTGGGCTCACAGGAACCAGGACTGAGTAGGCATCCATCCCAAAATACAACAGGCCTATCATAGTGAAATATATATTTCACTACTTGAGGAGAGGTTTAAAAATCCTCTGATCGGCCAACCCAAAATGCTGTGGAGTTATATGAAAAAAATAGATCCTTCCTGTCCAGGTACAATGACAGCTTCCAGGACTCTATCCTAATCCAGAATGTATATAGGGAGTCCCTTCTAGATACCCAGCTATATCCCTTGCCCCATGCTTACCCTGCTTCAGGTCCACCCTTCGATAGGTCAAACACTTGAGACGGATTAAGGTATTGCTTGAATTTTCGGAGGAAGACGACCCCTTGATGATCGCCGCTTTTTGAATTGATGAAGATGAGCAAGGGAGATGAACAGGCAGATGACCAATCGAGATTCCAGAAGTCTGAAGATACTACTAACTGGCCTGGTAAACAAAAAGAGAAAGAAGAAAAAAGGAAGAAAATGGTTATTGAGATGGAAATGAGATATGACTTAACATCATACTTTGCAGTGCCTCTTAGAATACCAGTCCCAGTCTCCTGAGGGGCACAGGGAAAGTCAGGACACCCAGGGGGTTTAAAAGTCTCTCTCTTATCTGTTGATAGGCAAACAGCATTTGTTGAGCAACTATTATATACAAGTGTCATGCTAGAGGCTGCTAGGCATACAGTTCATACCCTCAAGCTGGGGATACAGACCAATATGCATGTGAGGATGTAGGAACACAAGAAAGTGGTGCCAAGACCATGTATTAGTAGAACTCTGTGGAGGTACTAAGAAGGGAGAAGATTGAAAGCCCAGGAGGTCCAGCACACCAACTATTCCTCTCTCTGCCTAAACTAGCTGTATTCTCACAGCAAGAAGATATCAGGAGAGAGAGGGGAAAGGCTGTCATTTAGCCAGGAGCTAAAGACAGAACATATCAATGTGGAGTGAAGCAAAGAGCCTTAATCACTTCTCTAAGGCTCTGGCAGAGCAACCCATGTTATCATAGCACTTCCAGGGGAAAACAAGACTATAGGGAAATTTTCTGAACAAGAGAGAGGCTTTTAATAATCCCCAACACTGGAGTTGCCCATGGAGAAGTGGGGTTTTAACAGTCTCAACAGCCAAAGTCTGCCAGCTCTTACTGAGTTTTAAAGCTTGTTGGCAGGGAGAGAGGCTGTGAGCAGTGGCCCCCCCAGGAGAGGGATGGCAGAGAAATAGCAAGTCCCTGAATGTCTGAGTCCATGGCTTTCCAGGGATGCCCACACAAATGCACACAGCTAAAAGCACGTGGCTCACTCCTGAAGAGGTTGAGATGTCCCAGTTTTTGTAACCCGAGTAGTTTTCATGGCTGTTTTGCCTGGAATAATCTAAGGCAGGCTTCTTCTATGGGCCATTTCCAATTCCAATTGAAGGCATCCTAGACCAGCTTCCAGCCATGCACCAAACTTTCAGGGCTTGCTAGGACTCATAACTACAAGAGCTGTCTGCTGTGTCTCCTCAGTAAGATAGCTTGGAAGTAGTTACTTTCCCCAATCAAGAGCAGTAACCCTTATTGGGGTATTTGAATAAAATCTAATATGTTTACACAATGGTAGTTACAACATTCATTCATTCATTCATTCTTTCATTCAATAAATATGTATTGAAGGTGTTCTCTGTGCCTGTCCTTGTTTTATTTTCTGAGAATACAGTGATGGATAAACTATAAAAACTCTCTTTTCTTGGGAAGTCATATTTAAAAAAAATATTTTTATGGGTGCCACTGGGAGCTGGGATGTGGCAGATTCATAACCAGGTAATCAACCTCACCTACAAAGTTACATTTGAGTAGACTGATGTTAACCATAAGGGCGTGTCCCATATTGTTTCACATTTTATTTGACAATTCAGATGTGAACATAGAAGGCTGGCTTGTGTACTTTGAAGTACCCAAAGATGGAGGAAGAGCTACTGGATGACAGAATCAGATTAGAAAATGACTTTGACAGGCATATGGGTCAAAATCAACAGGTGAAATATAAAGGGAATACATATGAAGTTTGACCTTTAGGCTCAAGGATATAAGTTACACTAGAACAGGACAACAGAGACTTGACTTGGTCGCATCAAGTGTGAAAAGAGCTTAGGGGATTTATTTGACTTTAAGCTCCAGATGAGTCAACAGCCTGAAAGAACCTTTCAAAAAAGCTCATGCTTCTTTGTGCTGCATTAATAAAACCACAGAACCCTAAGCCAGGAACCAGTAGTCCCACTCAATTTGTTCTGTTCACTCCATACAAGGATACTAAATTGGCATAAGGTTGGTTTACTTCTTTTTTTTCCTTTCTGTACTTTTAAAATCCTCTTTAACAAATGTTAGCACATTTAGCCTTTGCAAGGCACCTGAGTACAATGATCATTCCCTATCACAAATGGTAAATTGAGGCACAGAAAGGTTAAGTAATTTTTACAGGGTCACACAGCAAATGGTGGAGCATGCTCTAGGACTAGTAGCATGAGAAGTATTTGGGAACTTTTTATAAATGTGAATTCTTGGGCTGCACCCAGGTCTTCTGAATCAAAAACTTCTAGGGTAGCCCAGAAATCTGTGTTTTAGTAAGCCTTCTAGATGAATCTGACACGTGCTTATGTTTGACAGCCATTGTACTACACTATTTTTCCTCTGTATGAATCAGTGATGTTTTCTTAGTTACCTCTTAGTCTCTAGACTGCTCAGTACTGGGCCTTACATACAGGCAGAATTCTGAATATGGATTAATGAATTCATTTAACAAGTCTTGACTCTGCATATACCATGTCCTCAGGTCTGAGATAAATGGTAGGGATACAGAGAGTTCATAGTCTGGGGTGGGAAACAGACTAGGTATTTAGGTGTTCAAGATGATGAATTTAGTTATGTGCTCCCTTAGGACTATGCTTGTAGATACCTAGGCCCTTTACATATTATAATTTTATTCACACAATTAAAAGTTTAATTCTCAAATTAAAAGCTTAATTATCAGTTATAGATGGAAAAGGCAAAGCTCAGAGGATATAAGTGACTTACCATCATCTAGATAGTAAGTGACAAAAATTTAAGGTTACCTGGCTTTTGTTTTTTCCCTTTATACCATGCTGCCTCTGTGTCTCATCAATTCTTTTTTCCACATTTTATTGATGCATTATAGTTGTACATAATGGTGGGATATGTTGTTACATATTTGAACATGCACATAATACAATATAATTTAGCCAACAGCATTCCCCATTATTTCTGATTTCCCTCCTCTTCTCCTTCCCCCAGTCCCTTTCCTCTATTCTACTGATCTCCCTTCAATTTTCTTTTCTTTTTTTAATTTTTAAAAATTTGTTCTAATTAGTTATACATGGCAGTAGAATGCACTTTGATACCTCATATATAGATGGAGTATAATTTCTCATTCTTTTGGTTGTACATGATGTAGAATACCACCTGTTGTAGTTATATTTGTACATGGGGTAATATAATATCTGACTAATTCTACTATCCTTCCCATCCCCACATCCCCTCCCCTTTCTTCCCTCCCCTCTATCTAATCTGAAGTAACTCTATTCTTCCCTAGCCCTTCCTCCATTGTAAATTAGCATCCACATATCAGAGAAAACATTCTACCTCTGATTTTTTGGAATTAGCTTGTTTCACTTAGAATGATATTCTCCAGCTCCATCCATTCACCAGCAAATGCCATAATTCATTCTTTTTTATGACTGAATAATATATCATTGTGTATATATACCACATGTTCTTTATGCATTCATCTTTTGAAGGACACCTAGGTTGGTTCCATAGTTTAGCTATTGTGAATTGAGTTGCTATAAACATTGATGTGGCTGCATCACTGTCGTATGGTGATTTTAAGTCCTTTGGGTATCAACTGGCAAGTGGAATAGCTGGGTCATCTATTCTTTAAAAACAAATATAAAATTAAGCAAAACACCCCTCTCCTTTTCCCCTGCTTCCTCTAACATTACTAGACTTCCTGAGAGAATAAAGTTTACTCTTGTTTCATTGATTTCATTCTTACCTTCTTTTTGCTCAAATTACTACAAATGGTTAACCCCTCCAACACTTTTTGATCTCCAAGAGTCTTTCCCATTCCTTTGGCACTCAGCATATACCATATTGAATTGTTAAGTTCTTATATTATATCCATATCCTGGATTCACAATAATCACTTAGGCTGGCAATGCCTACGTCTTAGGTCTCTTTTTAGCTTTCAATTAACTTGTAAATAGAGCTCTCAATAAATCACTATTGTCCAGGAATTGTCAAAGCCTTAATGAACAGTATTGGGACAATGATCATGTTAGTTTCAAAATTAGGAATAACCTTGGTATTAATTTCCAATTTAAAAGTAACATATCCCAGGCCTTGGTAACTCTTCTTTGAGCTACTGTACCCATACAAACCTATTTCATGGATTATCTCGTATTGGGAAATAATGAAAAGACTGCATTCAATTTGATCAGTCAGAAAGAATTGTAACAGAGGCAACAGAGAACATCTCCACATACATATACACCAGAAAGACTACCATGCACCATCCTGAAGTTCCAAAGAGAACCAAAACTGCTATACACACATACACATTTCTGTTTCCCTCAAATATTTGACTCATGGAGGAGAACAATTTATTTCATCCTTTCTTCCCAGCATGCACATTCCCTCCCTCCCCAGTATGTTTCTGAAGTTATGGTTTAGCAACTCACCATCGCCCTTGGGATCGCTGAGGGCGGTTGGCGGGACCACAAGTGAGCGATGGGTCCCCAGGAAACATTCCTTGGAAAACCGTCTCTGACAGTCATTGTGCACCTGAAACGACAAGAACACAGCAGAGAGAAAAAAAGGAGGGGGGAGAGAAGAGGAAAGCTTTGATCAGTGATCAGTTCAATTTCAAAAATTAGATCCTTAATATTCTAATCTCCCTCTCTGATATTTGGTGCCATACACATACCCTTAACTCCCTGGCCATCCCCACCCCACCTAGACTTCCCCACACATGGTATTCTTCCAAGATTTCTGACATTTTCAAGGACAACTTCCTGGACAATTACAATTTTTAGGGGACATAAATCTGACCTGGTTATTCAAAAGCAAGTCAAAGAGCCAGAGAACAAACAGAGTCTTTAGAGAAGGCTATACTTCAATTTCTACTTGACCTTAGAAAAGCCAGTTTAAGAGAAGCATCTAAAGAGCTGGAAAGTCAAGAGCAGGGCCTTTCCAACTCAGCCTTATTGATATTTTAGGCCAGATAATTGTTGTGGGATGCTGTTCTTTGCATTGTAGGAACTTTAACAGAATTCTGGGACTCTTTAACTACCAGATTCGAGTAACATGCCCCAGTGGAGGTCTAACAATCAAAAGTGTCTCCAGACATTGTCAAATGTCTCCTGAGTTTTGCAAAATTGATCCCAGTTGAGGACCACTTGAATGGAGGCATAATAGTATTGTAGTTAAAACTATGATCTTTGCAGAATTATGTAGGAATCAAGACTCTTGTTTTCTGGCTGCATGACCTTGCGCAAATCATTTCACCTTTCCGGATCTCACTTTTCCTCATTCATAAAATGGGTACAATGAGGCCTAGTTTCAATTGTTGAAAGTATTATGTATATAAAACATTCAATACATGGTGTAAATACAAATTTGTTAATATTATTGACCATTGTTAATTTGTAAAGATTATGAGTTCCTA
Organism: Glaucomys volans; assembly: GCA_020662805.1. Taxonomy (NCBI): domain Eukaryota; kingdom Metazoa; phylum Chordata; class Mammalia; order Rodentia; family Sciuridae; genus Glaucomys; species Glaucomys volans. Next base: position 492,415 of record JAJEJO010048593.1, on the reverse strand, counting down.
GGAAATAATGAATGAGGAAGAGCGAAGGCAGAGTTTCTTAAGGATAGGCTCAGAATTTATTTTTTATTTGACCATATTGCCATTGAAGAACTCAATTTTGCTTTTCCCATATGCTAGGAGGTCCTACCAATTAAGAACCATGAGATATGAGCATCTTACATCTCTCCCAAAGACTATTGAGCCAGGAGGATAGGGTATTGAGCTCTCTACTATGGAATCTGTATAATATTTGGGGGTTAATGTCTCTGATAGTTCTAACTATGTGTAGGCACCATCATGCTCCACCCACCCCTCTCTAAAAGTCAAAGAGATGAGAAGAGTCTTACCGTAGAATTGCACCACAGACAGCGGAAATCTTGAAGTCTGTGATGACTGCCACAGCTCTCGTGACAAACTGCGCACAGAGAGCTGACAGGAATGTTTCCTTCTACCCATTGATGGGGCATAGTTTGCTGAAGGGGAAAAAGAGATAAGAAGTAGAAGTTAGTGATATAAGGAACAAAAGACCAGCTGGAATAATTTTCCTATGCTATGATGAACCTTAGGTAAAACCCCAAATTATTCATAATCCTGCCTTCCCTGCTCCAGTTCTAGTGACCAATAACAGGTGAAAGTGTGTGTAGGGGGTTCATTCTTTGAGACTAATTGGATTTTGAGCTTGGGGAAGAGGTCTACTTTGCTTGTCTGGCTACTCTATGTGTCATGACTGAAAGGGACATGATAGAGGCATGTCTGGTACTTACTATTTCATCTGCAGGCAGGAGAAGGTCATCAGTAATGGACAAGGTATTCCATTTGCAGTCTTTGCTTGCTCTCAGAGCACATAACTTATGAGATTTCACTTTGCACACTGTGAAAAGAGGGAAAAAAGAGATGGGTGTGAATCTAGTGACAATGAAGATTCTAATTCCCTTCCCTAAGCTACTTTGAAAGTTAGCACTCAGATGCATTCTAAATAGTTATGATTCACTTTCCAAGGCCTGTTTTTCTAATATGAATCAATTCCTTTTGATTCTTTCCAGCTGAACTTTCTACTATTCAACTTGAATGGAAATTAATGGTAAGAATAAGTTGATTTATTTCCTATGTTTGTGATCATAAAGTTCCCTCCCCCATTCCCAACCTTTCATTTTTATTCATGAGAATTCCCCTTCATGCTAGTTTCTCCCTTCTTCTTTCCTCAGTCATGGTTAAGCTCATCCCAGAGTCAGTGATCTAGAGCTATTCAGTGATATTAAAGCCACATAAGCTCCTACACCTCTGTCTCCACCCACTGAGTTCCACTTTCTAAAGGAATCAAGAAGGTACCTTCACAGATGATGGCATCTCTAGATAAGGCAGGAATGCTTTCTCGACAAACATTGCAGTGCTGAGTCCGGGAACTGTGGCTGGAATACCAATAGTGCATTCCGACGAGGAAGGGGTTGTTTTCTGCGGCAGGTATCTAAAATAAATCAAAGAGAAAAGAGAACGGGCGGTTAATTACAGAGAAATATTAGAGAAGGCCAGAAAATCTACTAAGATTAAATGGTCTGCTGTATAGGTGTCTGAGCATGTAAAGGGGAAGACTGAAAATTGGAGCCAATACTTGTGGTTTTTTGTTTTTGTTTTGTTTTGCTAGTGGTTTAACAAAGGGAAAAAGAATAGAAGGGCAGATCCTGAACTAGGAGCAATGTTCTTTATACTGCTTGGCCAACTGATCTATCAGTTTAGTCCAAGCAAAATTTGTTGTTAGCCTTGACCTTGGTGCTCTTTAATTAGATAGCAAAAAGGAGATGGTGAGTTAGAAATTCAATGATATTAAAATGCTCTGACCTGGGAAGAAAGAAAGGAGGCAGAGCTCTGACTCTGGACTAAGGAATACTTCAACTACTTCCTGGAAGAAGGGGAGTAACTCCCCTTCCTGACCCTACTGATACCAGGTGATCAGAGTATTGCTTTACCTGGACAACAGTTAAAGGAATTTAACTCCTTATCTCAGCAACTTTTGCTCAAGCATGTTTTTCTGAATTCCAAGCTCTGACTGCCTATAGCAGTTTCCTGGTTAATTGGACTCAATTCATTCAATAATTCACTAAACAAATGTCTAACAATTGCTATATGCTTGACACTGTTTAAAATATTTGTGGTATAGTGATGCACAGGACAAAAATCCCTGCCCTCATGAAGTGACATTCTGTTTCGTGTTCTCTTTCATGGTAATGAATCTGAGATTATTGTTCATCTGCCTATGAACACTGCATTTGTATATCACAGCCTGACTGTAATGACTGTGGGGAAGGCACTAGATATACCAGTGATAGTTTGGGGGTTGAAAGGAAGGAAGGGGTGGCACTGAAAATCCCCAAGTTTGCTTTGATTATATCTTCAAAAGACTTTTCTGTCTTTCCTCTAATTCCTGTGATTTTCTCCTTCACTGCCTTCCTCTAGATTTAGACATAATCACACACAAAGCTTTTTATTCTTGGCATTATAATGGATTGGGTATGTAAAAGGATGAGAAGATTTTAAAAATAATTTTATATTTTCCCTGATATCATCTGATTGTGATCCATTAGAGGGAGAGCTATTGAGGGCTCTGCCTCCTTAAGTGTTCAACCTTTATCAATTTACAGGAATTAGTCACTCATATTGCACTCACTGATTCCTCCCACTGTACTCCTATCAGCGTGCTGACTATAGTCTAAGCTACTACTGGATTGTCTTGGAAGGTTCTGGAAGGAAATGTTATTCTGATGAGCTAAAGGCTCAATGAGTAATGGTCTCAAATTTTTTTTGTGACCAGAATGTTTGTATATTGAGGACTTGGAAAACTCTAGGAAAATCAGAATAGAACATGAAGATGCTCAAGAAAGTTGTATAGTCTTGGCTATACTCTGAGCTCTCAGCATCTTTCAATTCCCCAAGCCACTAGACTGTAACTCTACAAACACTTTTCTTCCTTCCCATCTTCCCCCTCCTCCAATAATTTATAAGAATTCTACAATGTGTTATATAAAGTACTGGGCATTGGACCTACAAAGATGAAGAAGCCATAGATAGTGCCCTCAGGGCAGAAGTTGAAGCTCTTAATTTACTGAAGGAGACAAATTCTAAAATAGATCACTTCAGAGTACTGTAATGTAAAAATCTTTTTAAGAATATGCAAGATTCTATAGGACCAAGTGGAAGAAATGCAAAATTCTGCCTGTAGAGAATATTGAACTCCATGACTCAATTGGCTACATAATATAAAGGAATATATTGAGTGAACATAGGTTTAGCAGTTAAGGAGATGGAATTGATGTCCCTTGTGTATTCGTATTCTATAAGGAAACCTTGATGCATCCAACCCTGGATAAATATGTGTGGTGGGTTGAATTGTGTGCCCCCAAATATGTTCACGTCCTAACCTCATATCTGTGAATATACTTGGAAATAGGGTCTTTATTGATGTGATCAACTTAAGATTCACTCATGCTGGATTCAAGTGGGCCCTAATCCAATGACTGGTGTCCTTACAAGAAGATGGAAGTATGGTCACAGGCACACACATACATAGAAGAAAACACTTTGTAAAGATATGTAGTGCATAGATACATGGGAGAGCACCATGTGATAACAGAGGCCAAGATTAGAGTGATGGATCTGCTAGCCAAGGAATGCCAGGTTTTGCCTGTAATCATCAAAAGTTAGGAACAGGCAAAGGAAAATCCTCCCCTAGAGCCTTAAGACAGACTCTGGTCCTTTCTGAATTTAGACTTTGAGACCTTTTAGACCTTTGAGACCTTTTAGACCTTGAATTTAGACTTTAAGATTCCAGAAACTTGACAGAATAATGTGCTGTGCTTTTGATTCATCCAGTTTGTGGTTGTTACAGCAGTCCTAGAAAAATTAATACAGAGTTTGATACTGGCATATGGGAGCTTTTATAAAAGATACCCCAAAATATGGATGTGGCTTTGGAAATGTGTAATGCATAAAGGCTGTAAGGATTTCCAGGCACATGATTAATAAACCCTAGGTTGTCTTGAACAGAATGATGCTAGAAATACGAACACTAAAGATGTTTTTGGTGAGGTCTCAGACAGAAATGAGAACCAGAGGGAATTGGCAGAAAGGTAATACTTTTAATAGAGTGACAGAGAACTGACTGAATTCCATTTTACTGTTGGGTGGAATTTAAAATATGTAAGTGATAAACTTGGATATTCAGCTAATGAGATACCCAAGAAAAGTATGGAAGTTTCAGCTTGGTTTCTCTCTGCTATTTAGTGTAAAATGTGAGAGGAAAGAGATAAATTGAGGAAAGGACTTGTGTTAGTGTGCTCAGGCTTCATAACAAAATATCATAGACTGGGTGGTTTAAACAACATAAATCTATTTTAACACAGTTTAGATTTGGGAAGTCTAAGAGCAAAGTGTCAACAAATTTGGTTCCTGATGAGGGCTCTCTTCCTGGCCACTTTCTCACTGAATGCTCATATGGCCTGTCTTCAATGCATGTTTTATTTATTTATTTATTTATTTTGCGGTGCTGGAGATTGAACCCAGGGCCTTGTGCTTGCAAGGCAAGCACTCTACCAACTGAGCTATATCCCCAGCCCTTCAATGCATGTTTGCGGAGAAACAGCAATCTCTTCTCCTCTTCAATTGAGGCCAACAGTTCTATTGGATTGGGCCTCCACCCTATGATTCCATTTAAATTCAATTCCCTACTAAAAATCATATCTCCAAATATAGTCACAATGGGAGCTGGGGCTTCAACATATGAATTTAGGGGATACAATTTGGTCCCTATTAGAACTATTAAGTGAAAAGTCACCAGAACTTGAAGATTTTGAAAATTAACATTCTATTCATATTCCAAATCACAAGAAAGTGTGCTCTGGAAAGAACATCAAGCATAGACATTTTCCCTAGAAAGATTAGGTGTGGAATACATGGATCCAGTCAGTTATCTCAGCAGACCACTCTTACCTTAGACTGAAAAGGATAGAGGACAAAATTAAGGAAGATTGTCAGACTTCTGAGACGCTAGCATGAAACAGACTGATAAAGCTAATCATCTCTGAATGTGTGTCATCCTTCAGGAAAGTGACTTCAAGGGATGGTTCAGAGTCTAGCAAGACTGCTGAGGGAGGGCCAAAAAGGCCAGAATTGTTGCTTTGCCACCACAGGAGTATGGGCCTACAGGGCAGGGCAACTGCCTATTTGGTTCCAGAGGGCAGGGTTCCCTCCTGAGTTCCAGAAGGTTCAGCTACTTCCTTGGTTACAAAAGGAGGATGCTGCTCAGGTGCCTGAGATGGCAGACTCAGGTGACAGAACATAAAGGTACAGATTATTATTCTCAAGCCTGGAAATCTAATGAAATTGTCTGTCTGGGTTACCAACTTTCTTTAATTCAGTACATTTGCAATTCAATGACTGGTATCTTTATAAGCAGGGGGAAATTTGAACACAGATCATACAGAAAGAAGAACACCTTTTAAAGATACAGAGAAAATAGACACAGGGAGGAGAACTATGTGATGATGGAGGCAGAGATTGGAGTGATATATCTACAAGCTAAAGAACACCAGGGATTGCCAGTAACCACCAGAAACTAGGCAGAGGCAAAGAAATATCCTTCCCTAATGCCTTCAGAGAGAACATGGCTAAACTGACACTTTAATTCAGATTTCTGGCTTCCAGGGCTGTGAGAGACTAAGTTTCTGTTTTTTAAGTCACAAAGTTTGTGGTAATTTATTGCGGCAGCCCTACAAAACTATCATAGCCCTGTCATTACAGGCATTTTTATTTGCTGATACAGATTTCAAAATCCATTTTGAAGACAGTCAAAACTGTAGCATATACACAAACCACCAATCTCTAAATGCTAGAAAGGTAGGCTAATTAAAGCTTTTAGAGTGTAGTTATTTTTTGAAAGTTTGATCACCTCTAAAATACTGAGGTGAATACATTCATTCACCAACACATTCATTGCTCCACTCAGATTCTTCACTTGTTATGGGCTGAATGTGTGTGTGCCTCCTCTGATACATACGATGAAATCCTAACCTTCAATGTGATGGTTTTAGAAGATGGGGGCTTTGGGAGGTGATTCAGTTGTGAGGATGGATGTCTGATGAAGTAATTAGTGCCTTTATAAGAGACCCCGGATGCTTCTTGCCCTCCTTTTTCTGTCACAGGAGATGGCTGTCTATGAACTAGGAAGGGGGGGTCTTCATCAGGCACTGAGTCTGACAATACCTTGGTTTTGAATTCCCCAGCTTCCAGAAGTGTGAGAAATAAATATTTGTTGTTTAACACACTGAGTCTGTAGTATTTTATTATAGCAACCCAAACGGACTCAAATAGCAATCGTTATCAAGAAGTGGGGCTAGTGCTGTAGCAAATAAATAAAACTATGGAAATGGCTTTGGAACTGAGTAATGGGAAGAATCTGGAAGAGTTTTGAGGGACATGCTAGAAAAAGCCTACATTGCTATGAATGGAATTTTAAAAGGTGATTCCGACAAGAACTCAGAAAGAGAAGAGGAGGATAAGAGAGAACGCTTCTATCTTCTTAGAAAATACCTAAATAACCATGAACGGAAAACTGGTAAAAATATGGATGGCCATTTTGATGAGGTCTCAAGGCAAATGAGGAATATACTACTGGACAAAGGAGAAAAAGTAATTATTTTTATAGAGTGGCAAAGAACTTGGTTGAATTGTATTTGTGTTCTAGTGTTTTGTGGAAGGTAGAGATTGTGAGTAATGAAACTGTAGTTTACTTGAGGAGGTTTGGTTCCTTCTACTTATAGTAAAATGTGAGAGAAGGACTGATGACAGCAAGATGGCAGAATAGGAGTTCTCTGGCTTTAATCCCTACCCACAGAAGTCCAAGTAGTAACTACCCTCAGGCAAGAAAAGAATTTTGAATATCCCAGAACTCAGATGTGAGGCTGAGACACCCCCCTTAGACTGCAGAACTAAGAAAAGCTGCAATAGAATAATAGAAAAGGTTCTCTTTTATTACACCACTCCTCCATCAAGCTGTCACTGTACCACATAGAGAAAATTCCCCTTGCCTCAGTTTCTACAATGGGAAAAGAGTTGGAAGTGGACATTGAACTTCCCCATCATTCTGGGACCTTTGCAGAATGTTTACTTCTGTTTTGTCCCCTGGGAAGCATTGCGACTACTGACTGAATCTGAGCACTTGGGGTCAGTTAGAAACAAAGAAGATGATGGGGTTCACAGTGCACAGTGTGTAGACCTTGGTGATTGTTCTGCATTTTTGCCAATGAAGGCACCGTACTAGAGAAACTAACCAACTTTCACACTGAAGGAAACACAGTATGCAGGTCTCCTAGGCTCAGATCCTGATCCAGCTACCCCACACAGCTCAGGTGCTATTAAGTATTCCTCTGGATGGAGAAGCAAGTGAAGGTCAGTGATTACCCACTGAGGGAGCAGCTGGCCCCACCCATCCCTAGCATTGGGGAATTCTGCTGCTCACATTAAGTCTTTTGCAGACCAAGAAGCAACTGTAGGTCAGTGATTACTTATAGAGGGAGCATCTGGCCCCACCCAATCCTAGAGCTATGATTCCTCCAAATCCTAGTGCTTTGCATAATTCTACCCTAGGTCTAGAGACAAGCCCAAACCCACACACATGTATGTAGAGACCAGCTCCTGGTTCTGACCACCCTGTGGGGATGAGCAACAACCCCAGAGACCTCACATAGGCTTAGAGCCCATCACACAGGCCTACCCAGCTACAGATTTCAACAACAGTACTGCACAGCCAAGGAAGATAACCTGCAACCCTGTACAATCAGAGATGATTAGAGCCTAGCCAGTAGCCCCACCTAATGGCAGAGTCCCATTGGTGGTCTCATCAGCCCATAGTACACAGCCAGCAATACCATTCCACCTGAGAGCACAGAAAATAACACACTAAAGCTTCAGAACTCAACACTAAGATCTGTCTGTGCAGGGTTGTTACCAGATTGCCTATCTTGGATCCTAGGCTAAACTAAGTGGGAAAAGTCTGTCACTGCCAAAGAATACCTGTAAAGACAAGAAGAGGTGGCTATCTCCTCAAATGAGCAGACATGTAAGGATACAAGTATTATGAAAAATCAGGGAAATTTGATACAACTAAAATAAACTAATACAGCCTAAGTGATGAGGCCAAAAAAAATAGGAATTTGTGAAATGACTGAAAAATAATTCAGAATAATCCTTTTAGGGAATTTTGTGGAACTATAAGAAAATACATATAGAAAAAGCAATTTGGAAAATAATTCATGAACAAAAAGAGAATTTTGACAAAGAAATAGAAATAATAAACAAATAGAAATCCTAGATATACAGAATAGAATAATCTAACTGAGAAAATCAGTAGAAAGCTTCAACAGCAGACTTGGTCCAGCAAGAAAGAGGAATCAGTAATCTTGAAGATAGGACATTTGAAGCTATCCAGTCAGAGGAACAAAAAGAATAGAGAAAGAATGAAAAATGAAGGAAGATGACCAATAAGAATTGTGTGACACTATAAGCGAACTAATCATTGTGTAACTAAAGGAAAAGAGAGCGAAAAAGCCTAGAAAAAATATTTAAGGAAGAAATGGCTGAAAATATCCCAAATCTGGGAAAAGATGGCAACATTTAGATATAGGAAATTCAATGGTCTCCAAATAAATTTGACCGAAAAGCGAGTTTATCAAGATACAAGAGAATAAAATGACCCAAAATCAGGAATAGCCAGGTGCAGTGGCACATGCCTGCAATGCCAGCAGCTTGGGAGGCTAAGGCAGGAGGATCATGAGTTCAAAGCCAACCTCAGCAACTTAGTGAGGTCCTAAGTAACTCAGTGAGACCCTGTCTCTAAATAAAACATATAAAGGGCTGGGAATGTGGCTCAGTGGTGAAGTGCCCTTGGGTTCAATCCCTGGTACAACCCCCCCCCAAAAAAACAACAACAAAAAAACCCCTCAGGGACAAAGAAGAATACTGAAACAGCAAGATATATGAAACATTATATCCCCAAATTCCCAATATAGCTTTCAGTGGGTTTCTTAGCAGAAATTCTAAAGGCTAGGAGAGAGTGGAATGGTACATACATATTCAGTGCTGAAGAAAAAACTGCCAACTAAAAATACTTTACCCAGTAAACTATCTTCATAAACTAAGACTAATCAAAAACTTTCTAAAAAACAGAAGAGCCTGCTTAAAAGGAATAGCTAAATGAGTTTTTAGGCTAAAACAAAGGCTGCTAATTAATAATACAAACATATGAAAAAGGGCTGGAGATATAGCTCAGTTGGTAGAGTGCTTGCCTATCAAGCACAAGGCCCTGGGTACAATCCCAGCACTGCCAAAATATATGAAATTAAAAAGCATAATGGTATTAGTAATACATCATCATAATCAGAATTCTCTGATACTGTAAGGGTGGTATGCAAAGAAATTGTATCCCTCACTAGGAGAGTTAAAAGACAAAACTATTAAAAACAACCATAGAGGAGACGAGATGGTGGATTAGAGGAAGAGTGTACTTCCTAGTACTTCAATAGCAACAGAAGTCTGGGCTGGGGCTGTAGCTCAGTGGCAGAGTGCTTGCCTGGTACTTCTGAGGCACTGGGTTTAATCCTTAGCACTACATAAAAATAAACAAATAAAGACATGCTGTCCATCTACAGCTACAAAAAAAATGCAAAAAAAAAGACATCTGCTCATCAGCAGGAGGGTAGCTAAGGGAACCCACTGAAATTCAATACTGGATGGTAAAAGAAACCATAGAGATACAGAAAGTTTGGAACTTTCAACATAATATAAGAAATCACAAGTTAGGCAGCAGCCTCAGCTACTGAGGGGAGGGGGAGTGCAAGCAGAGAGAGAGAGGAAAGTGCAGCAGAAAAAGGAGGCAAAAAATTGGCTTGGGTGAACCTGTGGAATAGAGAGGATTCTGATCTTAACGGACCCAGAGATCATGGGAGAAGTTGTTCAGTAAGAAGCAACCAAAATGCTTTGCCCATGAACAGATAGTTCCACATGAGCCAGGATTGTTGGTGCATTGCATGGACTCCAGCAGAGGCAGGAGATGGGGAACTCATAAAGGAAGCTGTCAGATGATCCAGCAATTGCCTATTGCGGGCCCCAGAATGTGCCTGGTCCAGTGTGACTGGAATAGGCACAAAGAGAATTGTGCCTAGGGCATCCAGGCTCCAAATACCAAGGAGAGAGACCTCCCTTTGTTGCTGGCATCCCTAATAGCTATTGGGAAGATGCAGATAATGGCCATACAGGAACTTCTGCATTCCAGGGCTGATGTTGGGTAATTCATATCCATAGCAGTGAATATGAAACCTGTGGAGGTTTGGACTCCACACTGTAAAAGTGGAATTTACAGGAGGCACCTGAGACCCAGATATTCAGCAGAGATTGATATCTTCCCAGCAACAGGAGTTATGGATCAAATTTCAAATACCCACTGAGAGAGTTCCAAGGGTCAGTCAAAACCAACCCCAGCGACCGGATCTTTCAATTTAGAACTCTGTACAGCTCCCATAAGAAGAATACACAATTTGTCAGCACTCACCAGTCTATTCCATCCTATACTGGGAGACAGGAAACTACTACAACCAGCGTTGGCCCCTGGCACAACAGCTGGCAGCTAGGTGAGGAACACAAAGAGGTTGGCCTTAACAACTCCCAGCCCTCGACCCAAGGGTTACAGAACCCCCCCCCAAAATCCATCCTTGTCACCAACAGATATGACCCCCTTGGCAGAAAAAAAGCCCTTTATTTCTCATTAAGATTTTTAAATCTTTATTTCCTCTTTTTCTCCATATTCCTCTCATTCAAAAATTTTTTGAAAGAAATATTTCAGCTTTTTCATTACTCTGACTTAAAAAAATTCACTTGGCTAGATTTTATTGTCATTTAGTTTTCTTGTTTACTTATACTTGATTCTTTGCTCAGACACTAGAAAGAACACCTGATTAACTATGACATCCATGCTACATTCCCTTTTGATCAACACCTTATCTAGTGCTCTATTGACTTCCAACTTTAAATGATGTTGTAGTCCTTTCATTGTGGTATCTCCTTTTATAAATTGGTTGCCTTGATTAGTAGCTGAGTTACTTGATTGATGTTATTTTCTTCCAAGGAAAGTTCATGTGTGCTGTAATTCTTACTTGAGAATTTTCCACATTAGGCTTCATACTTGAAGAATGATTTGACTGATATAAATTACGGGCCAACCCCCCTTTTCCCTTGAACTTTAGACATTGTTCTATTGGTTTCTGGCATTGAATGTTCCTATGGGAAAGTCTAAGGCAAGACAGATATTTTTGTTAGATATCTTGCTTTCTGTCTAGATACCTAAAGAAATCTTTCTGCCTCTTTGTTTTTATAACCTTTATACATTAGTGCAAATTCAAACATTCTTTATCAGTCTATGTCATTTTTTCCTGAAATAAAATCTGTATATTAGGTTTTTACTTATTTTAGAAAAAAATTTATTATAACTTTGTCTATATTTTCATGTCATTTGTTTCCTTTTTATGTTTTTGTTTTGTTATTTTTAAATTTTTAATTTATTAATGTATTTTATTATTAGAGCTTTATGGTTATGCATAGTAGTTGAGTTCATCCTGACATACTCATTCATGCAAGGAATTTGATCTCAGTTCATGATCCCCCATTTTTTACTTTTCTTAAAATTTAAATTTAAGAAATTAAAATACGATATCATTATATTTTTTATTTTTTACTTTTTTCCATTCTGTGAGATTGTGTGTGTGTGTGTGTGTGTGTGTGTTCTTACTGTGCAGATAGGTTCAAAACAAAACAAAACAACATTTTGTATACACATACACACACACACATATACATACGTACATACAAAAAAAGTTATATTCATTTTAATTGCTTTCTTCTTCACCCATTTATTATTTAGCCTTGGTGTGGTGGAGTATAATTATATGTGGGTTTGAATTGTTTGATCTTACATTTTTTGTTCATACTTTGGTTTCTGTCCCACTTATTGCCCCTTCTTTACTCTCTTTCCCCATTTCTCTTCCTCTCTTTCATTTTTTATTAGTTTTAGTTATTTTTAATTCCTCCTTTTTCAGAGCCATCATCTGCTACCTCTCTCCTGCCTCTACCCTGCTCACTTTTTAAATGTTTCAAACTTTCTCTTGCTTTACTACCTTAAATTATCTTCCCTTAAGAAATTGTAATTCCACAATCTAAGATAATTATATAATTTACTTAATTCCTACCCATTCATGTTGTTGTATTAATACGGTGGATGATGTAGAAGACACCTGATTTTTGACATCTGATCTAGTTTACAGTTTTTTATTGTTGGTGTTGATGTTAAATGGCAATCCCTTCACTCCTACACAGGTGAAAATTAGTGTTATAGATGTCAAAGAAGACACTGGACATTTATCTTAAGGATGTATATCTGTTGCTGATACTTGTACTATTTCTGATTCCCCCTTTCCTCTAAGAGGGACTAGAAAGTGATTGGGACTCTTCAAGTTCACAGGTAGAGATCCTGCTGCTGAGAAATGAAATACTCATGACTCATCCATGTACCAGCGAATCTCACCCCACACATGATCTAGCACCACCTGAGCCTTAACATTACTTCAGCTCATAGAACTGGGGACACAAAAACCCTAAACCAACAACCAGGACCCAAGGAGGAACAACCAGAGGGGTACCTCAGGTTCTATACCTGGATATCTACTCATATATGAAAATCAGAGTGAAGTCCCAACACAAAAAAAAAGGTGACCACAAACAAAAGACAATATAGAAGAGGAAGGAAACTATCTAAATTGATGTGTAAGTCCAAAATGTCTAAAAACTTTAGGAAAAATGCAAACAAATCTCACCCCAAAATTCACAATCCCCAACAAAGGATCCTACAGATATGCAAGAGAATGAAATTCTAGAGAAAAACTATAAAAACTGATTACTGAAATCTTCTATGAACTCAAAGAAGATCTAAGTAATGAATTAAGAGAGTAAATACAGGAGATGAAAGACCATTCTAATAAAGAAACAGAGATAATGAAAAGAAACCATTCAGAACTCCTGGAAATGAAAGACACAATGAATCAAATTAAAATTTTACTTGAAAGTATCACCAACAGATTTGATTTATAGAAAATAGAACTTCAAGTCTTGAAGACAGAATTTCAGGCTTTGAAGATAGTGTATATGAACTTGAATTCTCAGTATTCAAAAAAGAAAAAAAAGAGACCATGAACAGAATATACAAGTCTGGGACAGCATCAAGAGAACAAACCTGAGAGTCATTTGTGTAGAAGAGGATATGGAGATATAGGCAAAAGGCATTTAGAACACCTTCAATGAGAATGAATGGAAAAATTTCCCCATGTTAGAAATGAGATAGGCACCCACATGCGGGAGGCATATGTGACTCGAAATAGAAAATATTGGGAACAGAATCTCTCCAAGACACATCATAATCAAGATGTTTAACAGAAAATAAGGAAAGAACACTGAAAACTGCAAAAGAAAAATGTCAGGTTGCATTTAGCAGCAAACCAATAAGGCTGACTTCTGACTTCTTAACTCAGACCCTAAAATCAAGGAGGGTCTAGAAGGAGATATTCCAAGCTCTAAAAGAAAACAATTGCCAGCCAAGATTGCTATATACAGCAAAGCTATCTTTCAAAATTAATACAGAAAAAAAACTTTCCCTTACAAGGTTAAACTAAAAGAATTCATGATCACAAAGCCAGTACTGCAAAGTATACTCAAAGATAAATCTCATATAGAGGAACCCAAAAAGAAACACCAAAGTTCCTAAACAGATGAAATTCACCAGAAGTGCAACCACCTAAATGAAAATCAAGACATAATTAAATATAGCAAATGAACTAAAATGTCAGGAAACTACAAAAACACATCCATAACAACACTGAATGTAAATGGTCTCAATTCCCCAAAGACATAGATTAGCAGAATGGATCAAAAAATAAGATTCAAATATATGCAGCTTGCAAGAGAATCAACACATAGGCAAGGACTTGCAGGATGCAAGTAAAAGAATAGAAAAAGTATTCAATGCAAATGGAGACCAAAATCAAGCAGGAATAGTTATTCTCATGTCTGACAAAGGAGATTTCAAGCAAAAAATAATCAGAAGAGACAAATAAGGTCACTACATAATGAGAAAAGGAAAAGTCCAAGAAGAAGATATAACAATAATAAATATACATGTCCCAAATATCAGTGCAAAGAAATCCCTGATTGGCCCCGATATAATAATACAGGATGATTTCAACAGACCCTTATCACCAATAGGTCATCCAAACATAAAATCAATAAAGATATTTCTGATTTAATACTATAAATCAAATTAACCCATTTGATTTATAGTCAATAGACATTTACCAAATATTTCACCCCAAAAGAGCTGAATTTATTATATTTTCAGCAATTCATAGAGCATTTTCCAAAGTAGACCATATTCTAGGTCACAATGTAAGCCTCAGTAAATACAAAAATTGATATAATCTATGTATATTATCAGATCATAATAGAATGAAACTAGAAATCACCATCAAGAAAAATTATAGAAAGTATATAAATAACATGGAGATTGAAAATACTCTTTTAAATGAAGAATGGGTAAGAGAAAATATGAGAGACAAAATCAAGACATTCATAGAAACAAAGAATAAAGATACAACATATCAAAATCTCTGAGACAGTATGGAAATTATTCTAAAAGGAAAATTTATAGCATTGAGTGCCTATATTTGAAAAATAGAGAGATCCCAAAGAAATAAGCTTATGTTTCATCTCAAGACTTAAGAAAAGGAATAACAAACTACTTCCAAAATCATTAGAAGATAGGAAAAAATTTAGATTAGTGCTGATATCATTTAAATTGAAAATGAAATCCTACACAGGATCATGGAAACAAAGAGTTGACTTTTTGAAAAGATAAATATTACTGATAACCCCATAGAAAATTGACCAAAAGAAAGGGGAAAGAAGATGCAATTAACAAAATTATGGGCAAAAAAGGTGATATCGCTACAGACACTGCTAAAATTCAGAGGATTATTTGAAACTATTTTGAAAATTTATACTCCTATAAAGTGGAAAATCTCGAAGACATTGACAAAGTCATACACACGTGACCCACCCAAATTGAACCAGGAAGATATAGAAAATACAAACAAGCCAATATCAAATAAAGAAATGGAAACAACAATTAAAAACCTTCCAATGAAGAAAAGCCCAGGACCAGATGGATTCTCAGCTGAGTTCTACCAGATATTTAAAGAAGAACTAACACCAGTCTTTTTTTTCAAATTCTTCCATGAAATTGAAAGGAAAGGAACATGCCCCAGTATATTCTATGAAGACAGTTTAATCCTGATACCAAAACAAAGACACATCAAGGAAAGAAAACTAGACCAATATCCTTGATGAACATAGATTCCAAAATCCTTAATAAAATCTTAGCAAACCACATTCAAAAGCACATCAAGAAGATAATCCACTATGATCAAGTGGGTTTAATCCCAGGGATGCAAGGTTTCAATGGTAGCAAATCAATAAATGTAATATACCACAAAAATAGAATTAAGGATAGGAACCACATAATCATCTCAATGAATACAGAAATGGTCTTTGATGAAATTCTACACCTATTTATGCGGTGGAAACTAGGCATAGAAGGAACTTACTTCAACATTATAAAAGCTATATATGACAAACTCAAAGCCAACATAATATTGAACAGAGAAAATCTGAAAACATTTCCTCTATAATCAGGAACAAGACAAGGATGTTCAGTCTTGCAACTTCTATTCAATATATTTTTGAAACTCTATCCAGAGCAATCAGGCAAGAAAAGGAAATTAATATAAATAGGAAAATAATGGCTGGGTATCATGGCATATGCCTATAATCCCAGTGGCTCAGGAGGCTGAGGCAGGAGATTGCAAGTTAAAACCAGTCTCAGCAACTTAGTGAGGCCCTAAGCAACTCAGCAAGACTCTGTCTCTAAATAAAATTTAAAAAGTGCTGGGGATATGGCTCAGTGGTTAAGCATCCCTGGGTTAAATCCCTAGTAACAAAACAAATGAAACAAATTAAAAAATAACAAGAAAGACAGGTACTACAAATTACAGAAACTATTATAAATTTTCACATAAAAATCAAAAGGCAGGGAGAGTGAAAGTGTTGAACATTTTTTTAAAATCTATTTTAGTTGTAGATGGACACAACACCTTTATTTTATTTATTTTTAAGTGGTGCTGAGGATTGAACCCAGTGCCTCAGATGTGCTAGGCAAGTGCTCCACCACTGAGCCACAACCCCAGCAGTGTTGAACATTTTTATGCAATTAAAAGCAATATATTGTCAGTTTAAAATAGCCTATATTAAAGATAAGATATTTTATGTAAGCTTTATGGTAACCACAAAGGAAAAACCTATAGAACTTACACAGTATTGAAAGAAAGGATTCAAACCATACAATTACAGAAAACTAAAGTACAAAGGAAGACAAGAAGTAAGGAAGAAATAAATGAAGGACCTACAAAACAATAAAAAACAAGTGAAATAAACAATCTTTAAATTTGTGTAGAATCACAAAATTTGTATGGAACTTAGTCCTATTTGGCTGACAACAAGTACCATTATTGAAGACGAGGGAAGAAGAACCCCTAAGGTGATTCAGAGATCATGAGGTATGCCATTCCCACCAAAGGTCCAAAGTGAACAGAACAGAGGGTCAGAGTGACCTCATTCTCAATTTATTTTTTGTCTTTTTAAATTTTATTGGTATATATATATATATATATCAATATATATATATGACATTAGGATTCATTTTGACATAATTAAATATAATATGTTCTAATTCAGATCCCAGTACTTCCCTTTTTCCTTCCCTCCTCCCTTTTCCGATTCCCTTCCCTCTACCCTACTAATCTTTCTGCTATTTACTTATAGCTTTTTTCCCTAAATTAGTGTCTTGTGGATTACATGATGGTGAGATTCACTGTGGTATATTCATATATGTACATGGTAAAGTTAGGTCGGATCCATTCCACTGCTCTTGCCTCATCCTGTCCCCCCCCCAATCATCTCTACTCCAATGATCTTTTCTATTTCAAATTCTATTTCTCTCTCTTTCTCTTTCTTTCTCTCTCCCCCACCTCCTCAATATGGACTAGCATCCACTTATCAGAGAAATCATTCAACCTTTGATTTTTTGGTTCTGTCTTATTTCACTTAACATAATAATATCCAGTTCCATCCATATACCAGTAAATTCCATAATTTCATTCTTATTTATGGCTGAGTAATATGCCACTGTGTATATATAACACCTTTATTTATTCATTCATCTATTGAAGGGTACAATAGGTTGGTGCCCTAGCTTGGATATTGTGATTCTTGCTATTATAAAAATTTTATGTGGCTGCTGATTTTAGATATTTTGGATATATACTGCAGAGTGGGATTGCTGGTTCATATGGTGGTTCCATTCTTCAGTTTTTGTGTGTGTGTGTGAGGAAACTCCACGTTGCTTTCCAGAGTGGTTGCACTTATGTGAAGTCCCATCAACAATGTATGAGTGTATCTTTTCCCTCACATCCTCACCAACACTTATAATTATTTGTATTCTTGATAATTGCCATTGTGACTGTAATGAGATGAAATCCCAATGTAGTTTTGTTTTGCATTTTACTAATTGCTAGAGATGTTGAACATTTTTTCATATATTTCTTAGCTATTTGTAGTTCTTTTGATAAATGTCAAGTTCTTTTGCCCTTTCATTAATTAGGTTGTTTTTTTGGTATTAAGTTTATTGAGTTCTTTACATATTGTGGATATTAATGAACTATCTGAGGAGAAGGTGGCAAAGATTTTCTTCCATTCTATAGGCTCCCTCTTCATGCTGTTGCTTCCTTTCCTGTGTAGAAACTCTTTAATTTGATGATATCCCACTTACTAAGTTTGATTTTATTTCTTGTGTTTTAAGGGTCTTGTTAAGGAAGTTGGTTCCTATACCAACATGTTAGAGTGTTGGTCCTACGTTTTCTTATAGTCATTGCAGTTTCTGATCTAATCCCTAGGTCTTCGATCCACTTTGAGTTGAGTTTTATTCAGGGTGCGAGACAGGGATAGTTTCATTCTTCTACATATGGATTTTCAGCTTTCCCAGCACTATTTGTTGAACAAGTTATCTTTTCTCCAACATATGTTTTTGGCACCTTTGTCTAGTATCAGATAACTGTAATTATTGTGAGTTTCTCTCTGTGTCTTATCTTCTATTCTATTCTATTGGTATTCATGTCTGTTTTGGTGCTAGTACCCTGCTGTTTTCTTCTTATAGCTCTGTAGTATAATTTGAGGTCTGGTCTTGTGATGTCTCCAGCTTCACTTTCTTTACTCAGAATTTCTTTGACTATTATGAGTTTCTTATTTTTCCAAATGGATTTTATTACTGCTTTTTCTAGTTCTATAAAGAATGTCATTGGTATTTTGAAGGGTACTACATTGAATCTGTATATCACTTTTATTAGAATGGCTGTTTTAACATATTAATTCTTCCTATCCAAGATCATCTTTCAATCTTATAAGGTCTTCTTCACTTTCTTTCTTCAGTGTTCTATCGTTTTCATTTTAGAGAACTTTCAACTCCTTGGTTAGATTGATTCTCAAGTACTTTTTTTTATTATTGTGAATGGGACAGGTTTTCTAAATTCTTTTTCAGAAGATTCATTATTGAAGTATATGTAGGAAAACAATTGATTTATATGTGTTGATCTTTTACTACTACTTTACGAAAAGTTGATCTTTTACTACTACTAGTTGATCTTTTACTACTACTCTACTACTTTATGAAATTTGTTGATCAGCTCTAGAATTCTTCTGGTGGAGTTTTTCTTTTGGCTCTTCTAAATATAGGATCATGTCATCGGCAAACAGACAGTTTGAGCTCTTCTTTTCCTATTTGTATCCTTTTAATTTCCTTCTCTTGCTTTATTTCTCTGGCTAGTTTCAAGAACTATTTTGAATAAGATTGGTGAGAGTTGGTCTTCTCCACCTAAATTTCAAAGAGTGGGACAAATGCCTAGCAGAGCTGTTGGGGTGGATCCAGCTCACCCAGAGACCTGAGGGCTTGACCCCTGACCCAGCAAATAATTATGGCACAGATGTGGCCATTGTAGAGAGACACAGCATTGGTCATGCCCTATGATATGTGGGGTGACAGTGCCACCTAGCTGCTGTGGAATGCTGAGATCTCCACCCTAGAGTGTGTTTGGAAGGTGGTTCCTCAGACCTAGTGTGTTTGGAATGAGAGTCTACCATGCCATTGAGTCCAAAATGCAGAGTATGAAGTCAAAGAGGGTTATTATTGGGCCTTACACTCTCATGGAGCTTGCCTTGCCTTTTGTACTTGCTTAGAACCCATCACCCCTTCCTTCTTTCCCATTTCTCCCTTCTAGAATGGGAATGCCTACTACATGCCTATTCCAACACTGTGCTTTGGAAGCACATAACTTGTTTGAGTACACAGGTTCACAAATGGAGAGCAATTTTGCTTCAGGATGTCATATCCATATCTGATATAAAAAGGTATTTAGATGATATTTTGAACTTTAGACTTCAGAATTGATGTTGGAATGAGTTAAGACTTTGGGGGCTTTTTAGTTGGAATGAATTTATGTTGCATGTGAGAAGGACATGAATTTTGATTTAGATTTTAGATTGTCATGAACTAAACTTGTGTCCATCCAAATTCATATACTGATAGACTAACACACAATATGACAGCTGTAGGAGGCGTTGGAGCCCTCTTTAATTGGATTAATGCTCTAATAAAGGGAACCACAGAGAGCTCTCTTGCTCCATTTTCTTTCATATTAGGACACAATGAGAAGCAAGCTATCTCCGAACCAGAAAATGGGCCCTTCACCAGACACAGAATCTGCCAGTGCCTTGATCTTAGTCTTCCCAGCCTCTAGACATATGATAAATAAATGTTGTTTAAGCCATACAGTTTTTGGTACTTTTGTTATAGCATTTGGAACTGCCTAAGACATTGCTATTCTATGACAACTAACACTATTTTCTCCATTTCCTTAATATCTTTCAGAATATTCCAGAACTCAGCTATGTACATTAATTATTTGCCTAATTGTTAAATGAGAATCTGTCAGTCCAGGTGTTTTGCAAACTCTAAAGTACTATCCAAATGTGAGGAATTGGCAACATTACATGTCCTAAAAGTGCCTAAAAGTCTCAGATGAAACATCCCAAAAAGCATACAATTTTCTAAAGATGTAACTTCTTAAAGAATCTTGTTTGGAATTGCTTATGTAATGAAAGTTGCAGTTTAGATAAAACAAAGTCAATGGTTTGTGCTGTAATATGAACTCAACTGCTCAGTTTCATCAAGATTTGGATAACTACAGAAGACTGTTAGGGACTCTTAGGTTGGTCATTGGTAAGGTAACCATATTGTCCAAGTCAGGACCCTTTCAACAGTGAAAGAGGACAAGGGTAAACTGGATTAGTCCTGGACAAACCACTAGGCATGGAGACACTGAGCTAAAGGGTCTTTCATTCCCTTTGAAACTATTTGTTGATTTACATAATTCAGTTGTCTAGCTTAGTATTCTTATTCCATAATCACAAAGGATGGGGATTAAAGGAGCAAAAGAAGAATATTATTTAGGCAGAATTGAAGATGTCTTTCCAAGAGCATAGATTAAGAATTAGAAGAGCTAAAATCTCAATATTGCCAGAATAATCTTTGATTTCAGGCAAGGCAACTGAAATCTCTGAGGCTCAGTTTTCCCATCTGCTTAGTAAATCTTGGAATCACATGCTTTTCATATTGTAAGAAATGCTGGAGTTCATTTAGTTTGTGCACCTGAAAAATTAATTTTCTATACAATATGCTGACAAACAGTTGTTCAGTTTTTTATACTATATTCAATGATAGGAAACTTTATCCCTCAAGAGGCAACCGATGCTATTGCTGTAGCTCACTGTGAATGTTAGAACATTCTTCTACTAGACCAAACTTAAAAAAAAAAGATTTAGGGCTTTTGGAGCATTGAATGAACTCTTGCAAGAAACATTTCCTGGTCTTTGGAAGAGTTCAAATGAAGGCTTCATGACTCATGATCTCCAGATGCTCTAGAATCTAGAATCTGGAGTCTAGATGATTTTTAAGGTCTATTTCTGTTTCCATAGTCAGTGGTTACATGACAGTTCATTAAAAATAAATAACCTTTTCATCAAGCCTTCCAAACAACTCCTTATTTCCAATTTTCTTCTTTCCATTCTTTTTAAAAAATCTTCCAGCCTCAAACCTTTCATCTGCATGTGACTCCTCTCTACTACCCTTTTTCTTTCTTCATTTCTTTTTCTCTTCTTTCTCTTCTTTTTTCTTTTGCAGTGCTGGGGATTGAACCCAGGGCTTCTTGCATGCTAGAGAAGCACCCTACCACTGAGTTACATTCCCCTTTTGTCTCTTATATTTAGGTTCTCCCCTGCTCACAAATCAGTATCTACTATTTGTTCTCACTGCCTTTCCTCATTATGGTGCTTAACTCTGTCTTGCCTTAATTAACATATTGCCTCCTCTCTGAACTACTGGCCTCCCTCTTGTCCCTTGTCAAATCCATCATGTATTTCTAAAGTGTACCTCTGATCAACTCTCTTCCCTTTTCACTCCCCCTTCATCTTAATTTTAATCATTGAAAATTTCCTCCACTCTTTATCATGACATTGAAGACCCTCCACCATCAGGTCCAACTTATCTCTCTAGACAGACTTCTTACACTCATTTTCCTAAATCTTCTAGTGAAATGGATTCCCCCTTGCACTGTATTCCAAGAAAGTTCTGTTTTCTTGTCATTCAGCTTTTATTTTTTTTCTTTTTATTTAATTTTTCGATTCATTGAACACAAATGGAGTACAGCAATTGTTTTTCTGGTTGTACACAAAGTAGAGTCACCCCATCTGTGCATTCATACATGTACACAGGGCAATGATGTCTGTCACACATTCTGTTATTATTCTTACCCCCCAACCTCAACCCCACCCCTCCATTCCCTCTATGCTCTCTATCCTTTCTCCATTCTTGCCATCATTCCACCCCACATTATGCATCAGTTATTCAACTTTTTATGATACCACTTCCCGTGTTCAGCACTGCCCCTTGCCCTAATCCCTTGCACCAAAACAATCCTATCCATGTTTCAAGGTCAATCTCAAGTTTCTTCTCTTTTAACTATTCCTAAATAACTCCAACCTACTCATCTTTCCCCACTGAATGCCTATATCATTTTATTTTCTGTATCATTCATCCAGCAATCCATCATATGTTGCCTTATAACATCCGTGGAAATTATTTACCTTAAGTAGTGCTATTTAATTATTTCTTTCATGTATATCTTGTCTAACCAATTACTTTAAAGTAATTGTAAGTAAAGTTAACTAAGGCCAGGAGTTAGGTTTACACCTTCTTTTCAACTCCATGGAACAGAACTGAACACCTAGTAGAATCTGGCTCACTACTTTGTACTGACTAGTTTCCAATAGATTACCCAATTATTTTGTCATTGTTCTAATAGACTGCTAAATCCAGGATTAATCATCCCTCACTACATTTGTCAGGCACTGGTGGTGACAGAGGATAGAAGAGACTGTTAGAGATAAGATGCGTAAGAGAGAAAGCATATTTGGTTGTTTAAGTCTCAAGCAAGACAAATTGCTAAGATGCTGGTGGTGAGACATTTCCCTATCAGCTATGAGTGTTCCTTAATAGACTTGGATCCCTGAGGCAGCTCACAGAGGTTGTGATTATAACCTGATACTCACAACTCTTCCAAGAAAGTAAATAGGCAGATTATTCTTTTTTCCTTTCTGTTTCTGCTGGGTAGTCAATACTTGGTGTTTGATTCAGTGGAGTCATAAATGACACATCAACACTCTGATGATGTTCTGTAGCATGGTTTGCATTCCAGGACTAATAATTACAATTCAAAATATCCTTTGTGACCATTTATGCCCAATTTTATGACCAATGTCACACGCTTTGTAAGATGCTTTGCAGTTTGAATAGAAGTAAGCCAAGAAAAGGAGATTGTTCCATAGGGATGAGGATGGGATATAAGCATAGAAGTTACAGGTTTTTGTGGCTACCTCTAATGTTGTACCATAATGGCCTCACTGCCAGGGAGGGTATATGCTTCTCCATCACAAAGAGAAAAAGAAAGTAACAAAGGTGTGAAATGCTGAGTCACATGAAGGAACATTATCAA
This sequence comes from Glaucomys volans, assembly GCA_020662805.1. Lineage (NCBI taxonomy): Eukaryota > Metazoa > Chordata > Mammalia > Rodentia > Sciuridae > Glaucomys > Glaucomys volans. The sequence goes on along the minus strand of JAJEJO010048593.1, from coordinate 469,079 downwards.
ATGCTAAGCAAAATATCTCTTAATTAAGCATAACACATTGTGGGTTTGGAAAAGGTTTTAATAACATGTGGAAAGGCCCCAGGTCAGATAACTTGTCATGTTCCCTCATCACAGCCATAGGTATCAGCAAGTATATTTATAAGACTAATGGCTCAAAACCCTAAGAAGTCCTAGGAGAGTAGGGATACATGGGTCTTCTAAATAGTATGATTTTTACTTCTAAAGGCCATTATTACTAAACTAAATTGCATCCAAATACCTGGAATAATCCTCTGCCCTTTGCTATTTATTTAAGACATTGAGATCTTCTAAAGGATGTATTCATTTCTTTATCTCCAAGATCGTCAAAGAAGAATGTTGCTTTAATGTGAACCATGTATCATTCCTTCTTCAAAACCTGGCTCCACTATACAGATATATTTATTCACTCAAAAATACTTATTGAACCTCTACCATATGCCAGACATTGTTCTAAATAAATAAATGTCACAGATCCCTCCCCTCTTGGAACTCACATAGCTTATAACTATAGTAGATCTAATAGAAGAATAGGCGGAGCGCATAACCCAAAGTTTGAATGCTGCAGGAAGCAGTGGCCACAGAGTTGGTATTGTCAAAGAGAGAAAGAACCCTATAAGCTTTGGAGAAGAATGTGCCTTGCTCTTCCGTCTATGCTCATTTTGTGATGAACAGAAAAGAGAGAGCCAGAATTGCATAGTGATTAAGGACAAAGGCTTTGGGATGACACAGCCTAGGTTCAAATCCTGGTTTGGTTACTGCCACCTTGGAATGATTCCTTCCTGATTCTGAGCTTCAGTTTCTTTAGCTGTTACTTTAAGCATTTAGCAGATGCAAATCAAGATTTCCAATTGCAACCTTCCTAACAGGGCTGCTCATAAACATCTTGAGTGACTTATCCATTGGGCATACAGTGACATCTACATATCAAGTGCATGTGTGCAGAGGTATATAAACCACATATTTATCAGGGTCTAAGTGACTTATTCCTTTTCAAGTATAGTTCTAATCAGGTTTCCTAATGCAATCTATTTACACTTCCTGACTGAATCATCTCTGCTTCTATTATATTATTTCACTGTTTGAAATGTGGATAAGCCAATGCAATCACCCAAGTGAATACCTATGAGAGTTGTAGGTTCTCTACTATTTCTCTTACCTTATGAACTTCTCCCTGTTGGACGGTTTTTATGACGTTAATCCATTCTTCCATGTCTTTCCGGTTGGGTGCTGCTAGTGTGACTTTTCGTTCTGGTGTAATAACCTAAACAAAAAGTCACATTATTAGCTCATTCTCAATCCACAATTTTTCCTCCACAATAGTCTGTAAACCCTCTAAGGACCTAGCTAGATCTAACAAACACAACCCAAACCATTTCTTCAACATAAGACACAATTTCCCAGGGCTACTCACAGTTCCTTATATGCATACCCCTAATAATAATGATGATAATAATAATAGCTAAGACTTTAATCAAAATTCCTATGTACTAGGGACTATTCTAAAGCACCTCAATACAGCCTTCACTCCAACTTCTTGACATAGGCATTGTTATTTTTCCCATATCATAGTCAGGAAAACCAAACCAAAGAAAGATAAATGACTTTCCCCAGGTCACACAGCAGGTAAAAAGTTAAGCTAGAATGGAAAGATAGTCTTTGGCTCCATAATTCATTTTTTTCAATACTATAGGTTGAACCGAGGAGTGCTCTATAACTAAGCTACATTCCAACCCTTAGTAAGTTTTTTTTTAAATTTTAAGACAGGGTCTCAGTAAGATGCCCAGGATGTCCTTGAACTTGTGATCCTCTTGCCTCAGTCTCCTGAGGCACTGAGATTACAGGCAAGCACAACTGCACATGGAAGAATTCATGTTCTTGAATACTAATGCCATGTATCTTCTATTATTTAAGTGAGGTTGCCTGAAATCCCTCCATGCTTACTGTTGCTGTCTACTCAAAACAGTAAAAGTGTACATGCTTCATTAGGTATACCTCTTTCTGTTTGGGGGTACACCAAAGTGAGATGTCCAAAAATTCAGTTTCTTTCTTTCTTATGGGCAAGGACAATCTGAAGAAAATTTTAAAGCTGTCTCTTAATCTTGCCTGGCTCAAGAACCCATTCAGGAATAATAAGTCATGTGGATGGCCTAGCAGATGTAGACTATGGCATAAGTTGGCCTTTCCCCAGAGGGCAAGTGGGAACACAGAGAGTTATGGCATCGGTCATTGTTTCAATGACCTTACTTGCTTTGACTACCAACACCACAAATCTTGGAGCTAGAGCTCATCACACCAAAAAGCAATTTCCTTTTACTTTGTATGTAACACAGCAGGACTCTGTGGCAGAAGGGAATAGCAGCTAGCTGTGATTGTGATCAGAGCCCCTCCTTTGATCCAAACCTATTCTTAGTTGGGAGTTGGGACTGATATGCAGAGCCTCTGTGCTTACATTAGGCTAAGGAGCAGCCTTGCCTATAGAATTTCTTTGTAGAAGCAAGGTCTGAAACATTAACCTGTTGGCTTATTACCCAAAGGTTCAACTTTTGGGGACCAATCAACAGAACACCCAGTTTTACCTTAGGTCAGTATGATGTAATGTGAGAGAAATGAAAGCTGGGTTTCTATGTCAGATCTATCTGTTCTCCTTTCAAAAGAGGATGGAACATGGACCAGACATGGAAGGATGGTATTAGGTCTATAGTTTTTAGTCTGCTAAATACCATCTTGTACCTGCTGAAGAGGAACACCCAACACCCACTGTTGAGACTGGGAAGAGACAGTTTTGGGAGGAAGTGGGTAGGAAATTCCTGGGTCAATATATTTGCTGTGTTCATTGAGTTTTCTGGTCTGGATTCATTTTAATGACAAAAGCCATGTGACATTTCAGGCACCCTAATCCCTTAAACACTTAGAAAATCTCTGCTTTCTTTGAGATGCTCTCATTAGTAATACCAGCATGGGGTAGATTTCACTTTAGATTTAGATACTTATCTATTTCATCAAAGGAGGGGACACTATGTAACTGGATTATCCTGATATTTTCTATGACATAGTAGTCTATTGAAACCCTCCCAATGATATTCTTATAAATCATCTTTACCAGGAAGATTGGCTGATTTTTTAAAAAGTAACACACACTGAAATCAGCTTAGCTTTATAGTAGGCTGGTAATAAGGAAAAGGACTATCACTTTTTGGCCCCAAACAGTACATTTGTAGAAAATGTTTGTGTGAAAAATAACACTTAGAGATCAAAGGAGCCTTGGGGAAACCTGACATCCAAAGAGAGAATAAGTGGGCATGGCAGCCCCTCTTTTTAGCTAGGCCCCACCCCTGCTCATTTAATCATTCCCAATCATACTTACACAAAAACTGTGGCAAAGATTTCTACAGCTGCTTTCTGCCAAGGTGACTTGAGACAGATCAATTGTTCCAAAGTGTACAAACTGGAAAGATATAGGAGGAAGAGGAACCATTTGGTCAATGAGGCGAAGGGATGTTAAATGGTAAATACACATACATATACACACATGCACCCTGACAGGCATTTTTTGCAGTCATGATCAAATCATTCATTTATCTTGAGGGTTAAGATTTATTTAGCAACATGTTTTTTTGTGGATACGTCATATGGCAAAGAAAAAATAAGCCAATCTGAACCAAAACACAACTTTTCCAAAATCTCTTATGTGGATTTATAGGAAGCTTAGATTGGTCAGTCTACAATTATTCAAATATAAATGTTAATGTTGGAGGATATAATGGAATGTCATCTGTTAGTGTACTAGTAGTACAAATTGTTATTAACATCTGTTTTATTGGGTTGCTTGTCCCATTCAGTTTGAACCTGTATCTCCTGGTACATTGGAGATACATACATTGGGAATAGTAGATACTACCCAGTCAGCAGCAGGAATTCAGTATTACTGATATAGACAGGGATGACTTCACCAATATGAAACCTGTGCAGTCACACAGGTCCCAATATTCAGAAGGGCCCCACACTTGGTTTCATGATCAGCTATCACCATACTGAAATTTGCAGTCATTTTATCTTTGAGTTTGTGTTTTGCATATAAGTCCAATGGAACAGTGGATTGTGATATAAGCAGAGATGACATAGACGATATATATCCACTCAATTGCATATGTGATGTTCATGAGCATGAGCACAGAATTATAGTGGACCTATCACATGTCGGTCTACGGTGAAACTTAAAGCAAGTACAAGGTTTAGTGTGTTACATCTGTGACTGAGAAAGCAAGGGAGCTGACAGCCCTGAGGGGCCACATTTGCTGCTGGAAACAGAACTTGCTACAATCGTAGAAAAGAAGCAGTGGTGTTCTGGAAAACATGAACTATCCAGGAGTCCTATTGCATTCTTTCTTATTCATGTTACTTCTCTCTGTGTTAGCTGAAAATGATGACATTGAAGGAAAGGGGAAAATAGGGCAAACCATGCATAGTTCTTTCAGTTGGAAAGTGTTGAGAGAGTGTAAAAGTATTAAAAAGTGGAAAAAAAAGTTGAGCTAATTTTGTACAGTTTTGTATACAGTGAGAACAAAATACAGATGCATGTATGAACTACTGACACAAATTTTATAATTTTGGTGATTCTTTATATGACATATTTGTGTTTAAAACTGGCGTGATACAATGTCCAAATGAATGGTAAAATTTATGCTAATCATTTAAAATTTTATTTTTCCTTTATTTAAAACTACAAATATTAAAACAAAAGCACTATAAGTCATTGTTTTATATTAAAATATAAATATGAAACATTATATGTTAGTACATTTAATGACCCATTCCTCCTGATTTTTGAATAAAGGGCCCTGCATGATTTTACACTGGACCCTACAAATTATGTAGTTGGCTTTGTGTGTAGAAGCTAACTGAAGAAGAAAGGGAAGAGATACAGAAAGGGGAAAGGCGAGAAATGTGTCTCTCATTTGATCCCAAAGGAAGTCAAATTAATGGAAGAATAGAGGGTTTTGACTTCCACCACAATGTTTGCCACCATGTCTTAAACCTCTTGGCCATCTTCCCACCCAAGCACTTCTTGGCACCCACCCGCTAAGTCAGTTGATAAGATTCTATATATTACCGAGGGATGGTGTGCGAAGTAGAGCTTCCGTCCTTGAACCAGACAATATCTAAGCTTCCATCTCTTGAAAGAGTTACAGTTCTTCAGCAGAGGTCCTTCTTTTAGTATTTTCTAAAAGACAGAAGCATAGCTGTCGGTTAGATCAATTTGCAAGACTATGTTGCTTATTCTCTCAGATGGGAAGATTCGAGATCTAGAAGACTCTATCTCTGCTATGTAGCTGAGAAATGGCCTATAGGCTATGTGACAACAAAATGTATGATCCAAAAAGGGATTGGTTACTCTTGTGTAACACATTCAAGATGATATAGGCTTCAGGATTTTTAGGGTATAAGGCACCCAACCCATGGAGAATGTCTCCATTTGTTGTAATGAGTGGGAGGGAGAAATGTGAACACATAAATATAAAGATAATATTCCTAGGTAAGTACAAGTGTCAGGGGAAAAGGCTGAGTTCAGTTAGGGCAGATGCACTCAAAGTAGCAAGGTCATATCTCTACACAGGACATTCCTGTCAGTTCTTTTAGAGTGTTCCTTTTAGAATATTAAGTTGTGTTAGGCCCCTTCCCTGTTCAAAGCCTCCAATACCTTCCCAATACTTTTATTTATTTATTTATTTATTTATTTATTTATTTTTGCAGTGCTGGGGATTGAACCCAGGGCATTGTGCTTCCAAGGCAAGCACTCTACCAACTGAGTTATATCCCAGCCCACCTTCCCAATAGTTTTAGAAGCAAACATAAATTCTATACCAAGACCTTCAGAGAACTCGTGGTCTGATGAGGGAGCAAGAATGTAAAAAGCACACCAAAATACAACTACTTTCTAATTATTTTCCTTACATATCTTATAATGTGATCATTGATTTTCCAGCTATGTGTAGAACATTCCAATCCCAACCAGGACATCCTCATTTATGTAATAGGACACAAACCAACATGCAAGACTGATATTTGGGAGAAGTACTCATCCCTACCAAACTGGAATCAAACCTTTACTTACTGGACAATGAGCCAGACAGTTTCAAACACCAAATTAAGCCTCCACCATGAATTCTCTCCATCATCTAAATTACAGTTCACTATTGAATGACTGTGAAAAGGTTGTTTTGGCAAAGGTTTAGTTTTTTCAAAGGTTTTCATTAGATGATAATATTTTAAAGGTAGAAGATTCCATATAAAACTCCGTATTTACCATTTCTTTAAAAAAATCAGAATATCTAGCAATAATGGGATTATATTCTCACGTGGCAATAATCTGCTGGAACCATGTAGCAATTGCTCCCATCACATAAGGTGCTTCACTCCAACAGGTATTCAAGATTGGGACCCTGATCTAAACAATTCTTCATCACTCTCATTCTTCATAACATATGCATCTATATGTTTGTTCTGTTCTATTCTCTAGTCAGGAAGATGGTACTAATGGACAGAGTCTCTGTATCTCAATTGAAAAATCAGTTCATAAGCAATCACAATTTGTCTGAGCCTTTTTGATAACTCATGAGTTTCAAGGTTATTGTCCTACTCTCGATATGAAAAAGGATGGTGCTGAGGAGTCAGAAAAAAAGAGAACAATAAAATCTTATGGGAAAGGGGGAAGTGGCATGGAGAATGAGAAATTACATTTAAATAGTTGAGACTGAGTCATCAATGAGAAAACAACTTTTGTCTAAGCATTAGCAATATATAGTTCCTTCCTTTTCTCTCCAGGTGGCCTGTAGTGTGTACTCTCAATTACAACATTTGATTTTCTCTGCTTGAACTTTCTCTCCTCTGCCATAAAACTCCTGCTACACTAATCTTCATGATACTTGGGAAACAGGAAGTCATATTTACCTCTTTCTGTTAATGACTGAAATTTTAAAATGTAACTGTTTCACTGGGTGTCATGGCACACACACATTAATTCTAGTGAGACAGGAGGCTGAGTCAGGAGGATTGAAATTTGGAGGCCAACCTGGGCAACTTAGTGAGACCTGGTCTCTAAATTTTAAAAAGTAAAAATAAAATAAAAAGGAGCTTAGGATTTAGCTCAGTGGTAGAGCACCCCTGAGTTCAATTCCCAAAACAACAACAAAAAAAAAAGAGAGAGAGAAAAAGAAGAAAAGAAAGATCTATTTAATGTTATATAGACTTCTATTTTCTCTTTAAAGAAAATTTGCTATTCCAATCCTGTGAAACCGAAGCTACACCCATTATTTATGCCCTTTCTCCAAGTTCTTCAGTTCTATGAAGTGTTAAATGCTGCCTTTATTATTCTTGTTATATACAAGATCCTCAGTACTAGTTCATTTTACAGTCTTTGGCTAGATAATTCCCCTTCCCACATTTTTAGTTTAAAGCCTTGTAGCAAATACTGGCAGATAGTTACACAATTACATTCTCTTCTGAAAAGCAACTCCCCTTTAAGGTACCCATTTTTGAGGTATTGCAAACCATGGACCAGTAAATTAAAATCTCACATTTTGTAACCTGTGAATATGATAGCCCAAGAAGACTCAGATTTTCGCTTAGGTCTTTGCCAAGTTCTTTAATGATACTACTATGAACAAGAAGGAAAAATGATTATCTTTCCCAAAGGTCCTACTTTATCTGTCTCCAGACCACAGCCCCTCTCCCAGAAAACCATCCTGAAAGCCAATGATTATTCAGAGCCCACTCCAAGTAAGCCAGCACCGACCCTCAATTCAGAGACCCCAGCCAAGCACCACCAGTCAGAGGACCAGTAGAGATAATACGAGTAAGAGTTCTGTATCTCACTACAAGAAAGTTTGAAGTAGATTCTGATAAGATGTGCATTGCAAGCCCTGAGAAAGTACCCAGGCAATAAGTTTAAAATATTGTTGCACCATGATAAAATTCTAAAATACTACTACATGCTTATTATAATGGCTAAAATTCAAAACACTGATAACACCAAATGGGCAGTAACAAGAACTCTCATTCATTGCTGGTAGGAATACAAAATTGTACCATCAGTTTAGAAGATAGCTTGGCAGTTTCTTTTAAAATCAAACACATAACTCTGTAATTGCAATCTTTAGTATTTACTCAAATGCAATGAAAATATATGTTCACACAAATATCTGCACACAACTGTTTATTGATACTTTATCCATAATTGTCAATTCAGGTTTTTTGTGTGAAGTGTGATCATTTTGAAATGTTAGCAACAAGTTAAAGTTAAGAAACTTTTCAGGGCTAAACAAAACATGTCTGCAGTTGGCTCTCAGGCAAGCAATTTGTACCTTCTGAACTATAACTACTGTCATGTCAGAGGAGGTTGCAGTGAGTGAGTTCAGAGTTCATGTGAGGCACATAATCATGAGATATATATTACCAAAATGGGAGCAGATAAGTAATATGATTTATGTATAGTAGGGAGAAGGGTTAAAATGCCATAATGAATTTTTTAAATTCTAAACACAGGCTCTGTATTATCAACTCTGAACATCTAGAAATACCCAAACCTAGATCTTAGTCTTTTTTTTCTTCTTCTAAGCTCCTTCAGGGAAGCTTACACACTAACCCAACACTTATTTCTGGAAAAAAAAAATTGTTTACTTAAAAACCCAATAAACAGCCCTAAGAAACAAGTTTGAATAGGCAGATGCTAAAAATCACTCAATCAATGGATTTTTTTCAAGCCAATAAAATGCATGCATGCAAAACAACCTTTACATGCTCAGGGCTACTAAACCAAACAAGGACCTAAGAGGAAAATTGGAAAATTGCAAGCAAATAAGCAAACACATCCTGCAAATGGATGTGTTGGAAGGTAAGCCCTTGCCTTTTCCTTAAGAGAACCCCACACAGTGCTGCCCAGTCCCTGGCCTCTTGCAGATAACATCTCATTGCCTCCTCAGCACAACTATGCAGAGTGTCGTCTCTAATTTCCAGATGGCACATCTGAAGCTTGGGCATTTTCCGCTACTTTGTTTAAAGACCCGCAATTACAAAATGCTGGTGGACTCTGTGCTTTCTCTCCCCATGACAAGGAAACTGGGAGTGCCTGGTTAATTAGTATGTACAGAACACGGTGAACACATAGCCCACCCAACCCCCCACCAAACTTTGTCCCCAAGGACAAGACCATAGATAGCTAAGAATGAGGTGTTCTGTGAATAGCTCTGAATACTCAGTACTAGAATTGTTCATAAGCTTCCCTCTAAGAGGCAAGGAGTAAGTCTTATTTTTCTAAAAACTTAATGTTCCATGGTGAGCATAAAAAAAAAAAAAGAAGTCCTGCTTTTTTAAAAGAGATGTCCAAGATTGACGGCAACACTAAATAGAATTCACATGTATGCAGCACTTTGCAATTAATAAAATGCTTTTATTTTCATTATGAAATCCTCCCAGCAGCCCTCTGAAGTAGGTAGTAAAAGGCATTTTCTAACTCAGTTCTGTCCTGTGAAAGACACCCTGATCTTGGTTTAAGCGGCTTGCCCATATATTCCATCATCAAGGAACTTGAAAATTTTCCTCTCAAATAAGATAGTCCATGTTTATTTTCCACCTTTAAGACTTAGAAGCATCTCAATGTTACCATATTTGCCAGAAAAATGCATTTCTCATGCTGTTATAAAAGGCAATGAGGGAAAAAAAAGGCAATGAGGAATGGAACTCTTTACAGGAAACTGTTTTGTGACCACCTTTGCAGGCACAGAGCTATTGCAGAAAATGGGGCATACTCAAGATCTTCTTGGTCCAAGCTGCCATATTCCTGTGGCAAGTATCTATGATGTGGCATATCTATCTATCCCTATCTATGATGTGGCAGTTAGGGAAAAATTAGGAGGGTTGCAGGATCCTCGGATGTACTGAAATGCCTTGCCCCAATCCCTGCCTTATGCTTCTTAAACCAGAGCACACTGCAGGCAGATCTCCTAGCCCTTACTGCAGTTCTACCACACAATAAAACCCAAAAAAAGTTGGGCACAGTGTGCACACCTATAATGCCAGCGCCTCGGGAGGCTGAGGCAGGAGGATAGCAAGTTCAAGACCAGTCTCAGCAACTCAGCAAGGACCTAAGCAACTTAGTGAGATCCTGTCTCTAAAAATAAAAAGGGCTGGGGGTGTAGCTCAGAGATAAAGTGGCTCTGGGTTCAATCCCCAGTACAAAACAACAAGAAGTAACACTGTGGTCTCTACTATTAAATTCTCATGGCTGGCTCTTTTGTAGTGGGAGTAAGTATCATGCAAATGAATCTACTGTCCCAAGTTCAATCACCACACAGATCAGTAGGTGTTGTTCAAATCCCAAGAATATAGGACTCCAAGGCAATTCCATAGGGAATTCAGGTCCTTTACCCCAGGTTCTCAAAAAAATGTCTGCCCAAACTACAGAAGACCTTGCAGAAAAGCCTAGAGCTTTGGAAAACTCTGTTTTCACTTCATTTTGTATCCTCTTTGATCAGTCAATCCTCAAATCTATTTCCCCCAGAAACTCTCACACTCTGGCTCGGGTAGTCTCTCTTCCTAATGCTCTCTACAAATCAGCATGTATAAATTAATTGCCAACAGCAAGGATAAGCATTTCCCTTGTTCCATATTTATAAAATATCTTCTAGAAAATATCTCAACAGGGTCTGTAAAGCAACCCAATTTCCTATATGTAATTAACACCTGCCTGCTGCTTAATTGAGAAAAGGCAAGTACAGCTGCTGCCATGACCTTTTCATATGCTCCTCCCAAGTCCCCAAAGCTTCTACTAACTGCTGCATTTTTTTCTATGGCTTGGTGAGGTTTTGGTGCATGAAGCTTTAGGCAATCTGTTACCCTTTCCTGGCAAAAGGATCCCCTATTAGATAGAAAAATTGAATTCCACCCCCACCCAATCAAAAAGTAGGCAAGCATCATGACATGCACAACTACCTGTTATTAGCTGGCTTCTCTTCTTTTTTAATTGTTCATGCTGCTCTTGTGAGAGAGTGGGGATCAAGTTGGGTTAGGGGATGATCACTTTCCATGTGAGAACTGGACTCCCGCTATGGATACAGCTGCAGAGACCAACTTTCTGCTTACGGCTCCTTTTGTCCAAAAACCTAGACCATCTATTCTCTTAGCTTTGGGGGTAGGGGGGATGGGAAGAAAGCCATTTTCCAACACAGGCCTGCCAAAGTTGATTCAGAGCAACAGTGTTTGATTTAGTTAAAATGCAACTCCGGGTGCTTTAAGCTTTAAGAAAGGCCAGACCCGCTGCTTCAGTGAAAGCTTTACATTCCCCCGGGTCCTATTGACATGGCAGGAGTCAGACAGGCTGGCTCCAGCACTTACTAGCTGTGCGACCTTGGGCAAATCACTTAACCTCTCTGAGCCTCAATTTCCTTGTCTGTTAAATGAGGATACCTTGCAGAGCATTTCCTGCCACTCTGTGAGTCCCTTGTCTCTTGTGGACTATGGAGGCAGGGGTAGTACCATAGTTCCATTCATTCCACTACCAGGATCTTCCCTCCCTGGCTGGCTAAGGACTGCAATAGAAGGATAAAGGATAGGGTGATCTACTGTTTGGTCTTTCCAGGAGTTTCAGCACTAAAACCAGGAGAATCATCACTAGCACTGTTCTTCATCCTAGCACTGAGAAGCCAACTCCTTCTACTGCCCAAGACTGCAAGGACTATAGCTTTGAATCCTCTCCCACTACTTCCTGTGCTAAGGAAGAATTGTAGAGGACCATCCACATCCCTGGTCTCTGTCAGTGAAATAAAAGAAAGCTGAGAATGATGATACATTTATTTATTTTTCTGCCTAGGAAAAACCTTTAACTAGTTCTTTGTATATCGATCAAAACACGAACACACACGAACAATTTAGCACACACGAACTAACATATATACACATCTATTAGTTTTTCTTCACATAAATCATAGTGTTCTATGTAAAATGTTTCTTGTTTTCCACAATTAATATACCATGGAGCCCTTACATATTGCTACATAGTAAGCAGCCTCATTTCTTTTTACAATTGCACAGCGTTCCACAGCATGTGTGTAATGTGATTTATTTAAAGAGTTCCCCATTCATGCACAGTGGTTTCAAATCTTATTCTTTTACAAATAATACCGTAATAACTGTTTGTATAGACATGCCATTTTTCATCAATTAATTAATTTACTGGTACTGGGGTTTTAACCCAGGGGCACTTGACCACTGAGCCACATCCCCAACCCTTTTAAAATATTTTATTTAGAGACAGGGTCTTGCTGAGTTCCTTAGAGTCTTGCTAAGTTGCAGAGGCTGGCTTTGAACTCGTGATCCTCCTGCCACAACCTTCCGAGTCACTGGGATTACAAGTGTGCACCACCGCACCTGGCCTATATGTCCTTTTTATCTGGTATATGAGTACATTGGTAAGATAAATATCAAGAGTTAGTGACTTTAAAACCAGTCCAACCAGCTAATAAAGTTTAAATACCTATACGGCTTTTTTTTTCTTTTTTTTTTTTTTTTTTTTTTGTGGGAGGAAGCCAATAGCTTAGAAGCAGGAATCAGTGAAAGGTATAGTGTTAAGTGGAAGCTTAGCCTATAAGCTTCTGTCTTCTCAAATCTCTCTGCTCCCTCCCCCACTTCCCTTTTTCTATTACTGGAGTTTCTTAGGAAGGGTAAAGACTACTAATTGCTTGGGGATTGGAGACAACGTGAGCAAACTGGATCCAGGCTGATGAAGTACAGAAAGTGGTAACTGGGCACTTAGTAATTGGTCTGGGACTGGCAGCAGCCAAGAAGAGGGGAGAGCTCAGCTCAGCCCTCCCCATCCTATACACAAGTCTGAATACTGGTTTTACTGCACACTGGCTGTATAGCCTTGGACAAGCCAATTCACTCCTCTGAGTAAGTTGGCAGGATAGGGATATGAGGAGCTCTGGTCTATGTAGTGCAAATTCTGTACTCTTTTTTTTTTTTTCAGTGCTGGGTACTGAACCCAGGGCCCTGTGCTTGCAAGGCAAGCACTCTACCAACTGAGTTATATCCCCAGCCCAAAGTCTGTATGTATTCTTGCCACAAAACTGTCTTTCAACTTTCTGAGCTAATGTTGACTTTAGCAACAAGTACTCTTGGGCTGGGGTTGTAGCTCAGTGGTAGAGCACTTGCCTACTATGTGTGAGGCATTGGGTTCAATCCTCAGCACCACATAAAAATAAATAAAATAAAGGTATTTCATCCATCTACAACTAAAAATACTTAAAATAAGTACTCTTAGCCCACCTACACTGTTAAAGTTGAAGAAAATTAAGTTCAGGAAGAGTGTACTCACCAGAGATAAAGAGCAAATTGGTGGCAGACCTAGGAGAGGGCTTTAGGTCACCCTTTCATTTGGTAGAGTGTCTCCTCACCAATCTCCCTAAGGTGAATGCAGGTACTCTGTAGCCACAAACATTGAATTTGCTGTGCATCAGCAACACCTCCTTAACATGCAGAGTTCTGGAGTTCTGAAGAAACAGCATGGAAAGGGATGCAAGGAGACCAGTAGGAAGATGGCTTGATTCCATAAGTGGCATCAGGAGGAAGGGCTGGGTCAGAGCATTGGAAGTTGGTAGAGAAAGGTGGCTTCTGGGAAGGCTTCTACAGAAGGTTGGTTTTCCTTTGCAAGTGCAGGGAAGACTAAGGGTTGCCATCAGGGGAAGGAAGATTGCTTTTGAGTCTTGGGAGAGCCAAAAACTTAGAATAAAGTAAGGTAGGAAAGAATATTGTAAGTGGAAGCTTAGAGGGAGACCCCTATTGCTACAGTAGCAGTTGCTTGCTGACTAGAAAAGGAAGTACTGTGGTCAAAGAATGTCCCGAAAAGAAAGATACCAGGGTATTTTGAGTTGGTATTCTCAACTTAATCAGACGCACAGAGGCCAAAATACCAATTAGCTTATCTAGTGCCACCAAATTACAAAGAATGACAAAGCAATACCTGCTTCCAACTGCCTTCTTTCCCACCCTTTCACCTGACCATCAGCTACCAGAGATGAAGTTTCTAATATTCTCTGGATGTTTCTTCTCTCAGGGCCTCTCTGTCCACTGCTTCTAATCCTGGTCTCCCACCATCAAGCTACATGTGCTCTTTATCTTAGACATGTACTCTAAGACCAGTGGCTCTTGTTCTGCTTTTGGTGATGGTCCTTATTAGGAATAGTAGGAGCAGCAATTTCTTATCGAAGTTTCTCTTCAACCACTCCCCTCCAAAGGAAGAGTTACTTCTGTCTGACAAATGCCTGTTGTGTTCCCTTGATTAACATGCACTATTTCATTTGATGCTCACAGAAACAGTCTCAAGAGGGAGGTGGAGAAGTTGAGGCTTAGAGAAGTTAAGTGACTAGTTTCAAGTATATTGAGTAGCAGACCTGTGGCTTAAATGCTGATGTTTGACTCCATTGTATGCTCCCAATAATACCAAGGAGATACATAATCATTATCATGCTGAGTCACATCCAATTCATGAATCACTTCAGTCCACCTTTTTCTCTCCTAGGAGCCTCTCGTTTACCCAGCCAGAAAAGCTATGAAGTGGTAATGTCTAAAGATTTCTAACTAATTTAGTTGCATTTCTTGAAGGAGACCAGGTATTGCAAATGATTTCACAAACAGGTAGGAGAAAAAAATCACAGTCCTTTGGAGAGGTACCTGAGATGTCATAATCCCAATTTTTGCAAATATTGATACTTTCATTACAATATGCTGGACCATATCTAGGAGCTCCTAGGTCTGGACTTTAACCTTTAGGGGTTATGGCTTGGGAAGCTTAGATGGGAGGATTGTGAGTTCAAAGTCAGCCTCTAAGGCTCTAAGCAGCTCAGTGAGACCCTGTCTTTAAATAAAAGACAAGAAAGGGCTGGGGATGTTTCTCAGTGGTTAAGCCCCCCTGGGTTCATTCCCTAGCACCAAAAAAGAAAAAAAAATGCTTGGCATGCTAAGGCCAATAAAGGAAACTTACAAATATGTAGCTCATTTGGCTAAAACTCACTCATATTGTGCTTTCTGTGCTCTGGTCCTTCCAGTCAGGTCTTTAAGAGTCTTTCATAATGTGGAATTGGTGAGTCCATACCACCCAACCACATGTACTTGGGAAGTAAATGCTTACTCCTGAGTTGGAAAGATTGCTTTATTGCCAAACTGGCCAATGCTGACAGCCACATAGGACCTACGAATACATTAAAAAACAAGTTTTCTTAGGTTGAAGTGGTCAGATAATAGAGCATGTATTATGTTTTTTCTCTTAGCCTTATGAAGTGGTATTGACGAGAATCATGAAGAGGGTAGATAGAAAATGATGATAGGCCAGTTGATTCTGATTACTTTTTGTAGCAATGGCAGTCTAGAGAAGATGAAGTTCAGTAATTCATTAGACACTGTGTGTGAATGGTTAGAATGAGAGGGGGGTGTGTATGTGTGTGTGTGTGCATGAGAGTTAGAGAGAGAGAGAGAGAGAGAGAAGAGGGAGTCCTTTATAAGTGAGTAGGTGAGAGGAGGAGGAGTAATTTGTAAGGGCAACTCTGGAGTGTGATTGGCTTGGGAGTAGAGTGGAGTGGGTGATGATGCACTAATGGGAGACTCCACTCAAGCCCTAAAGCTGTGGATGGCTTTGTTCCCTTTAAGAGGACTGTCCCTGCTGATCAAACTTGCCTCAAATAGAGCCAGAAGGTGTGGCAGGTTGACAGCTCACCAAACCTGGAAGGGAATGGGAGGGTAGAGCAGGGATTGCAGGAGATACTATTCCATCAATAAAGTAACTTCCATGGGGCTTGGTTCCAGAGAAATCACTGACCAGGTAACAAAGCTGAAGAGCTGTACCAGTTGGTGAAAGAAAGTTGCCAGGGTCAAACTTCCTGGAGTAATAATAACAATAATGTGAATTGCTAACTGTTGCTAAGTTCCTATGAAGACTATGCTAATAATATCACGTGGGTGATCTCCTTTAATCCTAATAACTCTAAAATGTATGTGTCATGATAATTCTCATTTCATAGATGGAGAAACTGAGTTTTGAAGAGATTGAGCCATTTCCCAAGTGGATTAATACAGGGAAGATCTAAAATCCTTCTTGGGATTTCTAGGACACGAATGATTAGTTATTCCTTTGGGGACAAAAAAAGTAAGGTCTCCATCACTGGTCTTATTGGAAGTTATACTCTATTCCAAGCCAATCAACAGAAGGAGGGAGGTTGGTGGTATGAATAATAGCTTGTTGTTTCAGTTTTGCTTGATGTCTTAGTATTAAATGCTAAATAAATCAATGTAATAATAATTATTTAATTTACACAGTATTTTATAGGCTATAAAGATCTTAAAGAGTCTCATCTGACTCTGAAGACAGCCTAAGTGGTGGTCAGGGTAGGCAATGCTATTGGCTATTTTTTTTTTTTTGAGATGAGAACACCGTGTCTCAAGGAAGTAAGGTAAGTGACATACACAGGGTCACTACTACGTGGTAATATAACTGGCATCCTGACTCCCAGTACAAGCTTCGTTTCACTGTATCTCCACATTTTTTGTTTCCCATGTTTGATGTCATTTTAATCAGCAGTCCATATTTCAAAACCTGCTTTTTACTTTCCTGCCATCCTGCAACATAACTCTCTGCCATCACTGCTGGTAAAGATGTATGACATAATGAAATGCGCCATTGGCAGTTATACTGGGTTAATGAAGGTAATATCATGCTGGACCCAAAGGGAAATTCTTCTTTGACCTGAGTGGCTCTGTGATAAAAAAAACAAAAAAAAACCAAAAACTTGGACATGCAACTATTGCACAAAAGCATCCCACAAGGATCTTACAGAAAAAGACTGAGCAGGCTGCTCTTACTGTTGCATCACTCTCCCAGGGGCCACTTGCAGAGCTTGTTCAGATGTTTTACCCTAAGACCTACTGCTAGCCTTTTCACAGCTTTGGTTCTGAATTTATCTCCCTGTTGAAATATCATCCAGATCTTCATCCTTTTCCTACTTCTCCCTGCAGGCAAACACCTGGTAAAATCACATCCCCTTCACTCCTCTCTAGACAGGCTATGTTAAGGGATTAAGACTGCTCAACTCCTAAATGGTCACTAACTACAGTAATCAAACTGTGATACCCACTGGCCAGGGCTTAGAGCAAGGCTGACTGTTACCATCTGGATTTCGTGCTGCTCAACTCTTGATATCCTATCCAGAAGGGGTGACCATAAAAGAAAAAAGGCACTAAGAGAGCTAAGGAGGGAGGGGACAAGAGAGAAATGGGGGTGGGTATCAGTGGTGTTACAACTCAATTTGACAGACCTGGAAGTAGGAGGAGGAAGAGAAATAGAAGGAAATAATATTAGCATTTTACATTGGAAGAGTCTTTAGGGGGTGGCAGCAAACATTCATAGACTCGTAGATGAAGAGAGATGCTCATTTTTCTGCCAATGACTCATAGGATTCCCACTGGTCGTGGAATAATCTCTGAGCCACCATTTTGTTGGCTCTGAGATTGTACCTTTATTAATGTGTGCTGCTCTCTGTTCAAAGTTGCTGGGGAGAAGGCATCAGTGACTAAAATTGGAAGAGAAGTGATATCACTTGCAACCTGGGGAATAGGTAGTTTTGTTTTTAAATAGTTTTTTATTTGTCAATGGATCTTTAACTTTATTTATATGTGGTGCTGAATATCGAACCTAGGACCTCACACATGCCAAGCAAGCGCTCTACCACTGAGCCACAACTCCAGCCCCAATAGGTAGTTTTGAATCAAACACACACACAAGGCAAAATTTTCCTGGGGGAGTGGGAGGGAACTGTCCTTTAATAGGAAACACGGCCTTCTAAACAGGGCTTAAGAAAGGGAAGGAGCCAGGCATGGTGGCACACGCCTATAAACCCAGTGGCTTGGGAGGCTGAGGCAGGAGGATCCAGAGTTCAAAGCCAGCCTCAGCAAAAGTGAGGTGCTAAGCAATTGAGTGAGACCTGTCTCTAAGTTTAAAAAAATACAAAATAGGGCTGGGGATGTGGCTTAGTGGTCGAGTGCCCCTGAATTCAATCCATGGTACCCTCCTCCCCACAAAAAAAGAAAGAAAGAAAGGATCAGTTGAGAGTCCAATTTGAAACAAGCTCACTAACAGCAATGTGCATACCCCAAAATTGAAACAGAAATATGGAGACTCAGCTATCCCTTTCTTGACATTTTCTCCCTGTACATACATATAATAAAAGGTAATGGTATCATCAGACTGACATTGGATAGTCATTCCGTCTTTGAAATAACAAACTACTTTGTATATTTTAGTGCTAAGACTCACAACAATACTGAAAGGTAGATATTATCTTCTTCATATTACAGATAAGGCACTGAATCACAGAATGGTCAGCCTACTTCTCCAAGATCACACACAGTCCCAAACAATGATGACTTTGAGGACAAGTCTGCCTAAAACCTAAGCTGATTTCTATTCATTACACCATGCATACTATATGCATTGCCTGTCTCTCCTGAGAACTGAGGGTTGGTCTTAGGTGAGAGAGAGGGGTGATAGTTTGCAAAACCATGAGAGATCTGAATGAACCCATTTGTGGGTTTCACAGCAATATTTGTATATAGGTACACAACGGCAGTAATATGGCACCTGGGAGAGACAATGGGTTTAAAGGCCTCTGAATTCCACGGACTTTGGTCCTCAGCAGTAATATGCTATACAAGCAAATCATCTCACTTCCCCAAGCTGCCATCTCCTTGCTAGAAATTGTGGATAAGGATATAGAGATTTGGCACTTGATTCATCAAGGGAAGTCAAGATATAACAGGAAAAAAAGAAACTATTAATATCACTCGGGTCTGTTGACATAAAGTAGCTTCCTACCAAATTTAAGACTGCCTAGATAGCCCCTGGTCCCAGGCTAGAAATTTTCTCAAAACTGAGCAGACCCAAAAGGCAGACCTCAGAATAAAATTATCTTGATAAATCATAATAAGCATCATATCTAAGTTATATTTGATAGGCACAGTACCCACAATGCCACAGCTTACCCATAGTAGGCACTTGATGAATGTTTATAAAGTGAAATTAAGTGAGGAAAAACCACACCCAGGGAAGACAATGAGAAAGGGTGTTCTCAAATGTCCAGGGATCCAGCTGTTATCAATTGGCTCCAAAAAGCTAGTTGCTGTTGCAGGAAACACGTGAAGATTGTTATATATCCAAGCACTTATATTTAGGCAAAACCCAATTTAGCACAGTAAAAAGGAATGTAGATTTTGGACTCAGATAAACCTGAATTTGAAACTCAGCATCATCACTTAATATATTAGCTGTGTATCTTTGAGCAAGCATTTAAGTTACAAATCTCAGAACTTTTATCTCTGAAAACACTTATAGGGACATTCAACTTGATTAAGGATCAAGACAACTCATGAAAGTGCCTAGTGTGAGATTGAAATAAAATACACATTACTTCTTTCTTTCTGTGGATACGGTGTTCATATTTTTGGACCCCTAAAACCCAGGGCTTGTCAAATGTGAGTGTATATGCGGTTACAACAGGGCTTTTCAACTGCATTTGAAATCAGTGTTTGTCCCAAATTCAGGAGCATAATTTACATATAAATAGTCTAAACTCAGGGTGTCTTTACCCATTGAGATTAGGATGCTTTTGATTTTTGTCCATTAGTCCAAGAAAACATAGACTCTTTCCTTCTCATGAGTAACAAAGCGAGGATAACTGGGAAACAAAGACTATAAGCAGAAAATCAAATTTAAATGGATAGAAGAATTTGTGCGTGTAACCCTGTTAAGACAATTATTAAATACACCACAGTGAATCTTGCCATATGTAAATCCATAAGACTGGGATCCCAATTAGAAAAAGGTATATTCCATGTTTGTATAAATACATCAAATATATTCTACTGTAATATATAACTAAAAAGAACAAAGAAAAATAATAATAAAGACCCTTATTTTGCTGGGATGTATGAGTTCCTCAGGAAAAACAGAACCTAGAGCATCAGGACTTTTGTTATGGATATGAAGATTTGAACTAAGTTAAAAGAATGGAAGAGTTCTATTTAAGTCTGGAAGAGAAACCAGTTTTAGGACAACTGGTGATTAGAACTGTTAGTTGGCGCAAGTGTTTGTATCTCTTTAAATTTAGCACACAGACATTATAAATCTGATACTCTCTGATGTTTATATTAAAACAGCAAGGCAATTTTCAAAGGCCTAAAAGGCTATCTGAGTTGAAAAACATCATCTTCTGTTATTCCTTTACTCACGGATATGGGAAACATTGCCTCAAGAGCTGCTATAATCTGCCCTAACACATCACTATTTACCTGATACGGATTTATTCAACTTAAAGTGTATTCTAACTAGAGTCCAGTTACCCAGGAGGAAATTGCTAGGTTTTAGATTCCAACCTTGCACACTCAAAACTAGTTAAATGAAATATGGGTAAATATCACAAGTGCTATTTTCCCTTATAATGAACTACTTTAAGAGCAGGGTTTTATTTCACTTAGCATGATATTCTTCAGTTCCATCCATTTTAGTTTTTATTTTATTTTTGGGGGGGTACTGGGAATTGAACTCAGGGGCACTCGACCACTGAGCCCTAGCCCTATTTTGTATTTTATTTAGAGACAGGGTCTCACTGAGTTGCTTAGTGCCTCACTTTTGCTGAGGCTGGCTTTGAACTTGCGATCCTCCTACCTCAGCCTCCCAAGCCACGGCAATTACAGGTGTGTGCAATCATGCTCAGCTCCAATTCCATCCAATTACCAGCAAATGCCATAATTTTACTATCATGTAAAACTAATTAGAACAAATAAAAATAAAATAATATAAAAAAGCAGTGTTTTATCTATCTTTACTGGGAAATACCAACTAACAAGATCTATGACTTTACTGGACAGAACCCAGAAGTCTACAATCATCTTCATAACAGCATCTGTCATACACTTATCCTAAAACAGAACAAAATTCTTTCTCATTCACCATTGTCATTCATGTGCTTTGGGCTCTCAAGGAAGTCTAAATGTACAGCTCTACATTGAAAGCTGGCAAATGCATCCTCTCATGTTATTTGTATACCTTTGAAAAGCTGAAGAGGGTTGAAGTGGATTACATGGTCAAAAATCCATCTCCTTTCTAATGGCTATATGGGTTGACTATATGCTCTATCTTTAAGCTATATCCTTTAGATGGCTGTTCTTTCCTTTCTTAAGTTTCTGCTCCTCCTTTTACCTTTGATGCAGAGGCAGGAAACACTCATTCTACTTAGTTCTTAGTTCTGCCAGGAGCAGTCGAAGATTTGCTGTGCCAAAATGAGATTAGTGGAAGACCAAGAACACTTGTAACACAGAGAAAGTATTGAGCAGTTGGACAGTAGCCTGTGCTGATGAACTCTCTAAGTACATTACAGAGAAATTAGCTCTAAGGGAACTCTGTCCTCCTACAATCCACATGGTTTTCCTGAGGATTGGAATTTACACCTCGGTCTTCCCAATTTGATGGATTTTATTTTTTTTTCTTCAGGACTTTCTTACTTGGAAACATGATAAGACTCTTTTCCAGGTTCATGATTTCTAAACTATTATTACTCAGGAGTAGCAAGTACATAATGAAAAATAAATATGAATTGAAAAACCTCATAAATCTTGAGGAAGTATGAAAGGGGACAATCTTTCTGACCTCAAAATGTGTGAAGTACACAGACATACCATCTCTTCATTTAAGTACTTGGGTACCATGGGATCCCTTTGGTTTATTTCAATTTCTTAATTGAGTCCCACATGTATGTGTCCTCCAAATAGCATGTTCAGAGCTAAGAGAACATGCTCTTTGATGGCTTGAAACTAGGGTGGGTAGATGGACATATGGATGAAATAAGGTGTCTCTGGAGGAAACTGCTACTAGAATCAAAGAGAGAAGCAATTGTTTAGAAGAAAAGCAGTGAAGGGATTTGGGAAAGGCAAATTTCAGTGTATAAAACCTTTTGCCTTATGGAAAAAGAGTATCAAGTACACATTTGCCATGAAGTTTAAAATGTTTTATACACTGCCTGGTTTGTCCTATCAACATCCCATAAAGGCAATTGAGGAAGTAGGTCATTATTTTCATAACTCATTGCCTTAATAGATGCACTTAGAGTGCTTTTCCTTCCCCAAGTTTAAAGTGCAGTAAAATGTAATATTTTCTCAATAGTATTTCCAAGAATGTCAGTGTGTTGCAGACCATGTTCATTTTGTATTATCACACTTATATTTTTTTTCAGAATGTGTATATAAATATATATTAGTCAAGGTAGTAAATTGATATAAATAAATAAAAATGACAAAAAATGATGCCATTTTCCTGGGCTGAATACTTTCAGGGTCTCATTGATGCAGTTTAACAAAAAATCTCAAGAAATTCCATTGATAGCATTCTTTACTCTCTTTTTGAATTTTATATTCTAATGCAACCTATAATCTCCAAAGAGGTTTTTGAATCAGAATATTAAATTCATTCCTCAAGGTAGATGTCACAAGGCTATTGCCTCATATAACAAACAACCCAAGAATCTTAGAGCTAACAAATATGTGAAATGCACATTTTTCAAGTCTCAATAGGCATTGTTGCTTAAGTTGGGTACTAGGCTTGAGTATAAGATGTAATGCTATTTTTCTGAATGAAATGTGAAGTTAGGCAGGCTCATATAACCATCTTTAAGTGAAAACATAGAACATGTTCTAAAAGCCAAATATAAATATATTTTGATCAGTCATGCCACAGCTAAGAACTGATTATTGCAGAATACTAAGAAAACCCTACTAGCTTGTCCATTACATTTTAAAAATGGGTTGTAAAATCCTGGCCACAGCCAATTGCAGGTATCCACTTTATCAAGAAAAATAACATTATTTCAAGACATGATCAGCAAGAGAAGTGTAAAGCTGCTCTTTTGGACCTTTCTCTGCCTCAAGACGATGACACAGGTTATGGGGAGTGGATCTATGTGGCTTATGGCTTCAACTCTAAGTAGGACTCTGCAAGGGACTGATGTATGTATGAGGTTTCAGTTGCTCAGTAATGAGTTACCAAAAACTTAGCCACTTTAAAAAAGTACCTGTTTATTTTCTTGCAGTTTCTGTAGGTCCAAGCATAGCTTGGTTGAGTCTTCCACTTCAGGGTCTTACCAGATCGTGGTTCAGATATCTGCCAGGGTGGTAGTCTAATCAGAATCTTGGCAGAGGAAAGATTTGCTGCCAAGCCCCTTCAGGTTGTTGGTAGAATTAATTCTATTCCTTGTGGTTGCAGGATAAAGCTTCAGTTTCTTGCGGGATGCCATTCTTAATTCTTACCCACAGTTCTTTACTATATGGGTTTCTCTGACATAGCCACTTATTTCATGGCTGCTTAATACTACAACATCAGCCAAGAGAAGACTGTCTAGTTTACTAGATAAAGTTTTAAGTATATATACTTATATGTATATATTAACATTATCATGGGGATGATATCCTATAACCTTTGCCATATTCTGTTGGTTGGAAGTAAATCACAGAGTTACAGATTCTGTCCACACTCAAGTGGAAGGGAGTACACAAAGGAGTGATCTCCCAGGAGGCAAGGATCATTGGAAGTAAACTTAGGATCTGTGTGCCACAACATACCAATGATCCTACCCCAAGAAACTCCAAATTCAGTAGCATAAATCCTCTCATTGACATTCCTACATGAGAGAATTAGCATATATATCAGAGTATTGAATATATATATATGTACAGAAAGGCACAGATAGGACCAAAATAGTAATTATTAGTATTATATTTTGGTACTGTGGATTGAATACAGGGGTGTTCAAACACTGAGCCACATCCCCAGCCTATTCTTTTTATTTTTTTTTATTTGAGACAGGGTCTTGTTAAGTTGCTTAGGGCCTTGCTGAGTTGCTGAGGCTGACTTTGAACTTATAATCCTCCTGCATCAGACTCTTGAGCCTCTGGGATTACACAGGTGCACCACCACACCAGTGGAATTATTTTAATACACAAATAAATTAATTATGATCTATATAAAAAACAAAATATATGGAATCCAAAAAGGTCACCACTGGGTTTTTAATAAAAAATTCTTAAGATTTTAGAATAATTATAGACTCACAGGAAAGCAATGTGCAGTGTGTGTGGTCTTGTGCAACCTTCACCCAGTTTTGACATCTTGCATATTACAACATCAACAGTAGGAGATTGATATTGGTAAAATCCATACAGCTTATTTAGATTTCACCAGTTACACATGCACTCATTATGTGTGTGTGTGTGTGTGTGTGTGTGTGTGTGTGTATCTGTGTGTGCCTGTGTGTCTATGCTGTTTCACCACATGTATAGCTTTGGGTAACCATCACTACAGGCAGATAGTAAACTGTAAACATCACAAAGACTCCTCATGCTGTCATCCTACAGCCATGCTCATTCCCTCTGTTCCTTCCTATCTCTAACCCCTGGCTACCACAAGTATGTTTTCCATTTTTATAATTTGTTGTTTCACAATTGTTACATAAATAGAATCAATGAGTGTGCATTTTTTTATTTGTTCTTTTTAGTTATACATGACAATAGAATGCATTTTGGCAGATTATACATACATAGAATATAACTTATTCTATTTAGGATCCCATTCTTGTGGTTGTACATGATGTGGAGTTATCCTGGTTGTATGTCCAAATACAAGGCTAGGAAAGTTATATCTGATTAATTCTACTGTCCTTCCTATTCCCCTCCCCCTCCTTTCCCTTCATATCCCTTTGTCTAGTCCAGTGGATTTCTATTCTTTCCCCTCTCCACACTCCCTTGTTTTGGGTTAGCATCCACATATCAGAGAGAATATTTGGCCTTTGGTTTTCAGAATTGTTTTATTTCATGTAGCATGATAATCTCCAGTTTCATCCATTTATCAGAAAATGTCTTTATTTCATTCTTCTATTTTAAGATTGACTTCTTGAGCTGCGGATATAGCTCAGTTGGTAGAGTGTTTGCCTCACAAGCACAAGGCCCTGGGTTCCATCCCCAGCACCAGAAAAAAAAATTGGCTTCTTACATTATAATTTCTTTGGGGTCCATCAAAGTTGTTATGTTGCTTCGGAGTATTCCATATTACAAATGTATCACAATTCGTTTAACCAGCCACCCATTGAAGGACATTGGGTAGTTTTCTGTACTTGGATATTATGAATAAAGCTGATATGAACATTTGTGTACATGTTTATCCATGAAAATAAGTTTTCATTTCTCTGGAATATATACTCAATATACTTGCTGGGTCAATTTTAAAAGAAACTGCTAAACTATTTTCCAGAGTGACTGCACCATTCTATACTTCCACCAACAGTATGTATGATACAGTTTGTGTATATACTCTCCAGCATTTGGTGTCATCATGTTTTTCTAGGCATACTAATATGTATGTAGTGATATCATATTGCAGTCTTAATTTGCATTGTCTAATTGTTAATGATGTTGCACGTCTTTTCATGTGCTTATTAGCTATCTGTAAATCTCTTGGATTAAATGTCTTGTCGTGTGTTTTTTGACCATTTTCTAATTGGATTTTTTTGTTATTTAAGTGTTGAGTTTTTAGAGTTCTTCATAGATTGTAGATACATGTTATTTTTAGATGTGTGATTTGAATGTTTCTCCTAGTCTGTAATTTATCATTTCATCCTCTTTACAGGATCTTTCATAGACCAAAATTTTACATTTTGATGAGGTCCAGTTTACCAGTTTTTACTTTTATTCATCACGTATTTGGTAGCATACATGCTGGTTATACAGTACCTATGAAGAAATATTCCCCATAAACACTTCTGCTGTCTTTCATGCTTTTGGAGGGTTTTATATCTGTGTGCACATGTGTGTGTGTGTGTGTGTGTGCATATTTGCATGTGTGTGTGCACACATGTGCTGACTGACCCATCTACAAGAATTAGAGCTTATTGTTTGTGCAGAATTAGTAGGGCATATATACTATGATGAAATTCATATACCCATAGCTCCTGGAACTGCATGTAATATTGCAAAACATATAGCTAGTTTGAATTTATGTACCATGCCTGGTGTAAGCAGGAGGGAAATTGCTTAATAAAATTACAATCCCTCTTCAAATTATACAGCTGTCTATGTAGACAAGATAAATAAGAAAGCATGACTAGTATATGTATATACACGTATATAGATATACATATATATGTATGTGTATAATGTTATATAAATCTGTGAAACTTCCAACTTGAAAATATGTTTCCATATACAGGAAGAAAATATAAAAGTCGAAGTTCTTTAACTTTGAGGAGAAGCAGTATATATTTTCACAGCAATTGTGACACACCTACATTTTGTTTTGTTTTCTTTTAGATTTGGTACTGGGGATTGAACCCAGGGGCATTTAACCACTGAGCCACATGCCCATCCTATTTATTTATTTATTTATTTATTTATTTATTTATTTATGTTGAGACAAGATCTCGCTGAGTTGCTTAGTGCCTTGTTAAGATGCTGAGGCTGGCGTTGAACTTGCCATTCTCCTGCCTCAGCCTCCTGAGTGACTGGGATTACTGGTGTGGGCCACTGTGCCCAGCCACTCATCTACTTTAGTATACTTTAGTAAGACACCAACATGATTCTAATTTGGCAAACTGGAAGTCACTGAAGAACATAGGTTTTAGGTATTTTATACAAGGACAATTAGATTCCATGCGTTTTTATTGCCAAGCACAGACCAGTTGTCATAATCAGCCAACCCTTAAAACCCATCTTGAACTAAAGTAAATTTCTGATGCTAGACCTCTGTACCAATATTTGACCAATTCTTGTTATTTGCACAGTAATCTTTTGTGTTCAGGGCAGACAGAGAATCCAAGTGACTTGATTGGGCTCTCAGTGAGAAAGTCCCTCAGGAATTAGGGAACAGTAGCCCAGCTTTTCTGTGTTCTTTTCAGAAAAACCTTCCAGATGTAAATACTGCTTTCTTTCAAAGGAGTGGCTTAAAGATGATCTAAAAATAACTTAAATATTGAACACACTACCCCCACCCCAGTTCACTGCCAGATAAATATAATGGGAAGTATATTTGGAACCCTTAAGAAAAAAATATCAGCAAAGATCATTTGACCTCTTGTTAAATGCAAAATAAATTGATCTCAAGTCACCTAGACAATTTAAATGCAAGAGCGATTTGTGTGTTATTTCCAAACATCAGAGAAAATAGGCATATGGCAGGGGCTATACAGGAAGGAAGGGGGACTTTTTACTCATTTACCAAACCTCCTTTCTCTCCTCTTTTCCTATCCCATCCCTAAGACCTCCACTGTAGAGGTCTGGTCCCAATACCTTTTCCTAGCTCCCAAATGGCTGATCTGAAATCCAGGCTATTTAATCTTCTGGGAGCTCCCCAAAGAGTTCTGATTTGAATTGGTCCTTTTGTAATCAGCCCAGTCTGCTTAGGGACATCTGGAGGTGGGAAGTGTTTTCTAAACAAATTGCTCTATTAATTCTCCTGAGAATGCCCCTCACAGGACTTGACTAAAAAATATAATGCTAAACTCCTACACAGAAACACTAACTCACACTGGTAGGAAGAGAAATACGCATGCATCAGCAGGGACAAATCTATAGAATGTGCATGAGTATACAAAGAGTAACAGATGGACTCAATAGTGCATGGAGGGGGTGACATAGGGGCTGGTGAGCCAGGTTCACTGGTTCTATTGAGGGTCTGTAAAGTCAATATAACTATCAAGGCTTCACAATGAGCACTGACTGACCAATATCCTTTAATAGGGTGACTCAGAAGATCAGGTGCCTACTATGAGTCACAGTCTAAAGTGTTCCAGTAGTGAACCAAGTTGCATTCATCAAAACCTAAAGGATCTTATCTGCTCCCTGACCTGGAACTCCCCCTGCAGGATTCTGTAGGAATAATGGTCCTTGCTACCCCAGGGGGACCACAGGGACTTGTGAAGTGGGGAGGGTTGGGCAGTGCCTCTGTATTTACCCTGACAAGATAATTGCCAGGATATGAGAATGAACTGAGTGGCATTTTTACTGAGCAAGTCTTTGGGTCTTTTCTCCTAGAGCAGGGAGAAGGTAAGGCAGAGGTCAATCTTGTCAGCTACAGCCTCAACACCCTGCCCACACCAGCTCAGTTTCTCCCAAAGAGTATCAATTGCATTTAAAGATGCTGTTGCACAGGAAGTACAAGATCTAGAATGAGAGTTACATGCTAAATCACACAGTGACATTAAACACACACACACACACACACACACACACACACACACAGAGAGAGAACTCTGTGCCCTTTAGGGTGGCAGATGAGGGAGTTGTCAAGACAGGAAATAATGGGAAGTAACAGCCTTTGACATATATTACCCACTAGAAACTTCCTGTCTTCTCTCACTCCTCCCACTTTTCCCCTCCTCAAGGGGAAGCTGGGAAAGGCCCTCCTAAACGTGATGAAATATGCAAATGCCCCATCAGTAGCCATCCCACAAAGGAAGTGTCTGCTATGGTGGAAACCTTAACCCAAACAACCAAGACAGTTCAACAGCAATGGGAATAGAAAACAGTGAGCAGAGAGAAGGTTGATTACTTGGATTGTTTATTTTTCCTCTATATGCTCAGAGTTATAAAAAACAGAAACCCTATGATGCCTTTGAGCAATGCAAAGGGTCATGCACAGATCCAGATACCAGGGTCCATATAAAGAAAAGCCAATAATAACACACTCTGATCCCCAAAACTGGGCCACCTCATAATCCACCTTGTGCTGCTGTTTATGCAAGAGTGGGTATGATGCCACTCTTGCTCAGGCACACATAGAACATAGAGGCTCTTACTGTTAAGTGAAGATTTCGTAGCTGACTTTTCCAGCTACCTGACTTTAACTTTCTCCTACAAAACTCTCTCTGGCAACCAAGAGTCACTCTCTAGGATTGACTTTAGCCTAGAAAGGATGAGTAGATACATGTGGCACTTTCTTCTCTTCTTTCCCCCCAAACAGAAAATGTGTACATTGACTTTGTGTAATATGGACTTCAGAAATAAGGCACACATTGCTGTATTTCATGCTGGAATGTGCTAAGGTTAGAGTGATGGCTGGTCATGTATACACATGGCTGCAAATAATTTCTGAGTGGGGGGATCTCTTCCATGCTCTTCACATAAACTCTTTCCTTGAGGCCAACCTTATCCATTACTCATGCCAGGTGTTTTTCATTCATTTACAACTATGATTCAGACTTGGCTCAATATGTAAAATGATATTCTGTTTCTCAGAGTTCCTGACTACAATGGCCTGCATATATAATTTCACTGGTTGCAAGTTGAAGGCCAAGCCATGCTATGTCTTAGAAGCTTTTCTTCATCACCTAGGCTTCTGATGGCCTCACTTCATCATACACTAGCTGTTTAGTTTCCAGCCACTGCATATAATCCACTCAGTGCCAACTCAGATGGGTGAAGGTGTGATGGGAACTTGAATATTGCTGCCCTAAGCTTTTGATATGGCTGACCTTGTTCCATTGGTGTACTTTAAATGGCAGCTTTCTGCTGTATCAGCTGTGAACATAATTTGATCCTTTTGCAGGATGACACATAAGCTGGGTCTGCTTTATGCTTCCCAGAAGTGCAGGGCTGTCTGCATGCCATTTATAATCACTTGCTTGTCTTCTGAGTTGTGTGCTTAGCAAACACAACCACACAACTATATGAATATCACTAGAATTCAAATGTTATTTTAAACTTCGGCATCTAAGAATTTCCCAGAGGACAAGAGACATGGTCTGCCATGGGCCTCTTCTGTGAAATTTCCAAGTTACTTTGTACTATGAATAAAATACCTAAAATCTTCTCCTCATTTCACCTAGTGATGAAGAGGTGGCTATACAAAGTATCATCAACTGTGAGGAGCTTCAGTATCTTGGAGACATTGTCAGGCAGCCAAAACTGATATCAGAGCTCAGTTCTCCTAATAGTAGCAAATATACTATCAGCACATTTTCCTTGTTTTCCCCAGTTCTTCTCATGGTTATTCATCCATGCAACAGAGATTGGGGCTGCCATGTTGACTATGCTGTAACCTCAAATTGCAAGGCAATCCTAGGAAAATATAGTTGTCAGTACTTTTTTGTGGTAGATTCGGCAGAATTCTTATTACAGACATTATTACCTCATGTACATATATGGCTGCATGACTGATGTGATCCTACAATATGTATAATCAGAAAAATGAGACTATACTCCATTTATGTCTGATCTATCAAAATGTATAAATGCATTCTATTGTCATGTACAATAAATTAGAACAAATAAAAACAAATAAAAAAGGAAGTGTCAGGGAAAAATAATGCAAAACAGATTGTTGTTTTTTTTTTTTTCTCAAAGTAGAAGAATGATAAAAGAAGCTTTGACATTCAATGGGATCTCTCTAGTCCTCTATCTAACAGGAAAATCTCTATGTAGATATTGAATTAGTATCTATTCTATCTGCTTGAAAATTTTCCCTAAGAGGGCCCCCAAGTAAAAAGAGCATCTCCCAGGACTTTCCACAACAATTTCTTCAGAAGTTGTAGTCAAGTTAACACTAGAATTTGTAAGCTCTCATTCCTTGGTTGCAGAAGCTCATCATCATCATCTTTGCTGAAGTAAGTTTGTCAACTGTAATGATGAAAGTCTGTGATATCCTTGATGACTGAAGGAAGATCACTCATGTGTTGATAAATTATTGCTAAAGGGCAGTATAAATTAAATTGGTGCCAATACTCTGCACCCTGGAGAATATCTATCTATCTATCTATCTATCTATCTATCTATCTATCTATCTATCTGTCTATCTATAGCATTTATGTTTACATACGTATACGTATATATACATATGATATAAATGATAGTAATTAGAGATAGTGGTAGCTCAGATGTCAGGACAGTAATTATTGATTAAACCTTAGGAAATCATACAATTATTCATATCAATGAAACATTTCCCATCCCCAATAAGTTATGGCAAAATAAGATAATTGATTTTTTAAATTTGGTTCATTGTACACAAATGGTGTACAACTATCGTTTTTCTGGTTGTACACAAAGTAGAATCATACAATTTGCGTTGAAAGCAGTCAAAGTAATTGTTGAACTGAATTGCACTTCTCTCTTGATATAATCCGTTAACCAGAAGAAAACAGCAGTAAGTAAAGGGGATGTATGGCTCTGATGTTAAAATACATGGTTAGGAAGCAATGGCTGTCACTCTTTTTCCTACTTTTTCACATTCTGTATGAAGCATTCATTTGGAAAGGGAAGGAGAGCAGAGGCAACAAGCAAGTAGAGCATTTGTTTGAAATAAAATCAGTGTCTTCTACCATGTAGCATCTACTACTTTTCAAAGAATCAATTGGGTACAAGGGATTAAACTAAGCTTTCCATATGTCATTTGATCCTTAGAACAATTCTACAAGGTGGCAATTATTAGCCTTATATGATAAATGAGGAAAATAAGACTCAGAGGGTCTTTGTCCAAGGTTACAGAACTAATAAGTCAGATCTGGGATTTTTAATTCAAATGTGTTTGTCTCTAAAGCTCACTAATTCTACGCAATTCCCACATTTATCTTCATACCCCATACTTTTAAGATCTGCAGGTAGAAGCAGATATTAATAATCCTATTTTATAGACAAAGACATTAAGGCAGTGGACAGAGAAATATTATTCAAAAGGGCATAAAACATAGTTCTTTTAACACAGTCTAGTCTTTAAAGTGGCAGAATGAAATAGAGAATTAGCTTTCTTCAAATTAGGCTTCTACCTTAGAAAAATCCCCATCCAGTGATATCAGTCTTAGTGCCTTATTCCCATACAGGAATACTATGCAAGATAATCCAACTTGCTATGGCAATACCACATTATGGCAGAGATGGAAGCAGAACATAATACTTATCTGCATCTATTAAAAACAGTAGTAGGTAGGCAGAAAACTTTTCTCTGACCATGTCTCCATACAATTGTTTTTAATGAACAAATTCCATTTTTTATTGATACAGATTCATTTTGAAGCTCAGTGCTCTACAGAAGTTATCAGGCATTAAAATGTGTTTGAGCCTAGAATTTTAAAGTGCTTTCTAGATATTCTATGGTGGGAAATATGCTTATTTACAAATGGATAAATAAGATATGAGAGGTTAAAGGATTTACCTCAAATCACAAAGGCACAGCTAGGAATAGAATCAACCTCTGAAATCTCAATTTTGGCTCTAAACTACTAGACTGATGTGTTTTTAATCTCTTAAGACTGCAGGACCTATTGAGAATTCTGACCTCCAAGAGTTTCAAATCATTTAAATGATTAATCATCATTATAAGCATTTTAAAGCAGTTTTATCTTTAAAAAAATCATTACAATCACCTTGAAACTGTATCTCATCTTATGTTTATGAGTTTGGTTAGCTTTAAAGCAGGTAATTAGTCCTACAATGAAGTAGGTTGCCTCCATTATCCCTCTTTGTTCAGAGGAGCCTGGATAATTTCTGGGCTCAAAGAGTTTGCTTTGAAAACTTTGTATTAACAAGCCTGAGGTAGATTAGGGATTGGTTTTGTAGTCAGGAGTCTGGGATTGAATCTTAACTTGAATCCTTAGTGGTTAAGTGGCCTTTAGCTTTAGTTTTCTCATCTGCACAATGAGGATGAAATTAATACAGTTAATCACTGAGGGTGAGGGTTGAGAATCCAAGGACATAGGGAATGGGGAATGTGGAAACATATTCTGAGGATGTAATAACCCAATCAATTCTCATCTCCTTTGAATTTAAGAGTTTTTCATGTCCATTTTAATTCTCTTCTTGGAATTAAAGTTATTCATATACTTTTTTGGGGGTACCAGGGATTGAACCCAGGGGCACTTAAACACTAAGCCACTCCCCAGCCCTTTTTTTGTTTTGACACAGGGTCTTACTAAGTTGCTTTAGAGCCTCACTAGGTTGCCCCTGTGATCCTACTGCCTCCAGCTCATGAGCTGCTGGGATGGGATTACAGGCATGTGCCATTGCCCCTGTCTTGACTTGGTTTTATTTCCTTTACTTGGCTAAAATTTCTCCAGGTAAATTACAGTTATTGGCCCAGTGCCCTACACAGAATAAGCACTCAATAAATGAGTTTTCTTCATCTTTGTTTGCAATAAGCAGGTCACATTATCTTTCACTTGGATTTCTGCAAAAACCTAGGTAATCTCACTGCCTCCTATCTTACTCTCCTTCAATCTACCCTTTACCTATATATATATATATATATATATATATATATATATATATAT